>JAVJGJ010000037.1:93463416-93497417 GCA_035590215.1 Microhierax caerulescens
GCTGGACACCCACCTGCCCATGGGCAGTGGTGAGTGAGTTCCTTGGTTTGCTTTGCTTGTGTGCGCGGCTTTTGCTTTGACTATTAAACTGCCTTTATCTCAACCCATGAATTTTCTCATTTTTACCCTTCCCATTCTTTGCCCCATCCCACCAGGGGGGAGTGGGCGAGTGGCTCTGGGGCTGAGTTGCTAGCTGGGGTTAAACCATGAGAATCTTTGGCAAAACTGAGAATTGCTTCTGTGCTTCAAACACTATTTCTCTTCTGAAATTATACTTTTTTTCCTGTCAATATTCTTGTGAGAGACACACTAGCAACTGGGTGATGTGGGTACATCTTCTTATGCAAGAAGTCTGCATTTTTTGACAATAGTGATGAGCCAATATGCTGCTCAAGGTTTCATACCACTCCATTGCGCTGGTTTCTCCAAAAAAGTCCTGACTTGACTCTTAAACATGAAGCTTCCACTGAGATTGGCCAGTGGCTGGATATACAATGTGGAAGACTGCTGAATTCTTTCATACTTAAGGTTACATCTTCTGCACAGAGAGGTATGTTTTTGTTTTCTTCCCTCTAGTATGGTGGAGAGCCAGAAGAATGAGTTTAACATGCGTTTTTGGTAAACATTTTTCTGAAAAGTAGTTTTCTTTCAGACTGTGGTAAGTCAGTCTCTGCAACCACTCAAGTATGACCAGCAAATGATTCATTCTGAAGACTGGGGATTGTGGTTGAAGACTGTATTTCCCCATCCTGTGATTGCAGGAACATAAATCAAAAACATTCTTCTTTTTTTTTTTTTTTTCTTCCCCTCCCCTCCCAGTAAACAAAGCCTAGCTGTTAGAAAACAGGGAAGCCAGATTTATCTCAGCTAACACTGAGTGTTGGAGAAAGATAGGTATTTTTATAGAACGCAGATCTAAGTGGCTTCATTATTTTAAAAGACAATGCATTTTCCCGCCTGGCAAAGAAGGGATCCTGCAGTAGATACAGCTGGTGTCTTATTTAAGCATCAGTTGTTATGTTCAGTGACTCCAAAGTCAAATATTCTACCCTTTTCCTATTTATAAATACAAAGTAACAGAATGAATGTGTAATATTGAATTATTTTTTTTAACGTTTCCCATTTTTTTTCTCCGAAGGTTGCAATACGTCTCTTTCATGATAGTATGTGAAGATTTGTATATTAGGTGCATGCCAAGTAACATCATACTCTGAACAGTGAATTGGTGGCTGGTTTGTTCAGGGGAAGACCTGAGGTGCTGCAGCAGCACAGAGGATGTTTAGGCGTCTCATTTGGGCATTGCCCCAGACAGGGACGGGTGAGGACTTACCTCTGTAAGTCACATTTCCTCCCTTGGGTTTTCATCCTGTGACTTCGCCACTGTGTGACTTAATGTAACCGTGATCCTCCTCTAGCATCTGCGCACCTGTGGATTTTCTTCTTTAGCTATAGACTTTTACCATTTTAGTGTAGCTGTAGACTTGGACTGTTTAGCTGTGAGCAGCCTGAAAATGAACTTCCACAAACCCCTCTGATCTTGAATAAAATGGACTTGTGTCAGTAGAAAGCCTGGTTAGCTGCTTTTTTTTTAGCTTTTTTTTTTTTTTTTAAACAAATGAGCAGCATGTTTTCCCTCTTTGTTTTTCTCCCTTGAAATAGTTTGATTATTGCATTTATAACATGGAAGCTGCTGAACATGACACAAGCCAAAGCATGAATAAAAACTGTAGATTGACAAAATAACTTCTTTTTTTTTTGGTAGAAAACAAGTTCTAGCTAGTTGCAGGTGGCCACTGAATTTTCCACCTTCCTTCTTGATATGGTCTCCTCGATCCGTTCCCATATCAGAAGTGTGGTTACCACATGTACCTCTCCAAGATTGTTTAAAAGGCTCCTCTTCAGCTGTTTCTGGGACTTTTTTTTAGGATTCCAAAACAGAGACATGCTAAACTGGTAAAGACAATTGCAAAATTAGTGTGGGGAAAAATGTCCCTACCATATTCAAGGCATCCTTACTTACAGTGAAAGAGATACTCTTGCAATAAGAGTAAGAAAGAAATCAATTTTTAAATTAAACCAGTAACAGAAAGATTGGCACTTTGTTGAAAACTGTTAGATGATTTAGAAAATAAATTCACCAGTCCAAAAAAACATTTTTAGAGTTCAAATTCCAATGTTTATTCTACTTGTCCCTATCCCTTAATGTATCTCCTTGTAGAGGCAGGACAGTCAACCTCTGATGCCCTGTGAGGCAGTACTATGGCTAGTAGCTATTCTGTAGCTTTAATGTACTGTGTGAACATTGGAGGAATTTTGATGTATTTCTTTTTTAAATCACTTAATCATTTTGTACACAAGTAACAAATACGGTACATTTTATGTTAGCAAATGCACTGAGTAATTAGCAGAGGAAAGAATTCAGCTTTTAGGTTAAAATTACCTCTGAAAAGTTGTAAATTAATTCTTATCTTTACTGGATTCTTCAGACTCTCTTTGGTATCAATATGATTTTGGGGTGACTGACACTGAAGGGTCATTTTCAGTGTATCAGTGCACACAATAAGATGATAATAGATATATAACTTTAGTTGTGAACTTGGTGGCTTGAATCAATCTGGTGCTATACTGGGGTACCTCTGTGTGCATTCGTTCTTTATTGGTCTTGCTTACAAATTGATATACAGCTTTTTGGCCTTTCACCTATGTATTTTCAAGGTGGCTGGTATTTCTTTTAAAGCTGCTTTTACATAAAGGACAACTAATGTAGTTTATTTCAGAGGACTTTAGGGAGTCCTACAAGTGTGATTCTCTGTCATCTCAGAGACCACGAAATCAGTGATTTTATGTCTTGGATATTTCTGATACTTTTCTATTCACATAAACGTGGGACACCAGCAAATCTAAGTAGTGATGTACTAAATGTTTACTTGACAGCTTATAGTTAGAGATGCTAAAAGATTTTTCAAGAAATAAATACTAAAATCATGTAGCACTCCTCAGAAGCCCAGTTATTTGCAAAACCCATTGCACATCTAGCTCATAGATACTATATTTGTTAGGAAAAATATATAGTGTTAATACTATATTTGTTAGGAAAAATATATAGTGTTAAATTGTTTCTTGGGCTTTGCTCGTACCTATATTTGTGGTGTTGGCATATAATTTCTTCCCTTTTCCCTCCTCCTCTCACGTAGCAAGGCTGCTGCAGGTCCTAGGAGAGGGAGAAGAGTTGCCTGTTTTAACTGCTGTTCAAGAGACACTCTAAACAAAATAACCTCTTTGGAAGTTGCTTTCACAATATAAACTGTTCATTTGTGAAAAGTCAGACACAGGTTACAAAATCAAACTATCAAATCAAAAAATATCTAAATTCTGAATATCTGTTGCTGAGAGGAAAGGTTGGACCACTTCTTCCAGGTGGAAGAGGAAGGGCAACAAGTGTTGCTCTCAAAGGCAGGGTTATTTGAGGAAGCTGTTGGGAAGGTTGCACGCTGATGTCTAACAAAGATTTTACTATCAGATGTTCCTGTGTGTTCACTTGGACGATCAGATGTAGAGGCAAGGAATATGGTGATGAATTGATTGATTCCTGTTATCCATCAACTGTAATACTTTTACTTCAAGGCTATGTAGTTAGCAGGGACATGGACCTGTGTGTCCCTTTTTTTAAAAAAAAAAAAAAAATAAAAAAAATTACAAGCATTTTTCTACATTCTTTTATATCAGGTACTGGTAATCAAGGATGAAGCGTGGTGATTCCAGATGACAGTTTGAATTACCAACTTTTGGAAAGAAATCAAATACAAGACAACCACTCCCACTTGCCCCTGCCCACCCCTCAGCCCTTGCATCTCCATTTTAATTTGCTTAGTTGGTTTAGCTTTTTTGGGTTGTGGCTTTGGTTTTGGTTGGGGTTTTTGGTTTCTTTTCATTTTTTTGGTGAGTGTTATTTGGAGTTGCCAGTGGGGTTAATTCCTTGGCTGTTCTGTCAAATGCTAGGTTCTAGTACAGATATTTGTGTATATATGAACAACTGTTTTTTAATAACCTGCCAAGAAGCTATAATCTTCCATTGCAATCCCCTGGGATTTAATTAGAATGGTTTTCCACAGCCTGACATGTTTATGGGGCATAGGTAAAGAGACAGTTCATAAAGCTGTCAATTTTCTGAGAAATTAAAGAAAAATTGGGCTGCTTAGTGCCTTGGCAATTCCATGCTGCTGATAGTAGCATTGCAAACAATGAAATCAAAGGCAATGTAACAAGATACTGATGCATTAGAGATGGGGAGGGTTTAAAATTATATACAAAGGCATTTGTCAATTTGAATTTGAATGCATAAGAGGAGAAATATGGAAAACAAAATATGAACTCCAGTAGCTGCACATTAAACTGCTCAGGTTTAAACAGTGCAAAGCTGAACAATAGTCTCTTCATTGCCTTAACAGCAGCTGTAACTTTCTCTCCTAGGGCAAGTGGGAAGGGATGAAAACTCTGAAAGAAAATAAGGCTGGAGTATGAAATCACTTGCTACTGATTTCTGTCTTCCTTGCTGACTAGAGTCTCTGGATGCTGGTCATACAGTGAAAGGGTATGAGTAATCCTTAGAGGTCCAGTTCACAGTATTTCCTCACAGCTGATACAGCCCAGGTCTGTCTGAGACTCTGTTACACATTGGCAAGTGAAAACAACCCAACTGGCAAGTTCTGTCCATTTTCTTTTTAGTACCCTTTCCATCTAGCTATTTGGGTGGATCTGAGTTTGGCTACCTTCTTTAATGTAAAATAGCAGGTGTTTCCCCTTCTTCATGGATCTCATGTATTTTAAAAAAGAAATCAGAGTTGCCATCTCTGCCCCTCATGCAAATCATCTGTAACTTCACAGTAGAGTTAAATTTATGTTAAGAACACTGGGCAATAAGACTCTGGGGCATGGTTTCAGTATCAGGCTGAACTGTTGTTCAGGAAGCTCTGCAGTGGGTTTGGCATTTAAACAGGATTTAATAGAGATGGTTCACGCCTGTGTTCAGTACCAAGCCTACGCTTCTGTAACACGTTTTACATTAATTTTACTGACTATAAAATCAGAGACCTGTGTAAACTTTGTCATTCGGTTTGAGTGGCTTATGTCCAGTTCTGGGAATTACATTTTAGGAATAAATAAGGGCAAGCTGGGGAGTGTTCAAGAAGGTTAACAGATAACACAAATAGAAGAGGTTCGTGGTGCACAGCTCACCAAGGAAAACCTGGGGAAAAGAAGTGTTTCTCTTGTCTTCCCGAAGAAAGAAATTTGCAGAGATACAAAGCAGTTTTCTGATGTATCAGGGGCTCACCTCCAGATCCAGTAAATTCATGCCAGGAAGCAGTTTGCTTAATTATCAACAAAAATGACTGGCATTAGGAGGCACTTTGTAGCAGTAGCTAAATTAATACCTGGGAAAGCAGATTATGGAGTCTTTGTCAGCGGAGACTTTTAAGAAGGGTAGACAAATTCTTGCTTGTATTTTCTACCTGCTCTAGTAGAGAACAGAGGACCATTCTAGTTCTGATGTTTTGCATTGTACTGTTCTGAGAACCGGAGTAATAAGAGGATATGTCCCAAACCAATTAATTGTCATAGCCTCAGTTAATCCAGCGAAAAGTCACACCAGGGTGTGTACTGCACAGCAGTGACTGCATTCTGCTACCACAGGTGAGGCAGCTGAAAACACAGCTGTGACGGAGGTGTGTTTAGGAACTGATAAGGGAAGTACATTTGCTTGATCCAGATCTCCAGCTGCATGTTAAGCTGTTTAGGTGTAAAGAGTGCAAAGCTGAATAGTGGTCTGTTCAGAACGTATGGACATGGCTCCATATTTCTCCTTAAAGTAAACAGAAGAGTGTGACGTTTCAGGCGGATGGTGTCATGGCCTACAGACGAGTCTGTCTTCCCTGCTACATCGTGTTCTCTCTCTTTATCTCTGCTTGTCCACATGTTCACCTATTACACACTGTCAAGACAGTTGAATGTCTTCTGTTTCTGGTGTTTGTTCATGCAGTGCAATGCAGTGCGTAATGCAAGGAGGCCCTGCACTGGAGGCCCTAGGCACTATTTTAGTAGCAATCACAATTAATACTGACAGCATTTACTGTGGATTCATTTGTTTATTTTCACTATGCCGTTTCTTAATCTACATAATTTCCTTTTCTTTTTATCTTACTCTGTGGCAGTATCATCTCTTCTTTCACTCTCATTTATCTATCTTCATTAATATTTCTATGCCTCTTTTTCTGTTGCTGCTTGAGTCTCCTCTCTGCCCAGCTTTTTTAAGTTATAGTCATTACTCCTATAAAATATTTTGTAGGAGCCATCAGATACAGATTTTGTGTGATGTGTCTCTTATAACCATAAAACACCTTAGGGAGAATACTTTCTCAGCCCAAGACATCATATTTTTGCTTCTTGCAAGATTATTTAACTTCCTGTCTTTTTCTCATTTCTTTTTAGGTTCCTACCACACTTACTAGGTTGGTGGGTTTTTTTTCAAGCAACTATAAAATAAAAGTCACCAAGCCATTGGATCTAGGGTTTTTTTTTTTATATTCCTATACGTACATGATAAAAAAGGGAAAATAAAAGTTTATGAGCAGAGAGACTGAAAAAGAAAGGAGTGAAAGTCAAGGAGAGTCTGTGCTATAGGTCAGCAAAGAACACAGAGATTGAGTGCAGATCAAAGAAAGTTAAAAATTATTTGACAGCATTTGATTTAGAACAGCTATGCTGAGAAGTCTCCTGTAATAATTTATCCTACCTTTCACTCGTAGATTGCTGAGCTGTCTTGAAAGAATTCAGAGACTGTGGAATGCAGCCACTCTTTTCATTTATGATTTGAGAAGATGGGATGCAATGTAATGTGTCAATGTGTGATCAAGATGTCACCCTCTATCAGGATGGCTGTAGATGATTTTCCACAAAAGGCTGTGAACTGAATATTCATGGAAAAGAAGCAGTTTCTCCCGTACTTTATGAGGCTGATGGAAGAAAGCTGAAGTAGAACACCACTGTGTAGAACTGTGCTTCCTCCTGAGACTTTCATTTCGTAGACACTCTTCCATTATGATTGCTTCTGCTCTGGTGGGGAGGTGTAATAAAAATGGAATGCAATAGGCTGTGCTTCAGGTGAGTGTGATTCAGTATCTGGTATATCCTGTGTCTTAGAGATTTGCTTCTCATCTCAATTGTACGTTAGAACAGTGACATTCCATTGAACGCAATCATGTTCTTCTTGAATTGGGTCCTGCGATTCGCTGCAGAGGCAAAGAATATAAATCCTTAATTAATGTATAGAAGACAACAAGCTAACGTGGCACTCATCAAGATGAGCTGTACCATCTCAATTACAGAAGTGTTTTAGGAGGATTCTATTATTGTCCCAGAAATACCTTACATGGACTTCTCCTGCTATTAGTTATTCTGGGCTGTCTTGACATAGGTAGTATCTACTGCAGTGTGACGTCCCTGCCAATGCTACACATTCCAAATTCACATGTCAGCCCATATCCTCTAAAACCATGAGATTGGCTTAAAAATGAGAAAAAATCATACTGTGCTCCAGGGTTTGGGGCTTTTAGAATTAGACCAAATGGTACATGACTATGTGGCAAAAAAAATGGAAAGGTGTGTCATCAAAAGGAATAGAATAGAATGCCTGAAAAATTCATGCTCTCGCCATCCTTGGTAGTGGCCATCTGCCTAATGGCAATAAATATATATAGAATGCACTAGGGAGTGTGTTTTGCTTTTAGTAAATACTACTAATAATAAACGTTCTGAAATATTCTGTGACAGATCCATTTTTATTTAACACTAGTAGAACTAGTGCTGTTGTTTTCACAGATGGATACAGTCTGATTGGCAGCGGAACACAATTCAACCATAGGTTTTTGCTGATTATCACAAGAAATCATATCAAATATGTCAGAGCAGTTCTTTAATAGTTTTCATCAAACAATATAGGGAACATATTGTTTCTGGAATTTTCCATTATAAAGAAAAAGACCTGTAGAAATTAAATTAATAAGCATAAATTAGATGCCAACTGTATAGTTTAAGGGATGCAATATAGTTTTTAGCTGGAACTCACTGAAGCTTCATCTAGTAAGCGGAACGTGTTGTTTAAAAAAAACCAAACCCACAAACAACAGAAAATGATTGTGACTACTCATGTCTGACCAACAAATTTCGTGTGGGGGAAAGGAGTCTGAGTAAGAAATTTTCAGGAAAGGGTGAATGACATCAGCTTCTAGTTTTATATTTTATTCAGTGTAGATGGTGTTTAGCATGTCTTGAAGATGATAAGTAGAAGTATGAAAGCAACTTTTGAACACTTATATTGTCACAACTGTGTGCTGGAAAATACTTTTCTACTATATTGTGTAAGGAACCAAAATTACAGTAAGAACCATGATCAGATATGCTTTTCTGAAATTGTGCTGCTACTTTATGGCGAAATGCCCACTGTCTATAAGAGGATCCTTGGATGATGAGCTCAGATGTGCAGGTCTACATCATCCGCATCTACTTTCACTCAGATGTATTTAATCCTTAACTTCTGGTTTGCCTTTAAGTTTTCATATGACTTAATCAGCCAGTCTCCAACACTTTAATTCCATACCATTTAGAGACCATACATAATTTATTAATACCACACATCGCTGCTAAGTTTGCCTTGCTTTTTATTAGAGTGTTTTGTCTATTTGCCTCCCTACCACATGCTGTGTCTTACTGGTGGGGCTTCCTCTGTCGCAAGTGTCTATCTGTGTGTAGTGGTTTCTGTGACCCTCCAGATTAAAGCTTCACTGAATTTTGTGAAGTTTAAGTGATAAATATGTCTGAGCTGCTCATTGTTTTACTATATATATGATCCAATCCCACTTACTCTAATTAGCTGTCTACTCCACAGGTGGGATTAATCTCTTAGTTTAATAATAAGAAATCTGAAATTATTGGCTAACCTAACCAGTCATGGTGTTCCTTACCAAGGCCAGTTGATGGGGAACTTTATCAGGGTAACCAATAGTAAGTGTCTAAAGTATGTGATCTTACTCATTCTTTGGAGGGAGTAGCTATCTTTAATGAAGTCAGGCTATGAAAACTGAGATTCCTGTCAGAAAAATGTAGAATCTAAACTTTAGGGTTTTTAAACTAAGCATTCCAGATTTCAGTGGGACCTTTCAAAGTATGTTAGTTTAAGCAGAGGCGCAGGCTTTTCTGTAGGCTTGTGTGAGCCTGTTTGACCAATCTTCACTTTTGCTGCTTTGAATTAAGACTACTTTGATTAAAAAGTTCATATTTAATTCAACACCCCACTTAATTTTTCCTAGCTTTGTGGAAAAGTCTTCTGTGGCTTTTAATATCAGATCTTCCTACTATTTCTAATTGAAATTGGAGTATATGCAAAGTATATATTTCCAAGATTATTCAAGTAAACGCTGTGACACTACAGCACTAGATCATAGGATTCACTAGTTACAACGTGGATTTTACCATCCTTACTTTAAATATGACTTCAAATGCAGTATCCATTGGTAATATTTTTTTTTTCTGATTTCTAAATCACAATCTTGAAAGATCTACTTAACATCCTACTTGCTAGTTATTTGCATGAAGGTATGTAACACAGAAGCAAGGCACACGGGTTGGCCTTGCTTTAGCCTGTTCCTGCAGAGTTCAGTTCAGTTCATGGAGTTCCATGTACCTGCTGTTAGATGATGTTCCTTTGGACACCTTTATTGTATGGTGAAGAATGCATCTTCCCATACTTCAGAGCAACATCTGAGCAGAACTTTTTGGTTCGGGTTCAGGCCATGCACTAAAGGTGGAGTCCCATGGTTCCCTATAAGTTAGTGCACTTTTCCAAACACCATATTGTGATGTATGACATATGATCACTGGTTTATGTATTTTTTTTAACATAGATTCACTGTCTCACAGGCAATTAGTGAAGCAGGAATTCCAGTTTCCCAGATAACCAGCAATCTTATTAGGATGTGTCTGTATCTGTCTTTGTATCAGTATTTAGACACCTGTGTCTAGAGTCAGCATAAAGTTATCCTCATGAATGATATATACAATGGACCCCATTCCCTATAATCTATATTCCTCAGAGTTCTGCAACTACAAGTGGACCCCCACGTGTTAGTTGTCTGGATTATCTGAGCTGAGATCTGCTGTGCTTTTTAGAGAGCATTTTCCTGACCAAGGGATTTTGATTTAGTGGTGGTATTATGCTTGTTCATTTTATTTTTCCAAACCATGGGTACCTTGGCTTTCCTAGACAGTGTTTCTCTATAATACAATGTTCCTCATTATAGGATGTTCCACATCCTCTGGTGGTGATCTAACTGAAGTGACCTGCGAGTGTGTTCTCTTGTGTCAGGCACTACATGCAAAGTCCAGCAGGCATGACATTCAGAAGTCTGCTCCAGTCACATCACTGTGATGTACTGCCTTGCACAGAATGTTTGCTCATTGATCTGTTCCCATAAATCCCAGTAAGGAGGAGAAGCTGAAGAAGTCACAGTGGCAGTGTTGAGCGAGCCATGGGAAGCCAGCCCTGGCAGTCACCCTGACCTTCCTTTGCCATATTTTTCAACTGGGAGCTTATACTATGACTTCCCCAGCGCAGGTGCTCACCTTTGCTGTGCACCTTCTCACTCCACCATTATATGTGTGAATCATTTTAGCCATAAACTCTTTCTAATGATGTAATTGCTCCAAGAAAGCTACAAATCACCTTAAGGTTGTAGGTCACGTTTTGGCTGGCACTGTCACTGTGGAGCCTCCGGAGTCCCAGGACCTGACCCTGTGTGTACTCCTAAAGTCATCTTTTGATAGCTTTAGATCAATACATCTGGCAGTCTCAAATACACAAATACAGAGAGCTTCCCTATCATTTTTTCCCCCGTGGTCCCCTGCACAACACCTTGCCTACACATTCAGCACTTGAGGAACAGCTGGTGGCTAAGAAACCCAGAAAAGACAGAGTTGCTGTTTTCCTGAGACTTGGATCATATTCCCTGTCTCCTGTGCAGCAGGACGTGCAGGTAGTGTTCAGTGTAAGCAGTCACCCTGTCTTTGATTAAGGCTTAGATGTTGAGATAATTGTGTGATTTTAAAATGTATTGTTCTACTAAATGCAGCAGGGAAGCGCGTTATTTCATCTGCAGTACATAAATGTCACTATCACTGGCTCAAATGAATGAGATCAATTTTATGCTCAACGCTTGGCTGTGGCTAGAATGGTGGTGGCATGTCAACAACTACAACAGGTCACGTGACTCTTCAGATGAGGAAAGGATTTTAAGATCTAAAGCTGAAGTTTAGGTGTATTTGTGAAGGGGAATGCAATAAAAGAATACATTTTTTCAGTGCATCAGAGGAAGGGGCTCTAAACACCCTCTCCTGAGGAATTCAGCTGCATATCAGTGAAGGTAAAGTGGATATAAGAAAAATGCCATGTGTATGGAGAGCATTAGGAAAGGTCATATATTTCAAGAAAGAATATTGTTTACAAGGAGTGTTAATAGGTTTCAAGGGAAATGTTAATTTTTTTTTCCTGGCTGAAATAGCTACTGTAAGTTTTTAATGGTTAATCATTCATTCTTGAATTTTTATATTAAGCATTTCATATTACTTTATTGACTTAACTTTTATGCTCTTCTTCATTTTGACAGTAAAGAATGACCAGGCAATACTCTTTGAAAATTGGAGACCATTTGCAGCTGCTCTCTGCTGAGGAAAGTGAATAATAGGGTGCCCTCAAGGAATTTCAAAGGTATCACTCAACAGAAACTTTTGTGTCTGAAGAAAACTAGATCATTTTATCATGGTAGGCATACTGATATGTTTGCTTTAATAAAATGCCATATTTCTGCCTTTAATCTCTTGTCAACCAGCTATTAAAACCCCAAAGTGTATGCGTGCAGCACATGTAAACGCTTGTGGTTTCAAATTTGCCACACAACATACAAACAAAGCATGTAGTTTTTATTTTGTGAACAATCTGTAATAAACTTACTCAGTAATGGCAATACGGTTCTTTTCTCCCCCCTCCCCCGCCCCCCAAGCCAACAAACCAATTTGATCTAACTTAACAATCCATGCAGGTTTTTTTAAAGTATTATCTAAATCCTACAGACTTCTCAGAAGTGGCCAGAAGAGGAAATAATGACAACTGTTTTCCATGTAAATAGTGATGAGCACCTGAAATAATAGCAGTGTTAGAAGATGATTACTTACGGGAATTGACATTATGTGCCTCAAGCCCCTGGAATTTTGCACCTGCACCGAACAGTTCCCCTTGTCTTTCAGCATGGCAGTTCTGCGCCCTTAACTCACTCGTCGTTTCTTGCCTGTTAAGGCAAGGCTTGAATCCGTGCCCACAGTAATAGAAGCTTGCTTGGAAAGTAAAAGACATTTCTTGTGACCCAGCACTTGTGGTCCTTGCATCCCATTCATTCAGAAATTCCTCAGTCTTTGGGTGGATAAGGATACCTTAATGACTTTAGGAATTGTTTCAAATAATAATAGAGGACTAAAAGATAATTTATTCTGAACAACGGTCAATAAATACGTTCTGTATTACAGTTACACTGTTTATGGAATAGATAATAAAATAATGACATTGGCAGATAACCTCTGCATTCCTTTTACCAAGCCCCGTGTGCTCAGGTATTTTACAAGATGGTATAAATGAAAGAAGCTTGTCCGTAACCCCCTGCCCCAAACCGGCGATGATAAAGAGGCAGAACTCTGCGTTTCAGATTGTCAGCAGTCGTACAGCACACCGGTGAACCGCAGGTGCTTGGCAGCGTGGGTGGTTAAGAGGGAAGGACACAACTTCACAAACTACAGCCTGCTGCAGGGTAGACACAACCTCTTGGACATGAACAAGTTGGGAGTGAAGCCTGCCTTTTCCTGAGCCTGGGAAAAGGGAGCCCCAGCTGCACCGAGCCCATAGCTACGCTGTCAACTGCCTGTGGGCACTCATTCTTTTCCCTATTATATTAAAACTTTTCAGTGTTTCGCTCCATGAAATAGCATTAAACTTTCTCATTTCCACTTCTGTGCCCTTTCGCTATCTGCTATGTTTTCTTGGAGATAAGAGTTTCTCATAATGAAGTTAGTGTTAGAAGTAAAGAAACGTAATAAATTAAAACAATTTCTATTTCATTGTTGATATTGCTCCATAAATGGAACCTGTTTTCAGGTTTTGTGTATGCAGATGGTCAATATAAAGATTTCTTCATACAGCTGTCCAAATTCTTTTCTTTATGTTGTTCCGGTGTTCTAGGTTTTTTTGCTTTTCACTGGAGTAGCTGCTTATACACGTGTGGCTCTAACTACTTTTTTCCCCCTTTCAGAGAAAGTTAATGTTCCTTTTCTGTGTTGAATTTTAAATGAACAGTGCCCTTGTTTGCTGGTCCTTTAAAATCTCCTAATAATGTTTTTAGCTTTGTGAGTTCACGTAATTAAGCATGGTTTTCTACCCCACTGTTTTCTTACTTTCCTATATCATATATTTTCTTTAATTAATTTGTTGGACACATGCTCTATTTCATCCTAAATTTAAAACTGGTAACTAATTTCCAAATCATGGGAAGACATTCCTATAATCTATTACTTGTTTACCTCTGGAGTTTTGTCAGAACTTTTTTCTTTAGCTGTGTTTATTCAAATGTTTTTTTGTTCTTGAGTTGTTGTTGGTTTTTTTTTTAAAAAAAAAAAAAGAAAAAAAAAAGAATTTTTGACCCTGCTGAGGAATCCTAAATGAAAACTCTTAAGTTTACATCACAGAATTTATGTCCAACTGCCTGTTTTATAGATCTTCCTTGGATCTTTCTGTCAGCCTGTTAACTGAGTTATTCTCATATCCAGGATTGCTACTAGCACTTTTTCATTCACATTTCATATAAAAACATATATTGATAAAATGATTAGTATAAGTTAACCATTGCCCAATAAGGACTAATAAATTATTGAATAGGTCGATAGTTGTTCTATAAACCATGTATAATTATAGCTTGTTACCATGTAAGTACATTCAACTGATTTCCTTCCTATTGTCTCTGAACAGGCTGCTCATTTTTACCATGCTATCTGATATTTGTTAATCTTTTGTAAGATATTAGCATCCTCTGACCACATTTTTACTAATAACTCAGACAATTGTGGTACATTTTTCAAGAACTTTGAAGTCACTTAAGAGCCTTTGCTCTGATTTAGAGCTAGGTGCGTGGACACCCTGGGTCCTTCTAATCCTTCAGCTGAAACATCTCTCTAACCTTTTGGTTAAATGTTGACTGCTTTTTGACTTCTGATTTAAATTATGTCTTTTTTTTTCCAGTGTTTCCTGTTGTGACATAATCTTTGACGACTTTTCCATATTGTGAAATTCTGGATCACCTGCTGTTACTGTCCTGCGATATGCCTGCAAGGGACATGGCTCTGGAAGCCCAGTAGATCTCTTCAGTTCCCGATTCCTGTGGTCTCCAGCACCGAACGTTCTTGCCTGAGGCTGCAGGCGTTATGTGGGCAGAATTTTCCGATTCTGATGGGATTTTTCCCCAGACTGTGGCTGTAAGGTTTGCAGTGTTCTCCAGCTCCCATGTGAAGTTATAGGATTTATTTTTTTTTCCTTTCTTTCCACTAACATGATTGCTGGAAAAGGCTTGTTTATGGTAAAAAAAGGCCTGCTCTTCCATTCTCAGAAAAATACTTCTAATCAAATATTGGAACAGGATGGGTTTGGTGGCCTCTTGTTTTCCTGTGTCCTCTCACGCTGATTCTTTATGGCTGCATCTCAATCAGTATATCTGGGTCCCGAGACAAGGTGTGGGCCTCGGACAATGTTCTAACACCGTGCCTTTCCTCCGTCGGGTGCACAGCAGCTTCCTTCTGGCACCCCTGGGCAGCCTGCTGCTGCTCATGAGAAGGAAACCGAGGGATTAAATGGGAAGCCGAAGGATGTTCCTATTGAGTGGTCCTGCCAGATCTTCTGGCATGTTCTGGATGACTGAAGTATGGCCCCTGTTAGAGATGACTCTTGTTCGTAGTCACTCACATAAATGTGATCCAGTTTGTAGTTATTAGGTTGCTTTCCCTATGTACAGTATGTGTGGATAGGGTTGCTGCTTAACATCAGAGAGTGAAAAAGGAAAACTGTGGTATACAATTGTGAACTAATCAGGAAATTATTATTCTATTATAACATTTTACCACAACTGTAATCTATTACAACCATTATGTGTCTCTATTGAATTTATTACTGACAAATTGCTTTGTGTAGCCTGGATTTAATACTTACAAAATATGATAGCAGGAAGAAACTGCTTTGCTTTTCTGCATCTTGTAATGGGATTTTTTGTCAATTCCTTTGAATGTGACAGGAGGTCTGACAGACAACTGATGAACCATAGCGGTTCTTAGAAACGAGTGCAGGATTCTGCCTCTAAAAACTGACTTTGATACACCTGAACATGGTTTTTCAACATTTTCAAAATATGCATCAAATATGTCTTGAATTACACGGTTTTTGCTGTGCAGAGACAGCAAGCAGGCAAGCAATAATTAGGATGGAGCGACAACAAAAACTAACCCAGGAGACAATCTTGTTTCTTAGGCTGTTCTTAGGGTTAGACATTTTTCTTCATTACTGGTAATGAAAAGTAAATTGTTTAAAGCCTTCTTGTGTGCACGTGTCTGGTTCACAGTAGAGTAGCTCAGCCCAGATCAGGCAAAACAGAAAGCTGAAAATTTGCGAGGAGTTTTGGCCACGGCAATAGCATGCATTTTGCAAAGCAGTTTGAGCAGCTCTACTCACCTCATACGTTTCACCCACGGTGTTTTACACCCGGTGTAGCTCTGTGCAGTGGTGCTGCCTCGGCCAGTGCTGCGTGGCCCCTCTCTGGCTCTTGGCTGTCGTTCCTGAAGTAGCTTTGTTAATAGTACTTTGGGGCTTGATCTTCACCATGGTCCTCCACAGTATGCGGGGATGGATATACGGTATCATCTTCCTGACATATGGGTTGTCTTTGGCATATAGAACTAAGACGGATGTCATGCACATTTGTTTCCTGGGACATGTGAAAGACCAGTCTCCTGTTTCTGCACAAGAAAGCTCTTGCCAAGAAGGAGATTCTGACATAAATGCAGGAAAGTGCCTGTAATACAAGAGTTGTGTGGGAGGCTTTTCATTTGAGGCTTTTTTTCTTTTTTTTTAAAAATTATAATCTTCGGCAGTGCAAACATTGGTATTTTTTCAAGAGATGCTCTTCCACTGAAAAGAGCACATTTTGTAGCCTTTGCTCATTTTGACTCACTTCAAGAGGGCAGGCAAAATATTTACGTAAATAAAAATGTACTAAATATTCTGCGCTAATCCGTATGGCTCACTGGCAGAACAGGATCAGCTCCTCAGTCTGCCATCATCTTTTCATGCTTATTTAGTCAAATTACATGGCTGCTTCCTCTGCAGTCTTTAAACACTTTAGAACAGAGGCTATCTCTAGCAATCTCTATCTGCAGGACAAAAGGCAGCGAAGCCCAGATTTTAGCTTTGTCCTCAGGAATCTCTTTTCAAAATGGTAAGTCTCTAGGCCTGCGTTTCAATGCCAAGGGTAAAAGATAAAAATGAATGTTGTGGTCTCACTTTAGTCCTCTTTCTGTCCAGGCTTTGCTAACACATCCCTGTACCTGGAAAGCAGGGGGTTCTGTGGTCAGGGCAGACCTGGAGTGTTTCTGGGAGGTATGTGTGGAACTAAAAAAGCTGAACTTACTATTTTCCTCTTGGTCAAGCTGAAAACTAAAAAATCTACTCGTGAGGCATCATAGGCATGCATTTTGTTGGAGAAAAAAGGATGTCCTCTTTCTTTTTTGTTAGATAAGATAGTCTTTGTTCCTCCTTCTTGTTGAAACTGTAGTGGAACGCAGGAGTCCAGGAAGGGACTAAATTCTCGGTGTGGTAGATGGCACACAAATGTGGAATTAAGATAGGGTTTGTGCATCTCAGATGCCTGCAATCCTGGTGACAAGGGGTAACCACAAACCTGTCCTGCATAATGGTATGAGCAGCAATCATGGCAAATCAGGTGTATAAGCATGGTTTCACCCAATAGCGTGGTTTCCATTTTTCCCTAGATAGAGGATTAAATAGTTCAGAGGCCTCTCCCTGTCAATATTCTTCCGGTATTCCTGCGGGGCAGAGACCTAACGTGCAGGGTGAGCTAGAACAGAGAGACAGAGCTGTGTGTCACATTGAAGCTCCTCTCTATGCCCATGTGTAGCATCTTCTTCTTCTTTGTGGTGTTCCTGCTCTGCTAAGGCAGGATCTGCTAGGAGTTGCCATTGAAGATAATTTTCTTTGATATTGATGGTTTTCAAGTCAAGTAAACAAACACAAAATCTCATGTGGGTGGAAGTGTTTATTTTAGACAGAACATAGCTTTGGAAATCTCAGGGGAAAAAAATCAAAGGCTGGGTAAAAAGGAGGCTTCCATCTGATGTGAAGTATTGCTGAATGTTCTGGTATCAGGTCTATGTTCAATGTTTTAATAGATTTAAGAAATCAACAGCAACAACAAAACCCCACTCTCAGAATGAAAAAATGTAAGCATAGTGCGTGAAGGTTGGCCGTGATAGGATCTGCTTCCAATTCTTGTTTCACTTGGGCATCTTCTTTTTTGTTTGCAGAGACTGGCAGGATGAGATGACAGCTTTTTCTGACAGCCCTGGTAATA
The DNA here is from genome assembly GCA_035590215.1 of Microhierax caerulescens. NCBI lineage: Eukaryota > Metazoa > Chordata > Aves > Falconiformes > Falconidae > Microhierax > Microhierax caerulescens. The sequence continues at coordinate 93,481,194 of JAVJGJ010000037.1, forward strand.
GTTCTCACTTACAAGGAAAGGGGAGAGGAATAATTCTCTGCAATAATATTGACTTCTTATGTGAACTTGGGAAAGTCACTGGACTATTGTGTGCTCAGCTTCCTCAAGAAGAGAACAATACCATTCCTGTGCCTCGCACAGGTGTTATGACTGTTGGTGTGAATAAAGGATATTTTGTTTGTCATGGGTTGAGCCAGCACAAAATGGTTTTCATTCTCTGTTCTTTTTTTTTTTAAAAAAAAAGAAAAAAAGAATATTTCCAATCAACCACTGTGCTTTGACCAGCATATACTGAGTTGTCCCATTATGCTGTATGTTATCTTTTTTAAAAAAATACTTTTATTTTTTGAGATTTTAAGTTAATTTTTAAATGAAAGCTGCCCATCTGGGAAGAACAATTTTCTTTAGAAAATGTTGAAGCAAAATGGTTTTTTCATTTCAGACAGTAAACCTCATAGCATTTCTGAAATAGCTCTGTCAGAAAAAAACCTACTGCTTTTGGACATGTTCAATTACCTCCTGCTCCACCCCCCATATTTTTTTTCAGCTGAACCTCTGTGTGTGAGTTTATTATAACAGTAAAATTCTTTGAAAGATGTAGTGTCCAGCTTGCAGACCAAGGTGCATAAAAGGAAGCTGAGGTGACTTTAAAGTACCTTTGCAGCCTTTGGATGCCAGTCTGATTTACAGATATTTGTATTTATGTGTCTCCTCTCCTGGGGCTTCCCAGGGAGTCACAAGAGTGACCAAATTTTTCCTGCTTTAAATGCCAGTGCTGAAAATATCTTCTGGAGTCCTGGCCTCAGCACACGTTGTTGTCCCAGTGTGTACATGGGGCACCTCAGAAGGCAGCTCTCGAGCCCCTGACTGTGGCGTTTGGCGGTGGCCTTGCAGCAAGTGCCTGTGCTGTCCCTTAGTGCAGACCGGTGCCTGCAGCCCCTGCCCCCTGCAGTGTCTGCATCACCAGCTCTTCCAAAAACCTGTGGATACCTTGATTTGGAGTTATGGTGAGGGTGCAGTCAGCTATTTGGACAAAAATCCTTAGGTTCTTGATCAAGGCGTGAACGCTAGTAAAGAGGCTGGGGGTTTGCCTGATAAGTATTAGTGCTCGTGTGATTTTCTGAATGGCTTGAAAACAGCTTTTCCAAATTCCCAATGAGAATTTTTATGGAGGAATAAGCCCACTTACTTCGTCAGCTCTTAAGAAAGCCAAAGCCAGAACCTCATTCAGAGATTAATCACTTGTCTGCTCTCTTTCTTCGTGAAAAGGGTCTGAAGAAATATTTCTTTATGTTAATTAGCGACTTGCTGAAACTTGTCATAACAGGACAGAAAGCAAACTTCCCTTTTGGTGAGAAATTCTGTGATTGCACATTTAGTACTGAACTACAGTTTATAAATATGAAAAAAACCCAGACTGCTTAAAACGTAATTATGAACGTAACAAAGCAAGGCAAGAACAGCATCCAAAGAATTCATGTTTGAAGTAACAGATAATCCTGTAATTGCAACTTCTTGGTAAAATTCTGAGTATGTGAGAAGGAGTCTTTATTTTAAAATGGCACATACACATCAAAGATGCTTTCCCTGTCTTTTATACGGTAGCTTGCTTTCAAGTAAAGAAACACCCACACAGAAAGGGAAAAAAGAGTTCTTTTGTGCTCTAAAGTCAGTTCATTTCTGGTCAAAAGTAAATGCTGGTTTTTGGCAGCCCACAGATGGAAACGTGTCTGACACTGTGAAGGTGAATTGCCCCTACAGCAAGGACTAGAAGTGGACGTCAGCACGAGGGAATTATTGTCTGGGTTTTTGTGAGTGGTTCTTTGCTGAAGGATTTTGGACGAGCCATTGCCAAAGCTTAGAGCAACGTTTGTTTTCTTCAGTTGCTGATCTTCATAAAAGCATCACGCAAAGAAAATTTGCCTTAGCAGGGATGTTGAGCATATTGCAGGTCTCAGCACTCAGACTGGAATCCTGTCTCCCTTGTGCACAGAGCCTGTTAGCAGAGCAGTCTGAGTAGCTGTCCTAAGCAGAGTAACTTCGCTATTTTGAACTAATCAGAGAGGTGGAAGACAGCAAGAAGAAGTGCTGTGAGGGTTCTTCTCCCACTGTGATTAGCCAAGACTTGAACATCACCTGTGCTGCAGCTAACGTCTTAGAAATTAAGCAACCGTGTTTTAACAGAAATCAATCTACCAACACAGTCAGTATAACAGAAGATAGCCTGTCTAAATGGTTTTGAATTGCAACTGCTTTTTTGTCTCTTCAGAATTTTACAAAATGTGTATGTGTTCTGTTTATTTGAGTATCCCTAGAACTTTTCTTTAAGTGGTTGGCAGGAGCTGGTGAAGTTTTGGTGTACCCTGGTTCAGAACCGTGCTTGCTTTTAACATAAGTTTCATTGCTGCCTCTGCTGAAGAGCCTTTTCTGAATTCCTAAGGAAGGTCTGGCAGAACTGCGGCAGTGACCTCCCTTCTTGCAGCTCATGTTGAATATAAATCTCTTGTATACTGCTGTGTTTCTTCTACTGCCCGCTGCCTTTTGTCTTGCAGCTGTAAGATTGTCATGGCATGGATTGCCCCTTGTTTAACGTGTACCACCGCAGGTTGATGTGCCTGCCTGCTACTACCGTATAGATGGCAGTACATGACATGGTTGATCCCAAAGATGGGGCCCATTTCACCTTAAAAGGCAGCTGGTTTGCTTGTGCTGGTCGTGGATCCCAGCACTTCGTGGCCTTGACGGAGTCATTCTCTTGTTTCACAAACAGGTGCTAAAGCGATGGAGCTGGTATGGAGCACTGGGATGTAAGTGTTTGGTGGGTTGTGTCCCTGAGTGGCTAAAACATATTTCCAGACTATCCTTTTCATTAGTCATGTCCAGAACAGGGGGAACAGTGATCATGGCCAGAGCAGGATGGGCCCCTTTGGCTTCTCCTGCAGCATCACCAAGTGACTGGAAGCAGGACCGGCTCGGAGGCGATGGAGACACAAACCTCTTCGGCAAGTCACAGGCCACAGTAACCTGCAAAACTTTCAAGGGCAGTGACGGAATAAACCCAGCTGATTGTGTATATCTGATCTGGATATGAGGACACTCCGGGGTGGGGTGGGGTGGATGATGAGCAGCGTAACTGGCATAACTCATCCTGTTCAAATCAAGAGGAGTTTTATCGTGGGTTTCCAATGGCAGCGGAGCTCAGCCAGAGCTGGGGGCTATAGAACAGGTTCCTACTAAGCAGTGAATCAGAAGACCAGTATTTCATAGAGATGGGGTGTTTTTGTGGTTATAAACGTTGCTACCAACAAGTGAGGCTCTTTCCAAAATGGAGTTTGTTCTTTGAACCAGATTTCCGCAACTTTTTCTTCCCAAGCTGTTCATGCTGCCGTGTGTGCCGTCAGAGTGCACTGCTGGGTAGACAGCAGAAACCCTTTTCAAGGGAAGCTGTGTGCCTGCAAAAATTGGAGTGAGACCCCGTGCTACAAACACACAGTCCTGTCGTCATAGATATCAGCATGAGGGAAACACAGGGATTTAGAAAGGGAACAGAGAGAAGTATTTATTTCACTGTAAAAAGTGACCTTGGAAATGTGCATATCAATTAACCAGCATCTGCCAAGAAGTTCTACAAACAGAAAACTAAAGAGCTTGCAGAAAAGTACTTTTTTTTTTTTTTTTCTTTCTGAAAGGGATGGCTGGATGCCCGCATGAATTCTATATCTCCACCAAAAATGTGTATTTTTAAAAATCTCTTATCAGATATACCAAGATGAAATTAGTCTTGAGTGAAAATGCTGTTGAGTGCCAGGGAGAATTGGGAATAAGAGACTCCATGGTTGCAAATGCTAGTGTAGTTCATTTCACGTGATCCTGCTGAGAAAGAGCAGAACCCTTGTCCCTCTGCAATGTTTTTATAACCCTTCCAATACCCAGCCCTGAGTGAGAGACGGCTGTGGACATTCACTGCACGTCAAGTGCCAGAGGGAGACGGCAGGTCTGGGGGATCAGAGCTCATCCTGGAGCAACTAACCCAGAGCGTTGGGTGATAACAGGGCTGTCCCTAGACAGGGTGAGCCTCCGTGCTCGGGATAATTAGGTGTGCTTATCCTCAGCGGTTTGGGTCTGTATATCTTTTTGTTACAGCTTAGCTGAGCTTTCTGATCGAAATAAATTTCAGGAATTTGGTTTACCAGAGGTGGGGAAAAAAAGGGATGGGGTGGTGTAGGGGGAAGGTAGGGGGAAGGGGAAGGTCCTGAGAGTGATGGTTGCCCCCAGGAAGCAGAAAAGGGAGGGAGAGACATTACAGTGATTCGTGATGTTTTGGGTGGCTTATGTGATTTTTGGTCTATCCTTTTTAAGCAAAGGCAATGAGTCCTAAAGGCCAAACTATCCTGTTACTTACATGGCCAAAAGGACTTAACTTATGTATGTAGTTTACTTTTTTCCTTTCAAACATTATACATTGTCCTTAATCTGTTTCTCGGGAAAGGAAGGAGGAAATCTCCCGCATTTATTAAATCACTAAATGGGATAACATTGTCTCCATTCTGAGGGATGCTAACTACTTATCCTTGTTTGCTGAGCACAGGCTGATGGCTTGTGACCACAGGACACAATTTAATAGATTGAACTGTGTCAAGTCACCACGGTAACTAGGCCAAGCAAAACTTCTACCTTATTTTCACACACAGAGTTCTGCCTTAATTTCTTTTACTGTGAGGGACCCACAAAAACTGGAAAACATGTTGGACTCTGTTGATTTTACTTGTATTTCTCTTTTAGCCTCAATATCCCGCAAAACAGCTGCGTGTCACCAGCTTCAGCCCATTCATATTTTTAACTCTGAAGCATCCTTTGCCAAGCAGAATTGCTTATAAGCTGGCTTGTGCTTGTGGTTGATAACTAATCCTGTAACATTCTCCTAATATTTACCAGATCAAGTTAAAGATTGGCAAAATAATAATAATAATAATAATAATGATAATAATAATAACAATAACAATGATATTAAATAATAAGAATAATAAAATTATAATAATGATAAATTGTCTGATCAATTTCAAGGAAAAAAACCAAATAGAACTCTTAAATAAATGAGTCTTCCTTGAATCCTCAGCTGTAAAACCTATGTATTATTAGCTTGGTGCCATTTGCCCTATCTATGTATTTCGGGGTTTAGTGTAAAATACATTGAGATGGAAATGTGAAGGTTAAACCAGCTGTGGAAATTTGCAGCAGGAAAGTGGTAGAAGGTAGGGATTCACCATAGGCATGACATTTTACATGGGCCTTTTTCAGTATTTCAAAACAAACTACACATCATACTGCAATGTTTAATGTCTTCTGTTTACACGCACCGTCAGCTAGACTTTACCAACTTGTTATCTGTACCATGTTGGCAAGGTCACTGAGGCATATGTGGGAAAATTGTCCGCAGTCTTACGGGAGGTCTTTAGGAAGGTCTTTAGGAAAGAGGTATGATGCTGCCTGCCCCCTTTTCCCTTGTGGAGAGGGAGACCATATGGGCTTGGTCCATACTCCTCAGTGCAGAGCTGTTTCATTTCTAAAGTGAATTACTACCTTGGGATCAGGGTGTGATGCTGGTAACCTTATTTATGCCGGTTAGTACCTAATTTCATATACTGTCATGCTGGATATAGGGGGATAGCCTACAAAACATGGGGTATCCAACAGACTGTGAGGTTCTGATCTGTATCCGTGCCTAGTCTGCAGTCCTCATTTGGGGAAGTGTATGCTTGTACTTGAGATTTGAATATGAATGCAGAAAGCAGGTTATGGACTACTTACATACAGATTTTGCTTTTGGTCCATCCAAAAATTACTGATAGGATGATCTCAGAGTCGTGTAGTACTGATATGGTGAATACCAGTTTGATTCTCTCTAAGCACAGACTATTAGAGCCATAGGTAATTCCCAGATTCCCTGTAATGTAGTCTGCATTTGCAGACTCTGGTCCCCCTTCTGCTACAGCCTGTGGGAGTCTTTGCTGATGTAAGGAGCTCTCAGTTGGAGCTGGCAGCAATATGGTAGCATTATAAACCAATGATCAGCAAAAAAAAAGCCCTTTATTTGCCTCATTCCCCAAAAGAGGAAACCCCAGTGAAAGGCTAAAAACCTGCAGTTACTTTATGACGCCAACATCTGCATCATTTTACAGAGAACGTACTACAAATGGAACAAATATATCTTTGCCATAAAAGGAAAGGAGTAGAATGAGATGAAGATTTCCTTCAAGACTTTTGAGCCGTGAAAGTTAGAGCCATTCTACGGGAATGGCATATGCACAGTGCAAGTGCTGTTCTGCTGCAGAGATCAATGCTACTTGGCTTCATTTGCCAAGTTCAGCGACTTCCTGGCCTGCAAATTGCACCTGTTGAATTGCTACAGTTTTGTTTTATCCTTGCTTAATTTTTCAAGTGGAGCTTGGTGTTTCCAAGCAAACAAACGAAACCAAACCTCTTCCCGTTTTTTCTCCTTTTTCATTCTTGACAGTTTTCTGTTGGGTGTCCTAGCTGGGTGATAAGAAAGGCAGTAAGAATATTACGTGCTTAGCAGTGTACTAGCCAGGCATGAGAAAGCACGTAGAAAAAGCTTTAGCTGAATTTTTTATACAGTACGTAGTTAAATATGGATATCACCTTCTCAGAAGCAAAGAAAAGAAGGACTGAAATATTTATAGCTTTGGATCTTAGTCATCAGCCTAAAACACAAGAGTTTGGGTGTGCAAACTAAGATGAACTTCATGGAGACTTCGGATAGAAGTCAGTAGTCTTTGTAAGGAGTGGGCAGGCTCTTTGTGCCCTTATCTTTCTTTCCTAACTCACATGACTTGTTGGATTAGGGAGTTCATTTGAATTCAAGTTAGTTGTGGAATGTTTGATGGTGTTCTAAGATAGGGAGTAGACTTGACTTGAGATCCTAAATTCATTGTGCAGCTGGTAGCATAAACTATTTTTTTAACTTGATGTTTTCCTTTTTAAACAAATTCTGTGCATGAGACTAACTTATTTAGAGATATGTTATAAAACCAGGAAGATGCTTGGATCTTGGTCCTGTAAACAGAACTCAGTTTGTGCCTGCACAACTGCTTCTTTTATTTCAAAAACCAGGTTCTTAGAGGCTGCGCTTCCTCACTGCTCAGTTCAGAATTGGATGGAAGTGTCTGCATATGTAATACTGTAGAGTGTGTTTGCCAGAAAACTTGACAGCTAAATTTCTGTCCATTTTGTCTATTCATCTTTGAAGACAGGGTGATTTCTCACCACAGAATGCTGCTGCGTCTTCCTGTGTTTTAGAAAATGACCCGTACAGCAGCACAAATAAAAACTTGATTACACCAGCATAGACTACATGGCCTGAGCAGTGCATGTTTGCCACTTCCCTGGGATACTTTTCCGCTGGAACTGGGATACTGTGATACCTCCATGGACACCTGCGTACGTTTTCGTCATGGTGCTGCAGCCAAAACAGTAACCACAGCTTAGATCTATGCTTGAATCTGTCTCTACCTTTGTCTCCCTGTTTCTGTTTCTGTGTGGTTTAATATGTGAGGTTAAAATAAAAATCTTCCTGGAATAGATGGCAAATAATTGGCTTCAGCTTCTTTCCTCCTTCCTTTCCCCACTCAACCCACCTGGGCCTATGTTTATTGAACTCCATACATTGTCAAGACAGTATTTGTAAATGGAATTTAACTGTAGGTGAGCAGTACAAATGTAATAATATTACACAACTCTTGTTTAATTTTGAAGGCTCCATCCTCAGCAACAGCGCTTATAATGGACGGTTCAAGCCGAATTATCCATTATTGCTCCCAAAGTTTACAATTAAACTATCGATCAAAGCTGGCAGAAAATTCTCAAGCAGGCTGGGTGTGCACCGGGCTTGTTTTAGATGCAAGCTGAGGGAGAGAGACGCAGAACCAGCCCTCAGCTAATCCTCTTAGTGCTAACTGTCCTGGATGCAGCAGTGATTATGTATCGTGCTTATACAGTTTTAATAGTGCAGGTCCTATGCAATTTGCGACCTCTATTTCTGCCCAGAAAGATTGGAGCTTAACAGGTTTGGATCCACAGGGAACCAGCTTCGGCTTTTAGGCTTCTTCAGACACTGCAGAATGCATCTTTTCTGGGGAATTCCACAATAAAATGACTGTTATTTATCATTACAAACCTCTTTATCATTTAGTCAATAAAAGGCCTCTCTCTCACACTTTTTTTTTCCATGGTGTGCTCAGAGTCAGAAATCTGTATTAGTCTCCCCTGGCCTGAAGGCAAGAGATGTCAAATGCTAAATCATGATCTGCCCTGGCTTTCTGGCTAAATTGTGTATGAAGGCCTGAGGCAAAAAGGTGCACATGCTCATTATTTGAAACAGAATGATTTTTCCCCCTTTCTTTCCTTTTTTTAAAAATACATATTGAGACATATATGGTAACACACATACAGTAAGCTCCTGAAAAGTATCAAACCTGAAACAAACCAGCCAGAGCTAAATATGTCAAATATATATGCCTGCAGATTGGGAAATAGAAAAGGGATTGTCAAGAAAAATCAGATGGTCTTCCCCTTTTGAACTTTTTGTTAGTGGTGGGGAAAGAAGTGTTAGGAGTTGACAGCAAGGTGACAGATGTGGTAAATAATGCATCTGGTGAATTCACCCCAGGTTTTTTTTGGAGGGGGGAGGAGACATTTGAAATGAATCTTGGCTTGAAATTTGTCAGAAAGCCTGTATGGAAATGTGTTTTAAAGTCTGGGATTGTTTTGCAAACTGTTTTGAGTGTGTCTTCATCTACTTACTCGTGTGCAGTTTGTGATAGATCACCTTTCTCACAGGGCATTGTTACTACCCCAGGTTGGCTAAGAGGCTTTTGCAAGAGGTTTTAGGACAGTCATGCCTTGGGCAAATTTTTGTGTGAACATATTTGCATATATATGTCAAAGTCTTTCAGTGTGGTAAGTGTTCTTGTGAGGGAGGTATCACGCATAGCAAAACATTGGTGGGAAACTTATTTAAAGGGTCATGCTTGACTTTGAAGCAAATTTATTTATTTATTTATTATTTATTTATTTTGACACTAGGGAAATGTCCAAGAATGTTGTTTTACAGTGTTTGTTCAGCAGAAGGTGACAAGGAGCTTCTATAAAAGCATATTATATTAAACTTCACTATTTCCACACGGTGGACTAGAGTTTCAAAAGCTGCAATGAAACCTGGGGAGCTACTCTGGAGAATCTAAACAATGCATGCATTATTTTTAGTGCTCAATATTTTCTGTGTTTAACAACAAAGCAGTCTACATGTCTATGCTGACCGTCTGCTCTCTTAACGTAAGCAAGAAAGGGACTCTAGCCTGGAGAGGAAAAAGGGCTCATGTGTAACAGGGGCGTTATGTTCAGCTGGCCAAATTTTTGACATTGCAGTTTTGATGTGAGTCTATAAAACTGGATTTATTCAAATGCTTTGTTGCTGCTTACAAATGTTGGGAATGAGCTGAGGCTGCCTGAATTCAGATATTCTGTTTCTGAAGGTTTCGGGGAAATGATCTGATTGGATCAAAGTTTTCAGGGACGAGCCCTCGGTGGGATGACATGTCACCGGCTGATACCTCCACCTAAACAGCACACTTGGTGAGTTCGATGTCTTTTGAGCAGTTGCATTTCCAGTTCTTAATGCAGGGCTTTATTTTTACATCTATGTTAAATACACATTTGTTTCCTTTAAAATGTCACTGATTTGTTAGAGCTGTGCTAAGATGTAATTTTTAGTAATGACTGAAACGGTCCCTGCATTGTCAGTGTGATTTTTCCAGATTTAAAATAATACACTTTGAGAATCCATATATCCTGGTCTTTGTAGTCGGATAAAAAATGAGGCTGCTCTGTACACATCACTGGTTCTGTATTTCTCCCACAGAAAATGATGTCCTGTTGCAATTACTTGAGCTCTTGCCCCAGCTGTCACAAATATGAGGGTGAAATTAAGTAAAGCACTATGGTTTTCAAAACCAAACACAGTCGCTGCTAGTTTGTAAAGTTCAATTAAAGCAGTCTTTTTTAATTTAACATGCAAAAATGGTGCATGAGATTGATCAGACCAAAAGTGAGTGAGACAAGTTAATGTTTCATGTTTGTCATATAAAAAAACCCAACAGACTAATATAAAACAGAAATGCCACACATGAACTTTCCTGCAATTTCACTTTTCCCTTCTACTTATGGTAGAGCTTACTAGAAAAGCAAAGTCTTGCTCTCTACTGCTTATGGTTAAATTAAATTATCTTCAGCAAAGAAGGTGACTTTACAGGGGCACAGCTTGATGCATTGTGGCACTGTGGTTTCTTCACAAAGCAGAGGCTGGTGCTATATCCCACCCCATTCATCTGTGGATTTTGTCCTGAGTTCAGGTATGTGTGGATGACCAGCCATTCCCAAATAAACGTATGGAAGGACTGGCGAGCCTTGCTGTGCTCTGCTTCTGCATGCTCTCCTCTGATGCACGCAAGCAAAACCTCTGCCATGGCTGAGGGTCACAGTAGTTTTATTCTTTGAAGCTTCAAGATTGAGTATTCCTGCATTTCCCTTGACAGTCGTCCCTGCCATTGTTCAGGGATGAAGAGTATGTGTTTGTGGAAGAGAGGGATCAACCTGGTCTAGTGGAAGGTGTCCCTGCCCGTGGCAGGGAGGTTGGAACTAGATGATCTTTAAGGTCCCTTCCAACCCAAACCTTTCTCTGATTCTATGATGGCACATACCATGTGCTGAGCACCTCACTTGGTAACGTTTTGACCTTCCACTGCTGGCAATGAATGTGAGCAACTGAAGTCCCAAGGTGGAGAGCCTTCCCGCAGTGCAGTTTAGCAGCAAAACGCACACTCTCAGCAGGTGTGGGGCAATTCTGGAGCTGTTCCTCTGAAAACAAAGGAGTTGCACAAGGGAAATCTGAGGCGAGTAAAGCTTTGCTTGTGTTAGGACATTTACACAGGACTTTTGCCTTGAAGAGCGGTAGTTCCAGTGAGCCAAAGCAGTAAAAAGCACTAAGCCTGTGTAATAGCATGGATTCTTCTGAGGTCTGTGCAATACCGGTGCTGGGTGTAACAGAAGAGCGTCAACATTGAAATTGTTGCAATTTAAAAGCAGTTTAATGTTGCTGTTATTGCTGCTGCTAAGGAAAGAGAGTCCTCTGAAACCTGTTCTGACCAAGCACAAAATTTCAGAAGCGGTAAGCGGAATCATACAGGCTTTAACAGAATCTGCTTACTTCCGCTGTTTGCGCACGGGATGTTTCTATGGTCTTTCTTTTGTTCTGTAGACAACCCAAGTTTGACTTCTCTGCTGCCTTTGTGCTTCTATCACATACCCTTTTTCTATGTACACTCTGAGGTGTTCAGCAGAGTTCTTCCTGAATGTCAAGGAAATGCAGGATCTCAGAATATTTGTTTGCTAAATGTTACTGCAGAACTCTTGTGGCTTTTCACTTTGCTGCTGCTTTTCTTTTTTTCTTTTCTGTTGTTTTTCTTTAAAACTGAATCCAGTGGGACTGTATATTGTGTATTGTTTATTTAGTGCAATACGTCCTGATTCTCCTTTCACTGTGGCTGTAACTCAAAATAATTCCGCTGAAATCATTGCAGTTTCACTGACATAAAGCTGAGAATCAGACCCATAAATTCTTTATTCGTTACACAAGAGCAGAAAGCACTTGGGACTGAGAGACTTTTAATTGTCACCTCACTTCCACTATCATGGTCTAACTTTCTTTAAAACCATTTTAAAATTTAAAAAAGAGAAAAAAAAAACCAACTAGTATAGTACTTCCAAGATGTGACCTTATGTTGACAGCCTTTGCCATACTGTGAAATTTTGTGCCCAGTTAGAAATCATAAAAATAAGAATTTGAAAATAAAAATAAGATTTGAAATGGAAAAGCTACCCAACACCTAAGTTTAGCTTAAGTGAGAGTCACATTCATGTAGTCTGGACTCTCTACATGATTCTGAAATCAGGTATTTTACTAGAAAATACAATTATAGCTCTTTTCTCCTTTTTTTTTTCTTTGTTTTTTTTTTTTTCTTCTTTCTTCAGCCTAGCAAAGTGCGGGAAGTTAATATCACTGTCTGTGCCCTCCAAACTGAAGCTGCCTTCAAGACAAGTAGTACTTCAGTGAAATAGACTGTTTCCATACTTTTAATGATGTGTTTGTTTTAATTTAGTTGTAAGTTCATGCTTTAGGATTCATCTGAATCTTATCCCCCAGCTATATGTATAATTCAGATTTCCTGTTTTGAGGTCATGCCTCACTCAGAAAATTATCATATTGGATATAAATGTAAGGAGGGATTTTAAAAAGTTCATGAGCTTAGCATAGTTGTCCTTTTTTCAAAAGACAGCTTCTGTGTACTTCCCGTGTGGGATCTCTGAATAAAATTTGTGTTGGTATCTTTATACAACTCATAGCGATATCCCGATTCAAACACAATATGCCAACCATCAATATGCCAACCATTCCTTTTTTTTTTTTTTTACTATTTTAACTCCTTAATTTATAGTTCCTGTAGCACATACACATTAAAATACAGTGTGTGAAACTAATAAAGAAACTGCACCCTAAACTTTTAGCTCAGCAACACTCCATCAGTTGTAATTAGATGCAGTATTTGGGTGGGAACGTTTTGAGATTTTATTGTTTAACTGGAGTCTCTGCAGGATTTGAAACCATCCAGTCCATTCCACAGATGAGCTCCTCAGGACCTGAATCCATCAGGTGCCAAATGTCCTTCACAGCTGTCGTGTGAGATGTTGGCTGTGTTTACGTGGCTAATCACGCTCTGGACACATCTACCATCTGCATTCTTGACATGCAGGAGCATGCTCAGGTCTAGATTTAAGCTGAGCTTTAAAGCAGTGAGGAAGGGGGATGGGACAGGTCACAGAGCTCGTGGTGCTCAGAGTCACTTTTAAACCTGCTCTTCGCTTTGCAGCACAGACGTGGCCTCTGTTCAGCACAGTGTATGGCACGCACAGACGGCTGCCTGAGGACAGTCACTCCGTGGTTTGTTGCCAAGTCCCAACAATAATTTAAGGCACTTGCTCTGGTGGACTTCTGCTCGTCTTCACTCGTGCCATCTACTCTAAAAGGAGTCGAGATGAGAAAGACAGAGTTTGCTGGAAGGACAGCAGCTGGCCTTGGGGGTGGGCACTCAGCCCAGTTTGCCTTGCCGAGGGCTGCAGAAACTGCTTGGTCTCACCCTGGGAAGAGGAAAGGGCAGACCGGGAGGAAAAAAAGGAGAGGGAAAAGCTGGTTTGGGTACCAGGGCGGGAGGCATTTTGCAAAAGCTGATCCACTGGCACTGTTGAAACCATCTCTGGCACTTTTATTTTTTTCTTTACTTTTTTTTTTTTTTTTTTTTCAGTGGAGGAGCAGTTTGTCCTCTTAACTCTTCAACTTCTGTCTTTTCCTTCCATAATTCTAGATGATGTGTCGTCTGAGACTGGAACTCTCTTCTTCCTTTATTTGTAAAACACACAGCTGGCGTGGCTCTTCTCCCTGCTGTAGCCTGTCAGGTACTGCTGGACTGCAAAGAGCAAGCAGCAGAGAGGAGAACGGGCAGTTACCGACGCCGCACTTATCGGGCCACCGGCGGACTTGCTTCCTGCCGTTTGCGTAATGGAATTGCGATTTCAAGATCAAATACCGTCTTCTGTAAGGAAGCATTTCTATTCAGAATCCTTGGCACATAGTGGCCTGAATACCGCAGTCCTAATTCTGGCAAAACTCCAACAGAGGCCAAAGTTACTTTTTCCTTGACTCAGGTCCGCTGGATTGTGCTTTTAGGTACAAACTTGTCATAGGTACGTGGCCTGATTCCCAGAAGTGCTGAGCAGGCCCATAGTATGTTGCCAACCAAGGGAGAGGAGAGAACTAGACAGCTTGAAATACAGTAGTTAATGAAATTATTCATGTTGCTTTCGTAATTACATTTATAACTGCATCATCCTGATGCGGTGCGTTGATTGGTATCCTGAGCAGTTCATATAATTAAACAGAGCGTAGGGAATTAGTAGACTTATAGCAATACCGTGCTACTGTTTCTGACACTTTTCTGTTCGCATCTGTTTGATGGACTGGGAGGTGACCCCAGCGTGAGAACTGGAGAGGCGATGGCTTCCTTCCCTTGTGTGCTGGCGTGATCCTGCATCTGCAAGGTGAACTTGTCACTGCAGCATGAGTTCGGTGGGTGGCTGGGTCTGGCAGTTACTACCAAGCGTTACCAAAAGGGTGCCTGGTCTTCTTGATGTGAAAGCACCCATATGTCTCTTTCTTTTTGCTGTAGATGTCTGCAGATTTTGCCATGAGTGACTGCCACGTATCTGTATCCAGCAGCAGACTGCATCTGGAGCGCACTGGAACACGTGGTCTGTCAGACTGAAACGTGAGCAGATGCCCCACATTGCTCAAAGCGGGGGAACTTGTGCGTTGTCCCTGGTCCAGACTTTAGCTGTCCGGTCATAAGCAAATACTTACCTTCTCTTTTGCCACATGCCAAATTACAGCTGTATTAGGAAATATTGGCAGGACTACGTAGCGTATGTGAAGTGCTTTGAATATAGAGCTTAAATATTACGTCATTAGAGAGTATTGACAAACATTGACTTTGGGCAACATGCATTTTCAGTGAAGTTCTATAACAAAGCCAGACAGCAGTTGTGTAAGTCTCTGCTAGTTCAGCCAAAAAACAGTTTCTGCAAGGAAAATGGTGTCCACAATGTTTTTTAGATTGAAGATTAGAAGAAGAGATCTGATTTTGGAGGTGGTCTGGCATATACAAACAAGACAATTTCATGAGTATTTCAGACCATCAATTTGGCTGCCCACTTTCACTAATGGCTAGTATCAGATGATTCGTAGGTGTAAGAACTCTGATCCCATGGCATGTAGTTTAGCAAACAAAAATATAAATAGCATGATCCAAAGGCTTAGTTTTACCTTTATAATGCTTTCCATCTTGCTATATTATTTGTAATCCCCTTTCAGCTGTGTCATATGTTGAATGCCAGCTACAAGGTGTTCTTAGGGTTTTGGGGAAAGTTCAAAGGATTGTGGCAAACTAATCAACTGTCTAATCAGCACTTTATGTGAGCACTTAAAAAATGGTTCACAAATATAACTGTCTTCTAATAATCCTTGCAGATTTTGATAAAAACATATGTTTTAAGGCATTTCATCTATGCGTGTTGCATGTTTTCTGGCTGTATGCTTCTGGAGCACATTGAAATATGTTGTTGACACCTCCCTGATTTAGGTTCTACTTTTTACACTCGTGGGTATTTGAACTTGTGTGGCTGTTTCAATTTTCTGATGCTTATGGTAAATTTGCATTCCTTTTCTGGAATATTTCTTCACATTCTTGATCATGAAATGTCTATGTAATATTTATAACACAAGCATAGACACTTGTGCTAGTCTGCCAGCTTTATTGAGCTGACTTGACCCTCTCATTGCTAGGTGTCAGTGTAAAAGTACACATATTATTACACTTTATTGCACCAACAAAGACAAAGGTAATAAATTAATATTTTAGACCGAATTATCTCTACCTTTACAGGAAGCTATGCTCCACAGTCTGTATGCTTAACCTCAAAAAATGCATGTATATTAATCAGTGGTAATGGTACAGAATAAAATTTATTCAATGATTTTGAGAAATCATGGTTTAATTAAATTGATCTACTGAGTGCTGGAAGGTAGCTTGTAAGAAATTTATGTATAGAATACACTAAGATTCAGTTGTCATCATTAAAAGAATATTACTGCATAGGATAAACGCAATCCACTAATTTCTTTGATTTCTTCTAGCATCATTATTCTTTCAATATTTTGAGGCAATCTTCCCAACTGTTTAGCAGATCAATGATCTTTAGCTTTCATAACATCATCAGTTCTACATGCAATAGATAACCTCTGTATATATTCCTACACTAATACTGTACGTCACTGGTGACTGACAGTACAACTCATCCATTTAATTTTTGGCAGCCTGATTCACAGGTATCTAACCTGACAGCATTCTAATTTCTAAGTGCTCATTTTTCATGGAAAGTCTTTTTTCCCATACTACAAAAGAATACCAACAACGCAATCCTTTCCACTTACAGGATATGATCTCTGGTATTTTTACCGGGTTTTTTTTCCCGGTTTTTTTT
>JAVJGJ010000037.1:93502674-93539814 GCA_035590215.1 Microhierax caerulescens
GAAGGAAACATGCCCGAAATCTTTACCCTGTACCCAAACACTGAATTTTACATAATCTTTCCCTGTTATTAATCTTTAATAAGAAAACCAGAACTGAGTGGTTATAACACGAGAGAATCCCAACCCATGCACAAGCACAAGGATCCCATATTGTGAAGTGTTGTGCACACCTGAAACAGAGTATAAATGAAGGAGAAGATTTCCACTGTTTTCTCAAAACTTTTTTATGACAGCAGTTCATCTGTCTTGTCTCAGGTGAGTCTGAAATTCAGTCCCATGGTCCTACAATACATCAAAATTATTTTTCTTTTTGTTTAAGTAGGTGCTGAGTTTTGCCATTTTCACAAAAGCAAAAGCTAAGGAACTCTAATATTTGGCTTGGTTACTGCAGAAATCCACAGTCTGGACTGCTGTATCTAGATTTTAAACAATTAAAAGTTTGAGCTTGTTCACACCTACCAGTCTGGGGATGGTGCGTTAGAAAGATAAGGTCTGTCTGCAAAGTATGAGTCTGAACACGAGCTGGGCTTTGAAGTCCTCTTTCCTCTCTGCTACCAAAATTCTGAAATATTACAAATTTCTGTGAAGCAGGTGAGGAAAAGATATCCATGCTAGATAAGAGGACAAAACCTAGAAAATTACCCTCTTAGCAATGAACTTGCGAAATCTGTGGTTAGCTCCTGTGTGGACCCTGGTCCCTAACAGCACAGTCGCTAATGCTGCCATCTTTGCCTTGGTCAGGGCACTCATCTGGTATCTGTCCTCTCTCCATTGATGCCTTTCCCTAAAATCTATTTGAATTCATTACGTGTGGTCCTCTAATACATTCAAGTCTCCATTCTTTCGGGAAAATTAGGTTGGAATTACCCTGCAGTATCCAAAGTTTTAGAGACTCACACACACAAAGGAAGAATTGTGTGTGTGTGATTATCCCAGGCTAAAAGAATGTGCTGTGTTTGGACAGTTAGAACCAGGGGCTGCAGAGAGGTGTGCTGTAATAACTAAGGAACAATTTATGAAGAAAAGCTAATTACATAAACCTTCGGTTCCATCAGTGTCTTACTCCATCTTTTCCCCAGTGTTGCTGTGTTACAGACTGTAGGCACAAAGCTGGAGTAAAAGGATGGTGCCTGCATTCCCTGCAAATTCACATCCCAAATACAGTGTGATGCCATCCAATTTGGCTACAAGCGCAGATAAGAACTGTAAGGATTTACAGTTTTTTTATTGTTTTGTGGTTAAGGGTATTTCCTTCTTTTATCTCCTTCTGTCTGTCTCTATGTCATACAGAGCTTGGATCTTATCCTCAGCTGGTCTAAGTCAACACAGCTTTGCTGACATCAACAGAGCTGTATTTACATAAACTAGGGATATGGTCATGTATGCAGGATCAGGGTGAGTCTAGGAAATGACAACTTACTTGCAGGGAAATATCCAGGCTGGAGGACTTGTCTTGAAGTTAATAATTTCTACCTGGCTCTGTAGCCCTGATAATACAATTTTTTTTGCTCCAAACAGTCTCCTTGTGACTATGTTGGATAAAGCTGCTGAATTCATATTTACCAAGGTCTGTTGAGCTATTTTACCCTAGCCTTGTTCGCCAGCTGTCTCCAGGTTCTTCCAGGGCAGCAAGGTGCTCACTGCCACAGCAGCCTGGTCTTGTGCTATATTCCATCCCTGGAAGTCTGGAGAGAGGTGGGATATATGAAAGAGGAGCGCAGGGATCATCACACACCTGGGACTTAGGCATAGTCTGGGCAGACTGTATTTGCAACCCAGACCTTACCTGGATCTGATATTTAAATAGCCCTTGTGTAGGATGTTTATGTTATGATACGTTTAGAAATCCTGCCTTACATGCTAAGAATAATATCTTGAATATGGATGTTATTCCCCGGGACTGTAGGAAAGACGGTGCTTCAGCATTTGTCTAATTGAACACTGCTTAACCTTTTTCTCTGCCACAACCAGTTTCCTGGATGTCTTCTGTAGCACCTTCCTCTCTAGCAAGATGAAGACCTCTGACAAAAAGAATTCCCAGACAGAGAAACCCTAGTCCCTCTGGTGGTGCAGATAGAAGCTATGAAAATGTTGTGCCATTAGGACATCCTAAAAACCTAGAGAGGCTCCAGGGATGTTGGTGCATCTGTCTTCTACTAGCTTTCTGTGGTTAGCGGCTTTTGTTCTCCTTATGCAAACACTTAAACTAAATGAGATCAGCCTTCATGGACTGGTCTGCAGGATTTCTCCCCCAAGCTGCTATTATCTCCTTGATTTTAAAGTTTTATTTAGATTTATTTATTTATTTATTTTAGTATCTTTAACTTTGACTATTACATTGAAGTATCTTGTTAATATGCAGTGTGGTTTTGTTTTTTTGGTGCTGCTCATCTGTTCCCGTCAGGGAATTTCAGATAACGGAAACCTCAGACAAAGAAAAATTAGATTCCCTATAATTGTATGTTTGACAGCAGTTGGATTGGTTGTAATCACGTACATTAGCGGTTAAAATGCCTATCGGGGATTTCAATTAGAAGGAGAATTCTAACAATAGTGTTGAGAAGGTGAGATCCCAAGGAGCCCAAAGGATAGAGAAGAAGCTAGTAGTAATTATATTTGGACCTGGAGAAAGAGAAGGTGTCAAATACGCTTCACAGAAGCTGTAACTGCTTTCTGCAGGAAGATGGAACAAGTAGAGACCAATCCCTGTGATGATCATAAACCACCAGCTGTGGCAAGACGCGTATGAATTACAACTTGCTATGGCTCGTTGTATGTTGATGCATGGATAATAACTTAATGAGAACCAGTCTGCATTTGTTTTCCTTTTGATATACAGCTGCAAGTCTAAACCAGGCTTGACTGCATAGGACGTGCTAGTATCCAACTAGGAACAACTACAGGGCGGTGAACCTCGAGCTGGCCCAGCTTCAAAATGAGCAGTACATCAAAAGTGAGGTATGTCTTTCTTTTCAATGACATGAAAATGTGACTGGAAAATTCATTCTCTGGGCATCTGTGCCATGCTCTCCCCCTCTCCCTCATCGATCAGTCATAATGCATATTTATTTGTGTGACAGTGAAACAATCTGAAAGCAGACAACTTGGAAACATGCTTAACATCAAATCTGCTGAAAGTCTTGTAGAGTTGCTTCACCTGTCTTTATTGATTCTTGTGTAATACTTGGAGTCACTGTGTGAAGGACACATAAAACGCTACAAAAAGGACATTTCAGAGACCTTATAAGATTTTACATCTGCTGGCTACCTTGGGAAGACTCAAGTAAGATGTTGGGTGAGTTGTCTGTAGCAGTGAATCCTTAGCCTGGCACTTGTTACTGTTTTCACAGAACCTAAGGCATGGGTGATATGGACGTTGCTGAGTTTACTCACCATCCCTTCCAAATGTCTGTCTGCCTGCCCTGCAGTGCTATGGCTGCAGTCCCACCAGGAAGGTCCTTGAGGAAGGTCAGTGGCACCACGAGTTATGGGGCTGGAGAGATTTGAATGCTGGCACTCTGTGGGAATAGGATGAAGAGGGAGGATCCTTAGGGACAGTGCAAGGACAGCTTATCTGAGTATTCAGGGCCATCTTGTTTCTGGACAAGGGATGCTGGTGTCAGGCTCTGGGCTGGTCTTCCCAAAAAATACACACACTGTTGTGTGTGCACTGCCTGCTTGGGTTTTACCTTAAAGAGAAAGGGACACCACAATGGGAAATTACAAGCATGCAAGGGAGGCTGATTCCAGCACCTTTTGTCCCTCCACAACAGGCCTGGAGGTTAGATCTTTATGTGAGCTTCTACCATCTCACCTGCCTAACCTTTGAGCAATGTATGGCCCCTCCAACCTTCTTCTGAATTGCATTCTCTACCCCAGTACTTATTCCCATCATTTTCCTGCTGTTTCTTGAAGTTTTCCTTTGAAAATGAGCTGATACGTTATGGAAGGCAGGGTGAGAGGGAGATGAAAACTGAGTTTGTTGGTGCTTTTTTTTTAAAAAATAACAATTACTTTCCACTAATAATCTCTACCAGGCAGTGAATTCTGAAACCAATTACCTAGCATGATAGCCTGATACTAATTTCTACTCAACAGTTATTTGTTGTATGCTCAGTGTGAAAGTATCTCGCATGCTATTTCACCAGAATGCTTCCACTCCCCTGGTCAGCCGTCTGTGACATCCTGATCTCGTGAAAATGATAAAAATCATGAGTTACTGCCATCATGCAATGAAAAGATGGCTTTACTAGAGAAATAATTTGAGTCAGGTGAAGTGAGATTTGGATTTTACAGGTCAGAAGGGTTTTGAATATATTTTTGTTATTCTATGTGCGGTATTACAAATGCTCTTGACTGGAGATGCAAATGATACGTAAAGTTGGGGTTGTGCTTCCTGGTTTTCCAACAGAAGCAATGCGTTCACTTAGAAATTCAGTAATTTAACCTCTGGATTACTTCATCTGTGTTTGCTCATTGCTTTATGAATGCAGATGTTGTTAGAGATACAGTGTTAAAGAAAAGAACCCTTTGTCACTACCTGTTGCAGAAGTACAATTTAAATGACATAGTGGGAAAAGTATATTAGGTTTCACTATAGAAAGGTTGGGACAGTGCCACTCCTTTTCGGGTGGGAGAATCAGATCATGGTCATCTTAAATTCAGCAGCAGTTTTACTGAGTTAAGTCATTCCAGGACTTGGCCTGAAGTGACCTGTTCCTCTAGTTCCTTTGAAGTTTGTAACAATGACCAGTCTGCCCAACACTGTGGTGTTTTGGGAGCTTATTCCAAAAATTAAAGCGTTATGAAACATACCTCTGTATCTTCCACCTGCACCTCAGGTAAAATTACCTTGGATTTTAAGCCAAAGTAAACAGCCATGTTCTACAATGTTATAAAAATCATCATGCGTTATCATCTTTTTTTGCTGCTATTAAGTTTTATTTCCCATGTAAGTTCACTCCTCTCTCCTTGACTTTCATTTGCAACGTCTGTTTAGGCTACCAGCATTTGGGGCAATTTATGTCTTCCGTATATGTGAAAAGTATAAAGGCCTATGGTACATACAACAGCATCTAGAAATGCCTGCTGAGGCGATGTCTCTGGTTGGAATTAGGGTTCATTTACATTAAACTAGAAATAGCCAGCCTCTGCCCTATATTAAAGGATGTTGATGGAGCCAGGAGGGAGGGAAGGGGAGAAGATTGGGACAACAAGGGAGCAGTAGCAGAGAGAGCATCGGCACATGCCAGGAACCAAAGCAGTCACTCTGGTCCAGCCACGTGGATGCAAGGGAGTGAATGGCTACGAGTGCCCACACCTGATATTTCAGCGCTCAGGGCAGACAGCAGGAGTATTCTGGTCAATCTTAACTGCCTAGTCACAGTCCGTCAAGTTAGCTGTAAAAACTTCTGTTTCAATTAAATATAAGCTCATTGTATTTTCACAGAACAGTTAATAAAATAAAACTCATTAGGAAGATAGCGTTTAGATTAGAGCAAGTGATATTTTTTAAATGTCACACTGAAAACCACATTTCCTTTAATCAGCATCTGCTCTGTGTTAGACTGCCTATAAAATCCAGTGCACTGTTGACAATAGGGGAAGATGAAAACAAACAAACAGGAAAACTACAAAAGACATGGTATTAACTTCAAAGTGCAATAATCCTTCTTTTTCCTTGGCATTTCAAAAATGTTTTTATTTTTAACCCTAAACGACTTAACTTTCTTTCCACCAATTTTGAATTTGGACAACAAGGGTGGAGGGATGATGGAAAGAAAGTAGAGCATCGCATGTGAATTGAAACACAAGATTAGGGGACAAAAAAAGAAGAGGATAATAAACCAGTCTGAAAAAATTAAAGATATTTTTTAAAGAAAATCAGCTCCCATCTTTTTGGAGCACTGATTGTACACAAAGGCTTGCAGGAACAGAACTAGTGACATCTCTATGTAGTTTGTACTTGTATAAAAAACATCACTGTTTCTGCAGGAACTTAAACATTTAATATGGCAAAATTATGAAAACTGCGAGAGTACACTGTGAAAAAAAGGAAAGAATGGGCTCTGTATGGGTTTTTTTCTTATCTAAATATACAACCATAGTTTATTATTCAGTAAATATTAAATGTTGAGATAAAACTTGTGTAGGTGACTGACTGTTATAATACGCTAAAAGCAAATTATCATGAGCCTATTGTATTTAGGCAGTAAACTGCTAAATACCTGGGGTGAAGGAAGGGAGGGGACTTCCTTAATCATTAAACTAGTGCTTGAATATGGAGGATAATCACATCATCTCTAATCCCATTCACAAACATATCATGGTCCAGAGTTAAAATCATTGTGGTTTTCCTCCCCTCTATTCCTAGTTGGAAATATTTCACTGCTCTGATGGTTAGAAATCCTTGTGTGATTTCCAGCATAACTGTGGCTGGTTTATACCTATTATTTTGTGTCGGTGCTGTCCTTCAATGTGAGTAGCTTTCTTCCTCCCTGCTGCGTAGCCCCTGATGCATTTATAGACAGCAGTCATGGCACTTCTTAGCTCTTACACATGCAGTGCTGTGTTGGTCTCCTCTAATAAAACATGTGCTCCTTCCCTTCAATAGTTTCTGCTCGCTACCTGCTCTTTAAAGGAATGGATCTTAAACAAGTTTGACCAAACCGGGGCTTCATGGTCTGTATGAGTCTGCCTGCACAAATGCTTAAACAAGGGCTCTTGGGTTTTTTTATACTTCTGGAAATACTTAAAACTGAGGCACCCTGGGATAATACTGCTTTCAGGGACACAGTGGTGACCGGTAGTCATCCTGAAGTTGGTTACTGCAACTGTTTCTGCTTCTTTATCTCCTCCACCTGATGAACCCATAGTTTATGGGGAGACTCGTCATCAGTAATTCCTTAAAGGATAGCAAACACATTTCTTCTGATGTTCAGCATCTAAGTAGCAGGCCAGGTCTGGTGGCCAGGCCCCCGTCTTAGGATGGGATGGCTTCTCCTCTGGAGATACCCATTGCATTGCCTTCTCTGTTGGCTGAGGCACTAGACTTTCAGCTGTCCATCGGTGAGGTGGGATGAATGCTGTGCCGGTGCACACTGCCACTTCTGCTGGTATTTGGGCTGGTCGTCAGTGTCGCACATCCGTCTTTTGTGTGACCACCTCTTCTGTGACAGCCACCATCTCCTGACTGTGTTACCAGCAGATCTGTTAATATTTTCTTGATTACTTGATCACTAGAGTTATTCCAAGGGCCTGCTGAAGACCCTGCATGAAATACAGGTCATATATAATAAGATGCCGATTTCAGCCCTGACCTAAAGCCTAGGGACTTGAGAAAAAGCTCCCACTGGCAAAAGACATTAATTTTGCTTTTGCAGGCAGCACCGTGAAATAGCAGACTTAACCAAAAAGAGGCTTTCTATTGTTAGGTTTTGATTTTGCCAATGTGCCCGTTAGTGTTTGAACAGTAAATTCCCACAAAAAGCTCATACATCCCACAGGTGAAAAGCCTTTTGCGAGCAAGGATTAGAGACTAGTGCAGCTATCCATTTGTTTTCTATTTTAAACCCGAATGGACTATAGCAGACTTTCCTGATTACACTTATGGGAATAGCGGAGGCCACGTGACTCGACGAATGAATCTGTACATATTAAGTACAGTTGTTGGGAATGTTTACGCTGGTTTTCTCTAAAGTAAATGTCTTGATACTAGGTTGTTCAGATTGTATAATGTGAGGTAGGAGATAAGAACAAAATCTTTCAAACAGGCTGCAGGAGGAAAAAATTTCCAATTCCCCATTATAGGTTTCTGTTGTATTTACTACAAACTATTAAATGTTGTTGCTAAAGGAGAAGTCATTGCTAGCTAGCACATATTTGCAATGGAGACAAATCTGGTAACAGAGGGTGCCTCTGCTTTTCTGAAGGCCCTTTGTGGTAGCATGTACCAGAGGATTCTGTCTCTTGCTAACGCCCACTCAAACTGTTACTCTGAGTAGTAACAATTTGATTGGACATTTTATTTTATTTACTATAACGAACATAAAAAAGCGCTTGAGAGCTCTGACAAGCACTTTTAGGAGCGGTTGCAAATCCTGTGGGAGTGCTCACCTACGTAGTTCACGCATCCTGTGAGGAGGTACGAATGTTGCAGGCCTGCACACGCCACTCGTCTTGGCATGCCTGGCGGCACGCTGAGCTGGACACGGGAATACCAGAGCATGTGAGGGCTTGTTCCCCCATCACATCCCAAGCCCTGCCTCCGTGTTCTCTGTACAGTCAGCAAGTCTGACCTGCTGAAAAAGGGTGTTGCTTTGAGTGGGGTTTGGGCCAGATGCCCTCCAGAATATGGAGTCCCTTCCAACCTGAATTATAATTTGATACATCTATTTATTGCTGGATTTATTTTACCTTCCTCTGAAGCACCTTGATGCTGTTTACTAAGGCAGGATATTGGACTAAATAGGTTTGAAATATCATCTATCCTGGCAAGTCCTGTATTTCCATGTGCAAACAGGATTTATTAGAAACTAAATACATATTGAATGTATGTCTTTAGGGATCTCTTATTTACTTTGGGCAGGTAAATATTGAATTGTCATGTCAAGGTATTTGACTGTATTTTGGAACATAAACCAGAGGAGGTTAATGGGAAAAAATCAACACCAGTGGTAAATGGTAACACACGTTACTGTATACCCCCTTCTAACTTTGCAGGTGGTGTGTGTTTTGCATAGTTACACAAAGCAAACCTCATAGTATCACAAGCCTCAAAGAGGTGAACAGGATTTGGGAGGGTGCTTTCGTAATCTTGTCAGACTTGTTTGTCAGTTCTTTTCCCTGCCAGTTATTTCAGTTATTTTTCTTCTCTCTCTCTCTTTTTTTTTTTTTTTTTTTTTAAAGCCTGCTAGTGTGGCCTCCTTTTTTCTCAGTTACACTCCAGATGAAATCCTGACTGTTGCAACTTTCATTGCCAATGTGAAATATCATTGGGAAGCCGATACACTCCCAGGGTTTCCCACAAGCTGCTCCAATGCAAGTAACAGAAGGAACAGGAGTGTAAGGGGTGTCATAGAGTACAGCTGCCCCACGCCGTGGCTGGAGCCAGTGGAACCAAGCTTTCATCCTGGTGCTGCACCGAGGCATCTTTTTCACCCACTGGAGGCACATTAATGACTTGCTCATGGGAATATCAAGGATGGTGTATGTGAATGTTTGGCTGAAGCAGCATCTGTAAGATAGCTGTTTTCAAAATAGGGTGATGGCTTGGGGATTGTTTTTCTTAAAAACTTATCCAAGAGTTTTGGGGCTTTTTTGAAAGGAAAAGAAATTAAAAGGATGACATTTCACTCCCCCTCACATGAGTTTTAGTTAGTATCCCAGTGTCCTATGTCATATAAATATCTTTTGGAGAATACCTGTCTTTGTTGGTAATATCAGGAGAGGACTAGAACAGCCTCTCACAAACTTTTTTTAAATCAGTACTTCCATTTTATTTCAAGATAATGCATGCTGCAGTTGCTGAAGTTTGTACATTTGTATTGCATCTAAAGTAGATAAAGAGAAATGTGGACATATTTGGATACACTGAGAAATGTTCTTTCTGAAAGTCTGTAAGTCAGCAGAAATTGGGGTAGGAAGAATTCCAACTCACACATTTTTTTCAGACCTTGAGATCTGCAAGCAAGCTTATACAGTTATTACCAGCCCATACAATATGTAAGATTATTTTTTAAGTTAGAAACTAATAGTACTATTGCTGCCAAGATAAGTAATGCTCCATATGAAACTTTACGTATCGGTTGACCTGCAGTCTTTGGTTTTTATCTTTTTCTTTTTTTTTTTTTTTTTAATGAACACTGCTCATTTAAAAATGTACACAGGAAGGAAATAGTTGTTTTTACTGATTAAAATGTGTAGACTCTCTCTTTAGCCTTTCTGACAGTGCCATTCTTTGCTCTCCCGTCACAGCACAAAGAAACACTGTTATTTACCCTGGGAAACAGGTGACTGAACTTATAAAATTCACTACAGGACAAGATGTATTGAGGCCTGGCAGAGAATGACAAATTCTGGCGGGGTTTGCCAAGAAGAGACATATTGATTTTTAAATGATTAATAAGGAGAATATAATTGTATTTCATTAAGATGGATGGGATTTCATTTAGTCTGTCTTCTCCTTTTCCACTTCAGATGCGAAAGGAAATCAAGTCATCATCAATGGCACCTTGTGTTAGCCTGCCATGGAAACGAGGTCATCGGCTGAGTAACAGAAGTTTCTGAGAGGCTAGCCTGGGCTTTAATGGAGTTACTAGAATAGATAACATGGCAAAGATAACAGCACTGAGTTTTTCTCGGTCTTTCAAGAACAACCAGGACTAGGAAGACATTGATAACATCCTTGTTCTGGACCTCGATGCTTTTCAAGTTGCATAACATCCCAAGTAAATTGAGTTGGGCATACAAATACACGGGATTTCTCATTCGTTTTTATAAAGTCGTTTGAAGCCTGAGGGACCGATAGGCTGAAAAGAGGAAGAGTTCAAAACCCTGTAATCCAGATGTGTTCTTGGAATCCTCGTCAAGAATATCATTGTATTCTCAATCCTAAGTATATAATTAACTTGTCTGTGGATTTCTATGGATTTTAGGACTGTACATCCACTGTCACCTGACATTGAGGGCTTTTGTCAAGGCAGATGTTTGATTTTACGTTGTATTTTCAAGCGGTAACTTAACAAATAGAAGATGAGGGACTTTCCTCTCTGTTTTCCAGCACATGTGCCCAGGATGCTAACTCGCATTGCTTCTGACTGGCTCTTGTTTTTACTTTTCCTGTAGACATCCAGCTTCTTTCCAGAAGTTTTTACTCCAGTTGTAACGATGATTCAACTGCTCACATGGCAGCGGCTAAACTGCCCAAGTATAGCATGTTAAGGAAACTGATTTTCATTACATTGCCAGTTTCTGTGTCCCAGCATTTCAGTAGCTCTTGTGCCATCAATTGAATTGTACCTGCAGTTGGGGAGTTTTCAGTCAGAGCCTCCAAATAAATTACTGAAATATTTTAGCAACGGGTGAGCCTAAATGAGGGATACTGGCTATTAATTAGCAAAAGGTGAAAGAATGTATTAGTTAAGGAATTACTAGGGAATGAAAGGAAGGTAGAATGAAGGATTAAGAATGCTTAAAGATGATAATCACATTCATATGGTCCTACTAAGTTAACAAATTTATTACAGTGCAACAGTGCAATTTTCATATTACTTTGGATGCAGTTCAAGACATGAAGGACATCGCTTTATTTCTGCAGACAGAAGAAGTTGGATTTTTCAGGTCAGCCAGTGTGATGGTGGGTGGAGATGCAGGGATACAGCCTTGACTGATAAATTAAAAACTAATAAAACAAAAAATTAGTTTTGGATTGAACAGGGGGAGAACAGATTTTCAGGTATCATAGGTGAGTTAATTATCTCAGTACAACTCATGCATTCAGGCACAGTAAACTGCAGTTTAAAACTACAATTGAAAACATGCAGCGTGTTATCAAGCCCATTTTTCAGGGAAGAAGACTGAGACAACGAGGTGGAGTGAATTATGTTCTGAGGCAGGTCAGGAAGGATCCATGAGTTTGTTCCTTGAGCTAGACATTCAATTACTATAAGAGTTTGAACAAATCACTTAGGAGTCATGCTAGAATGGAGATGTTGATGTTTGTTTACATGCTCCCTGTGAGAATTAAACAAGGGGTTTTGTGCAGTTTCCTGAAAGGGTCAGTTGCTCTATCCTTCCCACAAGGCAGAGCACAAAAGTATGTGTATTTGCATGGCTGATAATGGAGAAGGAGGGGAACTTCTGTTTTGCATATGCTAGGCTTCTTGCTTCTGTGGAGGCTGAGGAGAGCAAGATATTCTCAGGATATGCATATAATAATATGCATATAATAAGGAGGAACGGGAGGAATCTGGGTGTAAAATGCAGACCACAAGCTTATTCCATACCTGTGAAGATACTGGTTTTGAAAGAAAGTGAGAAAATGGTACTAATGAAGCTCTCAACCTCTGCTGGCAGAGACTGCATAGTGGTCTCATCCTCCCAGTCTCATCCTCCCAGTTGAAATACTTACTGTCCACAGTTTCAAAGGTGGACAAAGTTACGGTCTCCCTCCCAGCGGCTTCCTCTGGCTTGCTTGGTGGAGCTGGTAGCCCAGGCCTGTACAACTGAAACTATATTCACTGCATGCAGCTGGAAAAATGAGTTCTGTTGCATTTTGTAACACAAATGGTTTCATCCTCACACCTGCACTGCTATAGTCCAGCTGCTTTTGTTAAGTACCCAGGAGATGGCTTTGCTGCTATAGAATGTGGTATGGTTCTCTGATGGGGCATTTGCAAACTGATGTTCTGCTGGATAAGAGGAGATATATACATTTAAAATGTTATTACAGAATATCCTAATTCACTAAGACATGACTTATCCTGACAGATTTCTAATGAAACATCAGAAAAGGAGCAAGTCATGGCAACAAGAAAAAGGAATGATAATGTGGTCTTGATCCTGGGAGTTGGACTGTGGTCACTGCAGCAGGTAAGAAATTTTCAAACAAAAATGTCTTTCAAAACAAAAATACAGGTTAACAAAACCCCTAAATTTGGGGAAATAAATACACTGTTTTGTTTGAAAGTGTCTAATTTTAAGCAGAAATTCTACTAACAAAGAGACACTTTCATTCTAAAGTAATGCATAAACTGTCTATTAAATGCAGTCTAGGATGTGATGAGGTTCATATCTGTGCACTGAATCAAGCAGGGAAGGTCCTGGGGTCTGGGTCTTCTGTCTTCCAAGTTAGCAGGTATTCTGGGGCGGTGAAGGTATTTTCTCACTTGTTGTGCCTGAACTTTTGGTAGACTTGAAAAACTTGAAAAGTTTCATTCAAAAAAAGGATGAAATAATTTTTCAGACTCGGACAACTTTTATGGTATGGGAAAAACACCTAAGACCTTGCTTTGCTAAGGATATAATCTCTGGTTTTGCCTCAGATTCTTTGGGATGGTCAACCAGTCATCTCTCACTGTATTAATTATTTTTCTAAGAAAGATCTGGTACTATTCTCCTACCTCATCTTATCTGTATGGACACTATTCCTGTAAAAATTCTGACTGTATGTTGAACCCAGACCAGTTTTAAAGGTAATCATCACCTAATTATTTTTTGTTCAGTTAAATCCTTTGTTCAGTAAAATCCTTCTTGCTTTCCCCCCTTTTACTTTCTTTCCTTATGAAGTCTACAAATATGCATTCTAGTCTTCTCTATTTTGTTTAGAAATGCCTTGGCAATGTCTGAGATGATTTGTCATGGCCTCTAACATCAAAACTGAAGGGATGAAGAAAGTAGATATTTAACAAAGTCTTCGTTTGTTCTGTGAAGTTAATTAGTCATTCTTGACCGTCAGATTAGATTAAAATTAAATATGGGTCAATTAACACTTGTTACTTCTGTTAGCTTCATTTCTGACCAGCCACGCTGAAATTATCACTTGAAGTCACAAGTTTATTTAAGTAGAAATTAAGATGCAGAATTAGCTTTCTCACTTTTACTAAAATCACAACTATTTTTTTTTCTTTTTTTTTCAGAACTTAAATCTGTTAACCCTTTTTTACTTGATAAGGTGACATGTTTAAATAGGAGGCAGAAATGTAGTAAGTATCACAGAAGAATCACACCTTTTTTGTCTTGTAGTATATATTAATAGATTTGTATTCCAAACATTTCTTAACCTTAGTGGTTAATACAGTACCCTGACCAAATGTTACTGTCTGCACAAATCACATACATTAGCATTTCTTATCGTATTGCTACAATTATCGAAATTTGGAACAAAATCTTACACTTGGTCCCTAACTTTGAGTCATGTGCTGTACCTTAACAAAAAAGATCGCGTCCTTTGTTTTTGCTTGTAATCAACAAGTTAGATCCCTACCTTCTTTCTGGGTGACCAGATGCCTGCTGTTCATCAGCTCGCTCCGTACAGTGCCGTTACACCAAGCAAACTTCTCAGGTCTGAGGTTTTCCTTCCTCATATTTCTGTTGAGCTAAAAGTCAGGATAAGGTCTCATTTCACTGTATTAGAAAAACACAGTGCAACATCTAACATTCGCCAACTTGATTATCGCCTTCTCTGTTTTCACCTTCAGAGCTTGTGGGATGTCACCGTTACTGCTCTGGTTATCATGGAGCCCACTCATCAAGGCAGGCTTTCCACTGGTGGACGTGATGTCAAAACAAACAAACAAACAGAAAACCCAACCCAACCCAGTGTTCTGGTTAAAAATTATTTTCAATGTTGATATTACATTTTTTCATTGAATACTGCTCTGATTTCCCCACCATTTTTTCCATCCTCCCTTTCAGTCCATAATTTATTTTTATTGGTTACAGTAAGACTGCAGGCTTTTCTACAGCTGAGCACAGCTGCTAATGTTTTGCTATTGATTCCACATGTTAGCTCAAAAGTGTATAATAATCTGTTTTAATCGTTGCCTTTGGCTTTTCCTCTTCCCACTATGAGAGGTGCCCTCTGCCTCTGGCCTGGCATGGCCATAACCAGAAACTGATCCTAATTACATCAAACCGCTCTCTGCCAAAATGCCCAAATATCCGTAACATGTTTGAATAACAACTGTTGGGAGACATAACTCTGTCCAGCTCCCTGGAAAATGCTTCGAATTATCAACTGTAGATGTGCTGACAGGAAGAAAATCGTGCGGGTGTGGTAGGAGGCTAAGCTACCTCTGGCCCGAAAGGGAATACCTCAGCGGTACAAATGTAATGCTATTTAAGACACCCCCCCACCCCCCCACCCCCCTTCAAATCCCTGCAGCTCTGAGGAAGCTCCAAATTATAACAGGTGTCCTAAGGGAACAGCACATAATCAGCCCTGCTGAAAACATGTTGAATAGTGCTAAATAAATCCCAGGTCTAATTATGTTACCGAGACTGCATGGGGACTGCACATCTGGAAGTCCCCCCAAAAAGTCCTGTGGTAGCCACAGCGAAGCGCGGCCAGCTGCTCCGGCCTCCCTGGCAGCTCAGCAGCCATCTCCAGGAAGGAGCCGTGGGAGTCCCCCCGCAGCGCGGGAGTAGCCCACATCAAACCACGGCTTATTTAACCTGTCAAACACCTCTCCTTCAGTCTAGGAGGCACCTGCCCGGGCTGGCATGAGGACCAGCACAGTGCCATTGGATGGGAATGGCTTGCTGCCGCCGGGGCGCAGAGCCCTCACCAGCTGCCCAGCACTCAGCCCATCCTCCTCAACCCCAGCACTCCCCGTACCGAATGTACAGGGACATTCTTGACCACCGTGTCTTCCAACACCAGCAAGCACTGGGAGAACACGCACAAAATGCTCGGCACCCTGCACAGCCTTTACAGAAAATGACTGCTTTTTGCCTCGGGAAGCAAAATTCCTCACCCTGACGTGAGTGGCACCTTTCTGAGAAGCCCTTGCCACTCACGTCATGGTTTTTAGGCGCAACCATGTCCTACCTGGCAGAGACCTTGCCACTGGCAGCTGGCTCAGACTATATGGCAGGTCTGGAAATAAAACCTTTAGTTCAGGCTCCTGAATTTTCTCACGCTTCCATGGCTTTCATCGGTGATGCTGAAGAACGATACCAGCAGATGTATATCACCAATACCTGTTAGAAGCTATTTAAAACTATTTGCATTCCTTTTTATTTTTGGTGTGTTCTGCTTCTGTTGTTTAATTAGTTGGTTGTCAAAAAAGAAGGTGACACACTAATTACTTTTGCAATTGTTATACCGGTATAGTGCTCATTGTCAATATTGCTGTGGTCTGCAGTCAGATTTCTGTATTGTTACATATTACTATGCATCAGTGATTCTTGATGATATATGAAGTGATTATTACTGTATTTTTTAACTTCCTAAGGAGGCCTGGAAGCACCCTGAGAATGCAAGTGCTAATTACGCAGACCACGGAGACAAATTCTTTCCTCTTTGCTGAAATACATCCATTAGAAAACAGTAGAAACCAAAAAAAAATTTGGATAGTCAATAGTAGCTCTGTTTAGTGTTTAGAAGAGCTTGTGAAGGGTATTATGTATTGCTAAAACTTTGCAAGAAAATAAATTTAAATTTCTCTCTTCTGTGGGATACATATAGCTATTGTTTGATAAAATGCTCCTTTAATGTGGTGCATAAGAAATCAGGTCTTCCCTTTGAAGTCAGAAGGAAAAAGTAAGGAATTAAATTTCCTGTTCTCTGATTCCCCCCAAATTTAGAGAGTTTTCTTAGAACTTTATTAAAAAGAGGATGGTAGTTTCTCTGGTTTTCTTTTTCTGTTTTGTGGCTCATGGAATCTAAACATATTCCTGTTCCCTTTCTCTAGTCTGTAATTCTACCCCTGGTATTAAGACTGATCTTTTGTTTCAAGACAGCAGACCTTAGCAAGGCTACATGGGGAAATTTATACGAAAAAATGACCCAGATGTCTTCCCTCCTTCTCCTGTCACCACTTTAAGTGATATTATACTGGTATGCGTTTGATAACAGAGAGGTGGAAATGCTGTTTGTCAGGCCATGCTCAGAAAACACCCCGATATGATCAATGTCATTCTTCATTAATTCCGCCCAATTGCATGTTCCATAGCATTGGTACAAACCACAGGCCTCACAGATCTCTATAAGCTGCTTTATTTGTATGTTGTATTCTCCAAAAACATTGCACTGCACAAAATGCATCTTTCCTTTCACCTGTGGAATGCTGATGCCATGTCACCATCTTCTCCTGCTTGCAGCAGTTCCTGGGCAACGAGTGAAAAAAGCAAGCTGGACCTTTCAGGTCTCACCTCTCCCAAACCTCTCTCCAGTCCAGGCACACTGCCATGCCTTTGTGCCACAGAGATTTTCTGTAGTTTGGGTTGAATCGTGCACCTGGCTGAGCTGCAAAGGTGCTGACGCCTCCTCAGAAGTGACGTTTCCAACTGGAAACCTTTGAGGCCTTCACAGTTTCTCCTGTGTCTGGTTTTACGGACGAAAGCCGTGGTTATAACTGTGGAGCGGTAGCGCATTAAAGACACCGAGATTTTCAGAGTTGCTCCGTGATAGTTGCTGCTGAGACACCCAGGGAGGAGCAGAGCGGCGCGGGTGAGACGAGGTGTGCACAGTAACACCGGAACCTTTCAGAGCACTGCTGACCAGAGTCACAGCGCAAGCAGGTATTGCAGTGCTCTTAAACCTCTCCAGCAAGGGGTGGGTGGCATTTCGGGGCTGTAACTGTGGGTCTGTCTTTTCTTCTCCACGCTGATGCCTTGTATTGCAGCCAGACTGAACCGAGGGAAAGCCACAGGACTGCCCTTGCAGGTCATCTCTACCAAGACCTGGGTGGAGGCACTGAAATTCTCCTCCTCCTGCAGCCTAAAAGTCATGAGCTCCTTATCCCCCCTGGGGCTTCTGCAGAACCGGCATGTTGGGCATCATGTACCCTTTCTCTCCTGGCATCTAAAAAGAGTTACGGCATGGTGACAAGGGTATGGAGCTTCTGCCTGAGGAATTCTGAGGTAAGCCACGGTGCTTCATCCCAGGGTAGAGAGGGGAAAGGGGGCAGATGTGGGTGAATACAGATCTGCCTAACTCACGGAAGAGTTAGGCAGTATCAGATGAAGCCAGAGTGGCTGGTTCAAGAAAAAGACCAAAAATCTGTGTTTCTTGACGAAAGACACATCAATGCACTGAAACTGCCTGTTGCAGGGTGCTACAAATGCTAATGTTGGCATAGGTTCAAGAACTGGGCAAGTTTGCAGATGAAAAGCATGATGATTACGGCAGACAGAGACCTGTTGAATTGCAGATTGATAAAAGCTGGAAGAGCATTTGGGGGAAGTACCTTTATATACAGCTTTTCCTATTACATCTGTCTCTCAGCATCCACTTCTGGCCACTGTCAGACCCAGGGTGCTGGGCTAGACCTGCGGTCTGACCCAGTCCAGCTGCTCTTAGGCTCATGTGTTACCATGCCTTCATACAGATATCCTAAATCACAGCAGGTCCACAGGATATCTGTGTAGTTGCTCAAAGTTGTTTCTTTTCAAAACTGATCTGCTCACCGATATGGCTTGCGCCATAAACCAGTCGCTTTCCCAGGCTGACAACTTCTCACCATTTTCAATGCTCTTACCAGGGCCCAGGCTATCAGAAGGGGCCTCATGCTGCTATCCACTTTGTTAAACAGAAGTTGGTTTTATATTTAGTGGTGCATGGAGTGTACAGATGAAACAAATCATTCCCTATAAACTCGGCAAGATGAATAGGTCCTGTTGAAAGCTAGCAAGGAAGGCTGAATGCAAGATGAATATGCAGTCCCAAGTTATGCTTCCCACAACTTTTTTTGATTATTTGAAAAGTAAAAAAAACCCACCATGATTCCTTATAAAAGTCAGAATGAGATTCTTGTACAACCATTCTTAAAAGAAGAAAATAATTTGTCTGGGAGGAGAGCTCTTTGGTTTCTGTTTGAGGGGCAAGAGGTTTAAAAGCTTCCTGTCATCCCTTTAGTGTTGTTTAGCTATGAATTCTCAAAATAAATACAGAATTCACAAGTAGAAGTGTTGCACTGCTTTAAGTCTTCTCCACGCTGGAAGGTCAGCCTTGGCAATAGCAAAAGATCTGTGATCTTTTGGTTTCTCCCCCTTTTGGCTCTGAGGCTAAGTTAGAACTGTGAACAGGTGACTCACTGTTGTGTATTGTAACGGTGGGACAGTAAACGTCTCTGTTCTGACAATCTGATATGGAATTGGCATCAAGAAGTGCTCCAGAGTTCAGGGACTGGGTGAGGGATAGACTATAATCCTACAGTATGTTGTGTGATGCTTCGCTGTTTGAAGATCATCCCAGTGATGGGTTAGACCTTATCGGTCCCTCTGTTTCCCTCTTCTGTACTCAGGAAAAGTGCCCGCTAATCCTGCATCATTTGCTCAGCTGCTTTGTAGATGACCTTGTTGAAAGGGATGTGCTTTCTGGGTTAGGGGGGCTTGTTATATGTCAGAAATCTTACAACAGAATGTAAATTGTGTAATTTACACAGGGTAGAGAACTGCAATGTCTTTTCCCCTTTCTCAACCAATAAGAAGTGCAGTTATCATTCTTTTACTAGTCTTAATTATGTTTGGTTTTTTTTTCTTTTATTGTTATGAGTGCTTTCAAAATCATTACTGCCTGGCTGCAAAGGGAAAGTTCTGACCAAAATATGAATCTATAGCACGTCATCTAAAGGATGTGAAAAATTATATTCTATAAGGTCCAATGCTTTGTATTGATCTTACAGAAGAGACAAATCTCATGGGTCAAAGTTGAAGTGATATGGGCAAGCAAAATCAATAATAATTTTTAAAATAGGTATTTTTTTCCTTTTCTTTTACTAATTCATGAAAAAAACACAAGAGCACCATAAGACTTGCACATTATTGACGTTTCACAGATTGCTACTGTGTTTTGTTTTTTAATTAATTATGTTTTGGAAAATATTTTTTGCCGACATCCTGCTGAAAATACCTGTTGGCAAAAAGGTATTTTCAAAGCTGAAATCAAGCATTTCTATCAGAATAGATCTGCTCTCTGTTGTGGCATGGCTAGTACAAGGTTTTTTGGTACCTTGGACACATAAAAAATTATAGCCTTCCTTCTTTCTTAAGTAACAGTCAGAATTGTCTGTGATGGGATAGGAGCCCTCTGACATCCTGCGGTGATCCTCACTGGGTGGTTCCTGACCCCCTGTGCCTTTCCCCATGCCCTCTGAAGGCAAAAGCAGAAGATAACAAGTATCTGTGCCCTAGCTGACACGTTCTCAGTCTGGTATAAGGCGTGTTAAATGAAGTTAGCTGAACAAAGGGGGAAAATACATTTGTTTCTGCTCATGCTCATGCTGATGGAACAGCAAGTCCTAGTGGGGAAGGAGCCTACCTGGCCGGGGAGGCTGCTGGAGGGGGTAACCCTTTAAGCAGTAACTGCCAGAAATTTTCTTTCTGAGCTGATGCTTCTGGAAAATGATTTTTGCTGCCACAGACCTGCCCATATTTTCTGGACACTCGTGCTGATTTTTGTGTACTGAATCAGCCTTTTTATACATGGAAAGAGCTAGATTTTTCTTTGTTTTACATAAATAAAACCAGATCCTCAGAGCTGGAATTTTCAGAAAGCTTTCCATCACTGAATTAATGGTAGCAGATTTAGAGTAAAGCTGATTGCTTGGGAAACCTTGCAGTCACTGAGGCTCTTGATAGGTGCCTGGCCACTGGGTATGGGATAGGAGGCATTCTGTCCTATCTGCCCTTAAACAGAGTCAAAATCTAGGAGAAATCTCCTCGGTTGAAATCATTCCAGAGCTTCATGACTCTTGGAGGCTGGTTTGGATTTGATCTAGCATTATCTCAGGTTTCAGCAGGAAAATTTCATGCAGCTTTACCCTGTTACCCTCTCTTTGCCAGCACACATTTAGTTGAGAGCTGCTTAGGTATTTGGTTTTTTCTCTTAGGGAAACCAGGCTGTTGTGGATTTCTGCCATGTACAAATAAACCTCCTCTACAAATTGAAAAGGTCTCTCAGTAATGATTTCCATGACACCCACTCATCAGTGTCTACCTTTTTGAGTACCTATGCGCTGGCATGATCATATTAGTGTCTTTGTTGATGACTAAAATGGAGGCTATCGTTCTGCAACATATGCCAGAAACAAATTTCTGTTGGCAGGCACCCTGGAGACTGAGATAATTCGTTTTAAAATAAAATAAAATTATAAACCAGATTTGAATTATTTTGTTAAAGAGCTCAGGAAAATGCTTCTTTCCCATCTTCTCTCTTTCCACAAGTACTCCTAGTATTTTGCTTCATCCCTTGTGTAGCGTTGGGGCCTCTTGCTTGAAGGGAATAAAACCAGATGTAGACCAAGATGACCTTTTTCATTGGCTAAATTCTGGCTTGCTGTTAAATATTGTTATTATTTAAAGTCCTCAAAGTACGCTATGTACTGAATAGACTAGTGGGGAAAATGCCACCCTTAAGAGCGTTTTTGGCTCCTTCTAAGAGCCTATTGCAGAGAGCATGCCTTGTGCCTTGTTTAGGATAACTTGCTAACTGGAGACCGTGTGCGTGGAGCTGGGGACAGGGGAGGAGAACCCAACACACCTAATTATAACCTTTAGTATTACACAGTATTTAGCAACCATTAAACGAGCGGTTGTTTAATTTCAAAGCTCTTCTAATTGAGCATTAGTCACATATTCTCCCTTGCCCTCTATTTGCTGTGTTAAAAATCACAGCCCTGAAAGAGCTTACTTGAAAGATTCCATAATTAAGTAGCCACTTAGTCAAGGAACGTTAAAACCCTTCTGTCCCAGGAACAGCAGACGAGCCTTCGGGTGAAAGGTTACACCACTGTAGCCAGTGGCAGAATCCAACCAAAAAGTATACAGAATCATATCATTTAGGTTGGAAAAAACTTTAAGATCATCAAGTCCAACTGTTAGCTTAGCACTGCCAAGTCCACCACTAAGCCATGTCCCTAAGCACCATGTTTACATGTTTTTTAAATGCCTCCAGAAATGGTGACTTGACCACTTCCCTGGGCAGCCTGTTCCAATGCTTGACAGTCCTTTTGGTGAAGAAATTTTTCCTAATACCCAGTATAACACCCCCCTCCACCCCGCCCGCCCCACCCTGACACAACTTGAGGATGTTTCCTCTTGTCCTGTTGCTTGTTATCTGGGAGAAGAGACCGACCCCCCCCTGCCTACAGCCTCCTGTCATGGAGTTTTAGGGGGTGATAAGGTCCCCCCTGAGCCCCCTCCTCTCCAGGGTCAGCACCCCCGGTTCCCCCAGCTGATCCTCATAGGACTTGTGCTCCAGACCCTTCCACAGCCCTGTTACCCATCTCTGGACACGCTCCTGCCCCTCGGTGTCTTTCTTGTAGTGAGGAGCCCAAACCTGAACGCAGGTTCACCAGTGCCGAGCACAGAAGGACAGTCACTGCCCTGGCCCTGCTGGCCACACCATTGCTGACCCAAGCCAGGACGCTGTTGGCCTCCTTGGCCACCTGGGCACCCTGGGGCTCATGTTCAGCCAGCCGATGACCAGCACCCGCAAGTCCTTTTCCAGCAAGCAGCTTTCCAGCTGCTCTTCCCCAAGCCTGTAACATTTAAAAAGTGCAGTGGGAAGTGGATGGAAGGGGTGTAACAGAGCAGATTGAAGGGGAGAAAGAAAAACAATAGGTACAAATTTCTACCAGTTTCCTCAGGCATCCATAGCAGCTGCTTAATGATACATGTATCATTATATCTTGGAGTAGTTGGAGGGCAGAAGCAGACTTGATTACACTACAGACAATTGTTTCACAATAATTCTGGACCATTTTTCATTAGCTGTCTCCCCTCACAGCAAAACAAGGGATAATTTTTTTTTGAAAAAATCTTATACCTCTAGAAGGTTGTCCAACAGTTAAAGATTTTTAATAATTCATCATGCGAAACATCTTGAGCTAAATACTAAATTTCCCAGCAATAACAACAAAAGATGAATGAAAAGAGCTGAGGTTAACTTGCTCTGATAGAAACAAAAGGGTAAATAAAAAGAATGATGCTATCACTTTTCCATGATTTATCAGTACATTTTTATTGCACCCTCCGCTTTGACGTGTTTTGTCACTCAGTATGTTGAGCCAAACCAGTTCATTCCAAGCAAGCTGATTAAGTAACTGATTAAAACGAAGCAGCAGATTTGTCTGCCTGTAATCATTTACCACCACACAAGCAATAGGTGGCAGGCCTTATTGGTGAGTGCAGCTGCTGACATCACCTTTTAGGACAGATAAGGGCTTGTGGTTTTGATCCCCTGGCCTAGCTCATCAGGTCACCAGGTAATATGGCTGTAGTGGTGCAAGCAACAACTTCTACGGCAATTGCTGTGTTTTCTTGCTTTTGCACAATTATAAAGAGATGACTCATTCGTAGTAACATTTGAACGTGGGGCTTCTGACTTCATTAGATGGACTTAATGTACCCAGCTGTGGGCAAGGAGCAACCTGTAGGAAGAGAAGCCCCGTTGCTTATTTTAGGTCTGCTTCCCAAGACGCACTGTGATTGCTCCTCAGGTCAGGTAAGGGTGACTAAGACCTAAGTCAAGTTCTGAGCATTATATGGCCTCCTGTTCAATGGCAACTTGTTTAGAAGATTTACTTGGGTAGAAATGAGGAGGTGATGGCAGCTGAAGTGCAAGAAGCCGTTTCAACAGTGGTAACAACAGTTCCCTGCTACACCAAGGATGGGCAGCACCTTCTACAGGAGTCAGAGCTGGGGTACAAAGTTGAAACAAAAGACCTGCTGCTACAGACTTGTTCATGCTGCTGAGAGGAAAGCAAAGTTGTTAGTGACTGCAGGTTCCCCCCAGAAATAGCTTCTGTCTTCTGATCTCTCTCTCAGAGGTTGGAGCCAGCTTGGCTTTCCAGCACAGGCAAAGCAGGTGATGGTGGTGGTCTGAATCATTTGGCATTTGTTCCTAAAGGCTATTTTGGGTGCCTGAGGATGCAGCTCGATACCTAGGATTTACCAAAACATGTTAGAGAGGTGGAATGAATGGGAGTGAGAGTAAGAGACTTATACCAACATCTACGGTTTGGAAGACGCCGAGCGTGGTCTGTCTGCCTGACTGCCACGGGGTGTGCTTGGGCACCACAGGCTCTTCCTGCAGGATGGTTTGAACACAACTGTGGTCAGTTAATGCACTAGCTGCCTGCCTCTTGGAAATGCCTAAACTCTGGAAGTCAAAACAAGGCCACTGCTGTTCAGGATCCCAGTGTGGGACATCCTTGTAGGCAGTAATGTGTCCCAGGAGCTCTGTTTCCAGGAGCAGAACAACATGAAGCAATGGCTGCAAATGGCATAAATACTAAATTCTGATTCTTCATCTTTGGGCAGAAAATGCATTTTTTTCTTTCCTAAGAGGACTACAAATTTTCAAATTACACAAAAGAATCTTGTAACACTTAGGTATTGAGCCCTTACAATATTGAAATGAGATGATATACACTAAATGCACCCACGTTCCCTACTTCAACTTGGTTATTGATACAATTAAAAGCACTTCCAAATGTAGGGCCTCTGGAAGTTAGACATGCTTTTAAAAATTGCTGGTATAGCAAGTGATACTGCAATCAAATGTGTTTTGAAATACAGGGTCCTGCACTGCTTATTGCATTGTAACCCAGACACTTCTTTAATCTTACTCAATCCATCATTGTCTTGTTTGAAGATTGCAATTTCAGTAGGTTTTTAGAGAAAAGGAAGATAGTGGCTAACCACAGAACACAGCAAACTGTAAAACATCTTGCCATGTTCACTTTTCCCTTGCCCTAGCAATTGATGCTGTTGCTTCTCTTGCCCTGTGAGTTATAGCTTTAGTAAAGCAGTGCCAGATTCAAGTCAGCCGGCCTCTGCTGGCACTGCAGAATGACAATTCTTATCTGTTTTCTATAGCCTGACATTTTCAGTAAAGCCTGGAAGGTTTGGTTAATAGGGTTTGTCAAAAGGGAGCTACAATATAAAACACTGAAATATGGAATGAGATCAAAGCAGAGAACCCGTGTCACGTTAAATGTTACCAAAGCAATTTCTAGGAGACTAATTATTCACAATAGATAAC
Organism: Microhierax caerulescens; assembly: GCA_035590215.1. Classification (NCBI taxonomy): domain Eukaryota; kingdom Metazoa; phylum Chordata; class Aves; order Falconiformes; family Falconidae; genus Microhierax; species Microhierax caerulescens. The sequence goes on from JAVJGJ010000037.1 coordinate 93,527,387, forward strand.
TAAATTGTAAATCTCTATTACAAGTGGGGGATTGAATATGAGTTTCCTTGGAAAGCAGTGCTGAAGTCTGCTACTTTAATATCTAATGCATAAGGAAAATGGCAGATGTGCCAGAGGCTTGGGAAGTTGAGAGGTCAAAGAATGAATGGACAATAACTCCTGGATTCATTCACTCTGCAAGTCCTAAAATGACACATTTGCATTATAAAATGCCTGATAGACTTTTTTTTTTTTTTAAATAGTCTGATATTGAAAGCATTCTGATAAAATAATTCCTTATGATTATTGCTAACTGGAGAAAGGAAGGGACAGACATCAGAAAAAGGACATGAGGTATGCTTAAGGATGCTTATCTGGATTTTCAAAGAACAGTGATAATCGGGTCCTTCCTAAAGTTCCACAGCCTGCCTTTTGGGTGCAAAGTCCTTTCTAGGATGGGAATTGTGCTTGTTACAGCTGCTGTGAAATCCTGCATCCTATTACATGAAATAGCACGTAATAGTTAATCTGTGCCCTGAGGAGGAATTTGTCCCTGTCCTTTCTATGATGAGGCATTTTGTGAGAAGAGGGAGGGTAGTGGACAGTGCCTATGAGAAGGGGCTCTCTGAAATATCCTTTTGGAATAGTGCATGCAACATTTCTTGCTTCTGTTCTCTAGATTGCTTTTGTTCTCTAGATTGTGGCTCAGCCTTATGAATGCCTTTAGACGTTCTTGTGGCACAAACTGTACATCTGACCATAGTTTTCCTGCTGTTGCCTCTGTTCTCCATCTTAGTTACTGTTTCTGTTAGCATTTGCCGTGTAAACACAAGGAGACCTACCAACGCAAGGCAATGTGCTACACGACTGGAAGTGTATTCCTAAGAACAAGGATGTAGCTATACACCATGGTGGCTGAACTCTTCTTTCTGGACTCAAGGGTATCATCCAGCCTATTAGCAAAACCTCTTTGAAGAAGCTCTTGCTTATTTATGGTGGCGCTGAAGGGGGAAACTGTTCAGAGCATACCAGGAATTTCCTTCCTGCTGTCTGTCTGTGCAGCTGTGAGAGGAAATAAATGCAGAAGGGGTATCTCTGGCAAAGCATATACTCATAAATGGGGCTCCAGTTCTTGGAGTTGTTGGGGATTAATGAGGAATGTTTATATCCGGATGATTGCATTAGACATGACATAAATGTAGATAAGGTGGAAGAGAGATGGATTTCTTTGCTTCCAAAGCAATATGTGAACTTCCAAGAGTTCTCTGTATTGGAGCAAGTTTGAAAATTCCATTCTTCTTTGCCATAAACATTACATGTTCTTTTTGTTTTTTCTATTGACAGCCAGCAATGACCTGTATAATTGGCAAAGACAAAAACCAGTACCTTTGGCCAGGTAGTGACCATGATGACACTAACACTTCTTATTGTGATGGTGAAGGGTCCTGTTACCTGCATATGCATTTATATAGTTGATTGCATGGACTTTAAGCAATAGACCACTGATTCCTGTTGCCTGGACCTGGGAACAATCTGAGCCTAGGCAGGAGAAGCCGAAATGGTCTGGTTGAAGCTGATGGTCTCAGCAAAATTTCAAGACTTCATAGATTTGATGGATTTTCAAGTTTTCTGCTCTAAGAGGCAGGATAATTCTGTCTGTGTTACTGTTCTTGTGAATACCTTTGACGTAACTGTAGCAGGTTAGTTATAGCTAATGTGCATGAACGCTGCAAAGAGCCTTGTGCAGTACGTCTTAGAAAACACTGGGCTACCTGCATGCATCACACACTCATTGTGCTTGCACAGCAAAGTTGATGTTTCTGGAGCTGAGTTGTTAATTATGCGCCTCCCTCTAAGACTGATGAGTCCTAACATACCAAATTTATGTTGCTTCACTGTGCGCCTAAACCAGAACTATTTATGTCCACAAAGTCATGAAGAGAAATATTGCAACTCTTGTCCAGAAGAATTATTTCTTTTCTGTCTTATATGTATATCTAGAGCAAACCCCTTAGATTATTACACCAAAGAATGAACTATCAAGAAACTACAGAGTTAATTTGGGTTGCTTCACTAGTGAAGTCATTCTGTACACAAACACTACTAATTATGAAGCTGTTGGCACTATCGTATTGCGGATGTTTGTTGAGGTTATTTTAAGAAATCGCTGTTGTTGGGAGTCTTTAGGTCAGCAAGGCAAATATAGTGATTCTCACACCTCACAATTTTAATGCATGTTTCCAGACAGCTTGCTTAGACTTCATCTGCAGTAAAGCTAGTATTGATATCTGTCATAGATAAGCAGTAATTACTAGGAAGCATGCATTTAATTCTTCGTCATTGCTTCTGTACTGAATTGGCATTCATTTTCATTTAAAAGGTTGGCAATAAATTAGTAAAGGACAGTGTAGTACCAAAGAGTACAGTAAAATAAGTACAAAAGCAGAAATTACATTTCCTGAGTTTGTGTATGACATGACTTGCCATTCAGCACAGCACTTCTTCCAGCTGGTAGTCCATCAGAGCTGCAGGACAAGGCAGTGCTTCGCGGACAGTTTGCTACAGTAATAAAATGCAAAGAGAGGCTTGTGGTAGGGAAAAGAAGAGCCTAGAGGCTGGAAGATTGGCACTGAAAAGGGGGGTTAAAGGTCTGACCTTCTCGGAATAGCCTCCAGTATTTTCATCTGACTAAGGTGCAGAGGTTCTCTTCCATTCTGGTGTAGCTGGTATTTCTAAAGTTTCTAGTAACTCCAGGGCTAATGTCAGTCCAGAATCTAGTGGCAGAAGACAGCATATTCACAAAGTTTTCAGTTGTAAGAACTGTCTTTCCAGCAGAGGACACAGAAAAGAGACACAAACCTCATCCTTGACCAACTGGGAAATCTGTCTGATGCTCTTAGACAAACAGTCATTCATATCATGATCTGTTAGTTCTCGGATCTGAGTCTCTCCATTTGGGAGTCACATTCCATTTCAAAATTAAAGGATTAATTTATATTATTATATAGTGAGGAACTAGTGCTTGATGGGAGGGATGAAAGTGCAGCTTCTTAGTTAACCCCTTTCCTAACATTTTACAGCTGTTGAGGCCAGGCAAAAATGGCAGTTTGGATGCCCTAAGAGACGCTGGGTTTTAGCCCGTAGAGGTGAATGCAGTAAGCATTCTGGACACAGTTGAGTTCTATGATATCTGAAAATCATTAGCAAAATTTATAAATGTGGAAGTTTAATTTTTCCTGGTCTATATGGGAGTAGGGGCTTTTTTGTTTATTTTTTCCACAGCTTTGAATTTACAGTTGAGTTTAAGCAGCTCTCTTGCACAGGTGATTTTTAAGTGAAAACTATATTCTTTGAGATCTTTGGACTGGCTCAGTTTTTAAACTTTGATATAAAGCTGTTTTCTTTTTACTTTCTTACCTGACTGGATTCTTTAAGAACTGCTGCGGTTTGATTATCATGAAACTCTTCTCAGACTTTCAAGAAACCAGTGCATCTTCTGTTTAATGAAGTGTATTTCTTGGAAGATTTTGTAAAAGCAAAGGTGCCTGCTGGTGCTGCAGTTGTATTTTTTGTTTCCCATTTGTGGCAATCTTTGCATTGACTAATGCTCATGTGAAACCCATCTGTGCTCTCCTTATTTTTGGTGAGGAGCCAAACATAAAGTCAAACACGAAGTCCCAGCAGTCAGAAGGTATAAAATGGGCTGTGGATGGGAAAAAAACATTTCCAGTGATTTTTCTTCCCTTCCTTCTAGGCACTTATTCAAGAGCCTGTTAGTAATTTATTCAACAGTCCACACATATGCGAGGATAGAGGAATGAAGTCTTCTCAGAGCTCTTTGCATTAACAGTTATTTACTTCCCTATAAAGTGTCACAGAGCAGTGAAATAAACTTTCTGAGAAAGGAGTTCTCTAGCCATTCAGTTGTGGTGGAGCCAACTCACTCCAGAAATGGGATGAAACATGCACCGGGGAGGTGGAGCCGCTGGGGTGCTGCCGAGTGACTTCCCTCTGGTATTAAATACTGAACTTAACATGAGATTTTCCTAACCAGGGGCTGCCAGAACGGGCTGTAAGTGATGCTGATGCCTTTTGAGACCAGCACATAATAATGTGTTCTGGTCATATTATATGGAGTTGGTGAAATCTAGGATTATAAATTGTTCTGCTAGCCATTATTTTCCATGCTAAATGATTTCTTGGTAGTTCAGAAAAGGAAACATGCACAATTAAGAAAACGCCATTGTTATCTCTTCTGCAAACCACCTTGTAATATCATCAGCTACAGCAAATCAGTCCATTTTACTACAGAATTATGTACTTTAATTGATGGTTAAAGTTCATTCATTTTAATACATTTATTATATAAACATGCAGAAAGGCTGAAGTAGAGGGAAGAACATTCTCTGGGTTGCATGTTCTTTTTGGTTATTTATATTCATACTCTATTTTTTAACATATTTAGTTGCAGAAACAGTAACACACTTTTTAAATAAACTTTGCCTGGCACCACAGGAAAAGGGGAGAAGGTTTTGAAGAGGCATTTACATGTTGGCCAATAAATGACTCAGCACTCAGCAATTTGCATCTGCAAGGGAGAAATCTTTATTTTATTTTTTTTTCCCCCCTAAATAAGCCATTGCATTCAAAGTTGATTTGTTCCAAGGAAAGGAGCTGAAATTAGTTACTGACATGCAATAATTCATTTCTTATTTTACCAACAGTAATTAAATTGCCTGGAACTGTTGTCATTTAACAGCCTATTAATTGACTAATGTGCATTACTTGCATGCGGACTATAGGTAAAACCCAAGGATTAAGAAAGGAAGAAAGAAGCAGAAGGAAAACCTGACTGGTTTTCATAACCATTATAGATGAATGATTAATTTATTTCATAATGGAATGTAGGTTTTGCAAATGCAAATAGGTTAGATTGTAAATACGCAATTTCATCAGCATTTCCTAAAAAAAGGAAATGGTAGTCAGCTGTTAATTCTTTGGAGAGGAGCAAAATAACTGATTAGTTGTGATTTCTTTCTACCATGTGAAGATTATATAGCTCTTCCTTCCTTAAAAATCAATGATTTCTCCTATATTTTCAGTATTTTCAGTAGAAAATTCCTTCCTCTAATCATATTGTTGGCCAAACATGGTGATATATTCCTCCTTTTGTTCAACATCAAAACAACCAACATCGAAAGGAACTTTATCATGTGCATCGGATAGTCTCAGCCTAATAGCAACTACACACAAAAGTAGACATAGGCAAGTTCAGCAGCTTTGATTTGGTCCAGTCAAATATGATGCATTCCAGTGCTGCATTAGTGGCCTATGTGGGGAAAAAAAATCAATGAGGTCAACATCTAGATCCCAGCTGAGAATAATCCACTTCATAAAAATAAACCAAAAAGTCCAACCTAAACGATTCTGTGATTCTATCACAGTAAACTCTAATTTATAGTGTTGCAGGCTCCTAACGGAGTCTACAACTATATGAATAGACAGGGAAACAAAGGTCAAGTTTTTAAAGGGAGAGATGTGAGATGGGATTTTCTAAATCGCCTAACCATCAAGAGACTAATAACGAGAATGTCTTTCTATGAAACTGCAAGTCATCACTTAGAAGACATAAGGAGGGAAATTAATTGGATAATTTTAGCTGCCTAAATGTGAGAGAAACACGGAAATGCAGTCCAATGAAGTAGCAGTTAAGACAGTGATGAAAAAAAAAAATATATATAAAAGCCATCACGTAGGGCTTCTAGGAGGATCAAGGGGACTGGAATAGCTCCAGGACACAAGGCTGAAGAGAGCATCCATGTTGCTCAGTTCACACACCACAGCTGGGAGTTGTTTGGCCAAATGCAGGAGTCAACAGCGCCCATGTCTCCATCTGCTTGGCTTTCTTTACAAGTTTGACATGAAAAACAGGCACTTCTTCATACTGTTTTTCCTCATGAGAGATACAGCAGAGGAACTGTGCTTTGCAAGTGCTTATTCTTCTCCATTGGCTATTGAAAGGGAGCCTGCATCGATAGATGGGATACACAGATCTTCACAGCAGATCTGTGAAGTTTGAGAAGATGGATCCCATCACTGACCCTAATGCTTGCCTGTCATATCTGGGGACTTGACGAAGTACTCAGTTCTTTAAATGCCACTGAACCTACAGCACACCCTAAGTATGGCTGAGCTGTGGTTTTCAGGTCACCACAGGTAAAGTGAAGCCTTCGGACCCCTGTGGCCATGGTGCAGGAAGGACACGGAGTGCGCAGCCAGGCTCCCTGGCAGCCAAGGCTGTCTTTCAAAGTGCAACTTCATGTAAGCCCATAACATGCTCGTGTTTATTTCAATAAAACAGTCATTTAGACAATAACTAAGTATGTCTGGAAGAATATATGGCAAGGCAATGAAACTATTAATAACATTTGGACACCTCCTGCACTGTGTTAATGCATCACAAGTTTGCACACTATTGATTCAGTATCAAATTTCTGAGAAACAAGCCTCTTACCAATATCTAGGATCTGATGTTGTAATTGAACTAGAAAATGTTAGATTCCCAGCATTACTGCTGAGAATTCTTCCCAATAAATGTGTGTTTTCCACTGGGGCTGAAATCACTGCAAGTGCTAGTTTTTTGTTTTGGGTTTTTTTTTTTTCCTTTTTATACTTTTCCTAACATACAGGTTCCTTTTCTCCCCTCTCTGTGTAAAAGAAACATAATGGGGCCAACTCTTGCATTTTACTATCTTGACTTGTGGGAAGATCACTTGAGATACTCGGCTTAGATAATTAAATCTTTTGTGGAAGGATTAAATTTTGGAAGAAAGGAAATAGGTGGACTTGGAAAATACTGTGTAGAAAAAAAGCACCTGTAGGAATTATAGGCAGTATAAGCCTTTGTCACTGTGTGAGGAGAAAGGAGAAAGTACAGAGTAGAAAAGGGAATCCTGGTTATGACACTGAAGCATAAGGAAGAAAAAATGGTTCATGCTTGAAGGAGAAATGAAATAGTGCTAAGGAAGGAAGTGATAAGATTTGGCCTCTTAGTTTTGAGTGGGTGCCAGCATACCCCGAACCAGATGGCACAGCAATTTATTTCCATTATACATGCCTTCTCATTTCAGGGTCTCCCTTGGATTTCCATATTTCCTTCATCCAGCATCTTACATCTACAGCTATTAACCTCCAGGTTTTTGATAATAAGGACTGAAGAAATCCTCCTTTTTTTCCCCAAAGCTCATTTTGATTTTCCTTCTTAGGTCTAGGATAACATAAGACTGGTTTCTTTCAGAAAACGAGATCATAAAGGGAAGCCAAAAGATTATTATTTAGTATCTTTGGCTTTGTTAGATGCTAGTCGTTGTTACTTTGTGCAGTACACCTGCCTTTCCTCCCATTAATATCATTCTTTCTTCTGGTAAGTGAGTGGCCTCAGCCACAACAGTAAAAGTTGTGAAGTAAAAGCATACTGTTATTAGACAGCAGGAGACACAGCTATGAGAAAGGGTAACAGGAGTGAACTAGAGAGTTAGGAACATCGCTGCCATCATAGTAGCATCTTTTTTCAAGTTACTTTGGTAGATCTATGCAAAAATCATCAAAACCGCATTTTTTCACCTGGTTCTAGCCTGTGCGGTTGCAGTTGCTCCCATGCTGGTTGTGGTATGGACACATATGCCTCTCCACTGGCTTTCCAAAGTGCCTGGATTTTTTATTTTTTTTTTTAACTGAAGCTTTGCTGCTGTTTTGGTGCGAGCCTGTTCCGTGTGAGAAGTGGAGTGCACTCCACTATGTGGAGTGCAGAAAAGCTTGTTTCTGGTAGGAGGCCAACAGTTCTTCCTTATCCGTAAATGGTTCATCACATACCTAGTTAATGCCAAGTAGCTGAATAGCCACAGCTATAAATAACTTGCTAGCTACATGTATTTTGTTCTTCGTTTTTCAATAGCTAATTACATATAACAAATATAACATGTCAAATGTAGATAACCTTGAAGTTATTTATCCCCTTTCTTATTCATCCTAGATGGCTTTTAACCAAGAACATACATTCACAAAATATGCCTGCAAACCACAAGTGGCAAAATCTGAACCTGTAAGTACACGTGATCTACTTTAGAAAAGACATGTAGCAATTAACAAGGAAGAAATGACACTGACTTTTCATAGCTGTGTTGCACGCTTATCAAAACATTGAAATCTGAAGAACTTCTGAGCCTCTCATAATTTCTAAACAAGTACAGTCCAAAATACATTTCAATCTTCTGATTGATTGGGCTGCAGAAGAAAAAGGAATTTCAGTGGTTGAAGTCCAGTAATGTTTTGTCCCAGACCAAACGTAGCAAGAAGATGTAGTAATTATGAATTCTCTGGATCAGATGTAGCTCCCAAAACCATTTGACATATTGCCAGACTCTGTGGTTCTTCGTAAAGCTGTAGAGTTAATCTACTGCCTCGTGAAGCTAGCTGAGTCTGACTGACCTCATGGAAAAGTACTACAGATCTGTATACCTCTCAGATGTAGGAGCACAATGGCAAGTACACACAATTTTTCACAAAGATACCTTAGCAAGGATGCCAGCCTCATGAGGAAAATATTAAAATAAGATTTAAGTTTTGCTGGCTATGGCTAATGTCATGGAAATTTAAAGCTAACTTCTTATACTGGTGTATGCACTGCCATACCAGTGAGCTTGAGTGTCTGTTCATTCCCAGTCCAGGTCAAAATAGGAGGTTTTAGGTAAATGGAGAAACGTGACCTGAAATTTTCTATTGATAGATCTGTATTTTTGCTCTTTAAATTGTAGAAAAGCATTTCTAAAATAATTTTGGAATTTTACATTACATTCGGCCAAGCAGCAGTAATTAATCAACACTCCCAATGCTTACCTCTAGTTTCTCCTCTATATATGAGACGTTATGCAAATACAGGTGGGTTTTTTTGGTTGGTTTTTTTTGGGAGGTTTGTTTTGGTTTTTTTTTTCAGGTGGAAGTACCTCTGCATGAGAATTCACACTCGTAGCTGTTGTTCATGTGATGAAATAGTTCCTTGAGCCCATGACATCATCATCCTGGATCACCACAGCCATGAGTTCTCATGTGCTGTTGGTGCTCAGGCAGAGTTTCTATCATTGCAGCCATGGTCCAAAGGTGTTGCCATTTCCCTCCAAACTGGGGGGGTGGGGGTGGGGGGGGTGGCAGCGAGGGGGGCTGTTATTTAGCACACAGGTTTCCCGTTGCCAGTGTCTGGAACTCACACGGTCATAAACCAACAAAGGGAAAAAAGAAAACACATAACATGGGATTCAGAAATAATTCATGATGATTTAGTTTAATTTGAGTTACTATAACCCTAAAGCTCCATTAAAACCTAAAATGAATGCTATTTCCTCCTGAGAGCAGAGAACAATCTGCTAACTTTTGCCAAGATGAGAGCTATTATGGTGTACAACATGAACACATATAAATTACAAAGTTTATATTTGCTGTTTTTCTTAATGTTAACTTTGACTGGCATGTCAAATTAAAAGCAAGAGGGGGAAAAAAAAGAAAAACCTGCATCAGATTAAGAAACATGTAAGGCAGTGTAATTTCTAACTACAAAACACAAGACCTTCACACTTCAAACAATCCAAACAGGTTTTCTTTTAATGATTAGGTTTCACTTTTTTCCCCTTTATGCTAGAGATGCATATAAAGAACTACAGTAGTATTTGGAAATAATTCAGTAAGCTGGGTATCTCCTTTTTTCACAACTGTGGTAACACTGGGGATGTTTCAGGTTTCCTACTGTTAATGTTTGGTGCAAGGAATACAGGAAAATTAAAGTAGGTTGAAAATGCCTATTGAAACGAATGTAGAAAATCAAATAAAATTTTGTATCTCAGGACATGACACTGAAATTGGCCTGAGCACTCTCTTAATGGCACTTGCAGCCTTTTGCAGGTAAACAAATAGGAAGTTGCTTTCCATTAAGGAAGACAGATGCTGCAGAGAGCCTGGGTCTCCCCAGAGCAGCTGCTCTATCTAAGATCCAAATAGGTCATTTAAGCCCTGATCCCACAATGAGAACTATTGGGTCAGAATGTGTGTATCCAGGGATTAAGTCATGACCTGATAAAAGTGAAAAACTGGGATTTTTATATATACTTAAAGCATGTTTTCAGAACATGAATATTTCAGAGGGAATTTTTTTCCTGCCTCACTCTTCATATTTGATACGAAGAGCTTCAACTTTTGCTCATTTCAATTCAGCTGATTTTCGCTCCCATTGTTCAGCTCTTTTTTTCATTCAGATAGTTTAATTTACCTACTCTTTTATACACACAGCTACTGTGTTTATGGATAGTGAAATGCTTTTCTATATGTCAAATGAGCTTTTTAAAAGTATTATACTCCGCAGGCATGCAGGGGATGATGTTTAAACATAGCTTTTTCCTGCCTAGGCTTCCAGGCGATTGAATTTTGAATCTCCTATGAGGTGAAAAAAATTGATTATGGAACATTTTGGATAGGGTTTGGAACATAACTGCCTGGCTATCTATTGATGTGCATTACCAGAAGCATCATAAAGCAACTGGGTCCAGGATGTCCTTTAAAGGAGATTATTGGGTAGGGAATGGCTTAATGTTTCTAGCTTCTTGTTGAATGTTTTGAACGGGGAAGGATACTGATGTAGCAGTCTACATTACTGGAATGTGTTCTTTTCCCTCTTTCAGAAGCCGAAAAACTCATCAACATGTGGTTGGAAAGACAACAACTGCCCAACAAGCCAGCAGCAGCCGGGGATGGATGGGCAGACACAGACTGAAGGCTCCCCTCCGCCTTGGCAATGAGCTGGGGCAACTGGTGCTGTGGTGAGGATAGTGGGGGTACTGCCTTTCCCTCTGGTCCGCATTGCCTCCCCCCACATGCCTTCTCCATCAGTGGCAGGAGAAGCTGCCTTAGCATCTCAGTCCTCTTGTATGGTCTGTAGGGTCACCGCTCGGTTTTGTTACACCGTCCCTGTCTGCTTGCTGCTCTAGGAGGGACGGGGTAGGGACAGCAGTTCCCTTCACTGTAGCTTTTGGCAACAGTGCTACAGTTAATGGCAACTCAGATGCCAACAGGAGTGAAGATATGCTTTATCCAAACAATGAACTTCAGAAGATGTCTCAGAGTTGTTCAGTGTTGGGGTTAAGAAAAGGCTGGATCAAAGTTGTAATTTTGCCTGTTTTCAGAATCTCCTGCACTATCACTTGTATTTTAGCCCTTTGCGTGCTGGAGAAAATACGAATTTTATATTCCTTGCAGCTTTGGTCCTTCCGTATTCATACTTAGAAGAAGAATAAACTTTTAATGTTCTTAGTGAGTCTAAAACAATTTCCAAGTCTGTTAATTTCATAACCATATTATTGCCAATTGCAAAGTCACCAGTCGCGATTCTATGACTGCTTTTGTCTCTCTCTCTCCAACCCCCCCCCCACACCCCCACACCCTGCCCTTTGTAGCTTCAAGTTCACTATTTTATTGCTGAAAAATCCTAGTGTTTTTATTCCTGTTCTAAATCTGGCTGCTTCCAAATCCCTGGGGTTCCAAGTCAATATGTTTGGTAATGACTTCACACAAAGGAAAAGGAAAATAAACCAATTTCTGTTTTCCATTGTTGTGATAAATGCATATCTGAACTTTCAGCCCATCTTGGCTTCAGAAAATAAAGTAACCAGCTTTGCTGAGTGACAGCGTGGTCTGAGGAGCAGACTGTGTCATGAGGAGTACTGTGGCACCCCATTTTCTTTGTTTATTTTTAGTGCTCAGGTGAGTTATCTTCCACATCTGAAAGCAAAAGTAAGAGATGCAGGCATAAAACTGAAATAGGATTGTTTTAAACAAAACTGAAACAGAGGACTGTTTAAACTTGAAATTAGGATAAGACCCAGTCATCTGAACAAAGATTAATGTCATCTTGTAAGAGGCACTGCGTAAAATCCCACAAAGGAAGGCCATGCCCCTAAAGAGAGCAGAGAGGTACATGTGATTGATTAAAAAGCATTCAAAATTAACCGTCAGGAGGTCGGGTTTTAAGGAAATAAACATTTTCTGTGGAAGACACCAAATTTTATCAGGATTTTCTGTCAAGAGACATTTTGCTCACATACAGTGTGTGGTAAACCCCCAGTCAGAGCTACTGGTATCCCTGAATTTTGGCGTGATGCTCCTTTAGTACAGTTTTGTGATGTGACTGTCTTCTCTTTAATTGCAAAGTCTTCCTCATCCTGCCCTTTCCTTTTAGCTTACTTCATAGTTTAAAAAATGGGATCAGGTTTTTCTTTCTGGAGAGTTCTTGTAGATTTATTTATACCTGTGCAAATGCAAACAGAGCAGAACACATGTGCAACCATGAAATTGAAAAAAAAACCAAACCCAAGCAAAACTCCTAAAGTTCAATACCACTGCTGGGGGCG
>JAVJGJ010000037.1:93547644-93571001 GCA_035590215.1 Microhierax caerulescens
GATATAAAGAGAGACATACCCCTAGAGAAAAAATCACAGCATTTTCATGTGCTAATTATTGCAAAACCTGTTCTTAAATACTTTTTTCTAAAGCAAATAACCAGTCAGGTAATGACAGGACAGAGCACTGTTTTTGGCTTCTGTGCTTCCATGAAGCTCCTGCCTCTTACTGGCTTACAACTGAACAAAATACTCTAATACAAAAAAACACCAAGCCTCTAATTTTAATTAAAAGACACACAATTTCTTATGGAAATTTTTTTTTAAGAACTGTACATCAAACTTTCTAATTTTTGCTCCAGAAAGGTTTCTAATGCAGTCTAGGACATGATCTTCTGTTACAAAAACCCCAACTGTTCCTTTTTTGTTCATTGTGGTGAATTATGTGGTGCAGAAGGCACAACCTTTCCTCAGTCTTTGTTGTCACAGGTGATGACACCACTGTTTGAGGCCAAATACAGTCCTTGATTACGATGAGAGATGTGAGTATATGCCTTTGGGATAAAAAGTGACTTGGATCTCTCAAAGCTTTTTGATTAGGCTTCTCTTTCATTGTATGTATTAAAAAAAGCCCGACTGTTCAGCTAAGATAGGAAGCCAGACAAAATACATCGAGCCATAGCCTTACGTGATTTCACTCAAAACAGTTGTACTGAAGCATTTTGTGCTGGTAGAAAACCTCAACCAGACAAATCTGTTCCTACCGAGTTCCAAGCTCCATCAGGGCAGATCAGTTCCACACTTCTTGAAGTGTAGCGACATTACAGTCCTGACAGGAAAGCATATACCTTTGAACGTATGGACATGAAGCTTAATCAGTAATTGCATTATTGTAAATGGTTTCCTGAGTCGGATATACATCTATGATGATAAATGGAATGGGGCTTCATGGAACTGGTCTCTAGTTTTAAGACTTTTGGCACTGTAACATAATTTAATCCTAAATAGAATTCTTAAATTAGTTGTCACCTTAAGGCTTTCATTTCCCTTATTTTGAAACCTGAAAGATGCTGATTATTTGCACCTAACCCAATTCTAAACCCATTAGGGCTGGACCCAGTGCTAGGTCTGGTGTTAAATTTTTGGGCAGTGCCTGCTCCAAGTGGAGTCCAAGTTCCTGGATTAACTACCTGTTGTCTCTATACAATTCCAAGGGAGAAAAGCAAAAGGAGGGAGAACTGCAGCTAACCGGGACAAAATTCTCATTAAGGATTCATTTTAACTCCCATCGCTCTGCAGAGCTGAGTTGTTGATGTTACCTCTACAGGACCCACCAGCTGGCACCCTTTCCCGAGGGCAGGGGTCTAAAAGAGTTTCTTTCAAAGGTCTGAGCTGGGATAACTCTCATAAACCATAGCCAGCAGGTAAAATGAACCTTTTGTAAATCAGCCTTGTGATTAACGTGCTCATCCGGACGCAAAGGCTCTGTAACCAACTTCTCCCAAAGGAGGTGCGTCAGCGCATCTCCCATGGCACTGCCTTAAATCCCAGGCTGTGAGGAAAACCGGCTCGATCTCTCAGGTGGAATAGTGGCATCGGGCAGTGAGCAGAAAGTGGGCAAAACTCAGCGGTCTGGCTCATAGATAGCGTGTTACGAGGCTGTGCTTATTTATCTGGTGTGCTTTGTTTACTTGGGCATCCTGTGCTTGATCTCTGTTCTCAGAGCTGTTCACATCTGTTACATTAAACTATAATGAATGAAAGAGCAAAAATAATTTTGAGAGCAACGCATACTTTGTTTCAGTGTTCCCCCAGGGGAAAGACTAGCAGTTTTTTTGAGAGCTTCAGGACACTGATAATCCTCACTGACTTCAGAGGAAACCATGGGGACGTTGCACTTTCAAAGCCAGAAAATCATGTTTCCTGTCGCATATGACACAGTAAAGGTACAACACTGGCATATTTGTAAAAAACTTGGACTAAGGCGCTGATGTCCTGGTAGATTGGCTGTGTTGCCCAATAAAAGGATTTGGAATTAACAAGAGAAAGTCGGAGTAGATCCAGGGCTTGCAGGCTTGATGTCCCTAAATCAGGGTCTCTGCCTTCTGAGCTAAAGCCAATACTTTAAAGACAGAAACCTGGAGAGATCACAGACACTTTTGTGTAGTGCATAGGATTTGTGAAGCTAACTAAATGAAAATTTAGAAAGGATTATTTTTCCTTTTTTTTTTTTTTGATCATCTTGTTTGTCTGGGTGATTTATCTTCCTGTCCTCCTTACACTGTCTACACTTTAATCTGTTTCTGGTTTATGGGAACTATAAAAAGTCTCTTACACTGAGAGATTTACTTTATTTGAATGCAAATTAAAACTATTATCTTTCGGTTACAGGCCAAAGATTGCAAAATAATGCTTGTTTATAACTTGACAAACTAATCTTCCCCCCCCACCCCCTCCCTATAATGCTATGTAAATTGTTCAGTTAAAGTAGAAATGTACAGTTAATTTTTGCCAATCATTTATATGTTTTATATGCTAATTTGCTGAAGTAGATAACAAGATGTAGAGGAGTTAGATTAGAATGATATGAAACTACAATATACTTTGCTGCTGCTGACTGTATACACACAGTCTTGGGTTCAACCTCCTTGTGGTGGTTCCACTGAAATCAAAGAGGCCACAGCAATCTGCATCTGGCTCATATTTTTAAAGTTAGTGCTTATGAGAAGATGAAATGGAATTCATGGAAAGTCTACAAAGAGAGGGAGAAGAGGAAGAACACACGCAATATTATGATAACACAGATTTACACAAATATGATAACACAGGTGATATTTGAAGGGAGATGAAGAAACAAAATGCATTTCCCAGACACTGACACTGCTTTTTCTGTCTATAAGAAAGTGTCGGTACCATGATGAGATACTTTATGGGGCAGAGAATCTAATCACCCTGTGCTTGTCCACAGGTACTGAGATGCAGGCACTGAATTCCTCTATGCCATGTAATATCTGCCCAACAACAAAATACTTGTTTCATTGTTGTAAACACCAACAGGTTTTGATTTCCTTTCCACTTTTGTACTCCTAGTAGGAGGACGCAGATAGAGGAAGAAGAAACTTGGTGCATGGAATGGCAACAGTTAAGCAATAACATTACTTTACTTTGTTGTTTGTGGGTTGCCTTTCTCGAATACGAAAATCTTCCTGGATAGCCTCTAGAAAAACGTGCCGAGATCCACGCAACAAGGCACAGTATAATGCATCAGGGATTTTGCAGGGGCAGAACAGGGAGGGTAGAAGCAAGGACAGAGACCTCTAGCCGTCTTTGTTTCAATTTAAGCAATTTATTCAATTCAATTTATACTGGTCCAGTATAAAAACCCAGCAGCTCTCTAAAACCAGAGCTTGTTGTGAGATATGTCAGTCACTCTCTGATGCTGAAGTTCACCAGCTTGTCCTGCAGCTTCTACAGGGGACGTGAGCAGCTCTCAGCACACTGCTGGGGTGCATCTGTCTCCAGGCAGCTCCATCCCTCCATACCCAGGGAAAGCAGCCTGCATTCCTGCAACAGCCTGGCGTGCTCCACTACAGTGGGGCTTGGCTGAGTCAGGAGCCCTAAACGTGTTTCTTTGTCACGTTTGCCTTCATTGCTCAAGACAATGATGATTGTGTTCATGACCCAAAATCCCAAATGTTCATCATGCACGTGTTTACAAACCTGGCCCCAAAATGAATTTATGAAGGTTATGCAGCATGTAAGCATCAGTCAGGAATAAAAATCCAGGTTCTGCTAGTCATGTCCTATCCTACCCCTGAAAAGGCTTATTCCTGTCTTATTCATTATTCCTTAGTTACTTACAGAGCTTAGCCCTACTTCTACTTGTGCCTTTTTGCTAAAATACACATTTCTCTAAAGCAATTTTTCTCTATTGCATGCAGCAGGTTGCTTGGTAGTCTGTGAGGAGCTTTCAAGGGTAGAACCACATGCCTGCTGGAGGCAAGACCAGGTCTGTGTTTCACTCTGGCTGTGTGGACTCTTTTCTGTGAGTGCAGTGCTTTTGTGACTTGCCTTTTCCTTACAATGTATAGCTGGACTTCCACCCATAGAAAAAGGGGTACTTCTCTTCCCCCACAGCTTCTCGAAATTAGATTAATTTCTACCTCTGGCAGCTAGAGCTGGGGCAGAAGTGAAGCAAGAACTGGAGTATTCTTAAATTCCTACATTGTTTTGGGAGTAAAACAATAAATTATCTGAGCGTCTCTGGATATACGTATCAGAAGAGAGAAATGGAGAAGAAATCCTGAATATCTTCATTTCCTCAGGAAGAGACTTTTAGTACAGTCACACCTTGCTCAGACGTAATGACAAGGAATAAAAGGCCCCAGGATTTCGTGTTCCCCTAACAGGATAGATGTAAGGGCAGTATTGAGAAATTAACGGACACTCAAAGCCATTCTGGTAATTCTGGCTTGATTAAATTTTTTAGGGCTGACAAGACCAATCAGTGCCAGAAGAAAACACATGCATCAAGGTCAGACAGCTCCAAAGCACATCCTTTGTCTGTATTACCAGTGTTGTAATTAGCTGACATGGAACATTATTTGAGCTGTGAGAGCAGTTCTCTTTAAGCACTGGAAACCGCTTTTGATTGCCAGCATTCTGGTTGTGGGTTTGATGTTGTCTGCTTGTCAAGCCAGCAGTTAGGTTGGCTGAGGAAGAAGGGATTGTCACACTGATAACTGACAACATAGCCAAGAACCACTGCCTCATGTCTAAGAGGTTTTGCTTCAGCTGAAACTTTTCTTTTTTTCTATTAAAGAATTAGTATGAAATTTTATAATCCTGAATTCCTTCCAGAACTTGGAGAAAAAACGCGGTTCTGGTTTCTTTTCAAAGTTCTTATTGGCTTTTTGCAATAGAAAGCCAGACCATCAGCACAAAACATGCCAGTCTCTGCGATGTGAGGACTCGGTTCATGTTTTGACTGCATTTGGTAAATTCATTCATGGGACATTAAGGTCATTGCTGAAGAACACAAATTGAAAACTTCAGAAAGAACAGGGAAATTACAGTATCTCTTTTCCTTCTGTACTGGCCCCATCCCATTCTCCTTAAGTCAATCAAAAATAATATTTAAACTGAAAGTGTGTAGAGTTGTCCTTTGCAAAAACAAATGCAATGAAAGCATGATGCCGCTGCAGTTTCTCGATGACTCTTGCAAGACAGGGAGGTCTTTTTCAGGAAATTATTTTTTCTTCTTCAAGTTTTTTTTTGCTAAAACCTGTTTGCATTACCAAACTTCACCAGAGAAGAAAGGCCAATGCCACTAACAGTTTTGGGGAATTCTAGCAAGAAATTCAGAAGCAAAGATCTTGAATCACACTTTCACTTGGAAATAAGTTTGTGCAGATTTAAGTGTCTCTTAGCAACACTATTTGAATTTTACAATACCTGAATTTATAGTCAGTGGAAATGTTGATCCGGTATTAAGAACAAATGTTTCAATTTGGAAGGAATCTTCTCTGTGTGAGCTGACTTATTCTCTGTAAAAAATCTAAGATGTACCCTGTGAAATTTCTCTTTAAAAAAATGAGGTTTGCAGATTATTTCTGCTGGAGCTTTGCATGATCGCTGCTTTGCATAAACTTACTTGATTCTTAAATAACTTGAATAGACAGGAAGGGGACTGGGGAATACAGATACAATCTTAAAATATTGTTTCTGCTAGGGCTATAAGTAGTTTGGTTCATTTTGACTGGTATACTTTTATGCTCTGTTTTGAAATACTTTAATTTGAAGCTTGAACTGTGAAATAACAGGGCCAGAGGAATTTCCCTTCTGTTTTTTACTGCTTCCCAAATTAAGTCATATGGGTAAAGATCTTAAAATCCGGCGCCAGTGTGTGGCTTTACTAATCGTATCTATGTGATCATGTCATTCTCAATAAAGGCATGTTTCAAATAAAAAGGAAATGTCAACCTTGAGTATTTTTTATTAAATCCCTTTTCTTCTTCTCTTGAAGTTCAGCTTTAGCTGACCACTTCCTTTGTCTGGTTTATTTTTATTAGAAATGAGCAGATTCATTAACTGTGCAACTTGGTGGTCAGGCAGCGACTGGATATGTCCAATAATGGGTAATAGTTGTATTTTTCATTGGGAGACCAGTGTTTGCTTTGGAGATGGCCTGGGGAACAGATGTAATCTGAGAGGGCTCTGTGTTTACCTCATGTTTCACTGATATGCTGAGCATGTTTGAAACCAGTGAGAAAGAAAAACAAACATTTCAGAAGAAAGTACCTGTAAGCACTCACTGTTTCCCCAGACTGCATCCCTGCGCTCCGGCCAGGAACTCTACAAACCGGGCTGTGCACACACAGGCACACGAACATGCATGTGCACATATGCACACGCATGTACATACACAGTTCATGATACAGTCATGCCCTCAGCCTGCCTAGATCCAAGAATACTTTCCAACTGATTTAATGATCCCCTTTTTTTGGTGTGAGGGTGACTGAGCAGTGGCACAGGTTGCCTGGAGAAGCTGTAGAGTCTCCATGCTTGGAGGTACTCAAAAAACAAGTCCTGGGGAACCAACTCTAGGCGGCCCTGCTTGGGCAGGTAGGTTGGACCAAACGACCTCCAGAGGTCCCTTCCAAGCTCAACCAATCTGTGATTCTGTGTATGCATAAGCCATTTGATGAGCTGCTTGTCAACTGATGCAGTTCAGTGTCAAGGCTACTGATCAATGTCTGTCTGCTCATTGGAAAGCTTTTTTGATGCACATAGTTTCACGTAGTGGGATTAATTTTCCTTTTTTTCACTCCTGTTTGTGCTCTATTTCTCATCTTTCTAGCAGTTGTCACTCTCTACATGGGTATCTATTGGTAGTCGAGATCATCTGAAGTCCTTGCCACATAGATGACTCAGATGAAATAAAACAATCTGAGGAACAAGAGCAAAAGTATTCCAATACTATACATAATATTGAAATGATGAGATTCTTGTCTCCTCATGTTTTTTTCAGCATTATTTTCCCTGTCAATATGACTGCATTTCAGATTGCAGTTCGCATGCAGGCAGTAAGAAACACTAATCTTTGGTAAAGAGGGTGGAAGTGGTTGGGGAACTGCCAGCAATTCATATTTCCCAAAGCTGTCTCATTACTCTTTAATGGTTCCTTTTGCCAAACACTCTTACTGTGGCAGCAGAATAGATCGTTAATCCAAGCTTTGCAGAGCTGCTAGCATATGTACTCTAGTTCAGTTGGTTTTGATAGAAATTGCAATGGATTTACACTCTGGGAGGCATTGCCCACTTCTGTGGGCTACTATATGCATGAGTAGTCAGTGGCCAGTGGTTTGGTTTTTTTGTACATGCGATTCTAGCAGGCACTGGTCTCGTTTGCTATGTCATACACACGGAGGGGAGTAGTGATTTGTCACTAGGGCTGTTCAAAGTCAGGGTTAGTTTGTGTAACGGCTTGTGAAATGAAACTCTCAAATGTGCTTGCAGTAATTGGTAACAAGGCACGTTTTGCAGGAGGTGAACTCTTCACAACAGTCTCAGTTTGTACTTCTGCAAGGTAGAGTGAGAGGAGAGGAGAGGAGAAAGGCCAGGTGGAAGGGCAGGGTGAATCACCCTCTATTACAGCCAGGTAAAGAAAAACCTGTAAAAGACCAGCCTGTTACCAACCCCTCTGTGCAACTCTGGACATCTTAGAACAGATGATGTTCTAGGAACAGAGGTCCTCAACTGGGCAGGAGATACCTAAGGGCTTTCCCCTGTCACGGTAGTTAGCAGATTTTGGGGCTACTCTACAATGAAACCAGTGTGTGCTGAGTTCTGGTGGAGAGTAGGTTGCAAACCTGAGATCCGAGTCTGGCATTCACTTCCAGTGGGATCTGGGTTTGCTACAGGAACTTCACCCTACTGGTGGCGGAGCAACTGCCTTGTGGCAATACCACAGCCCCTGAGGAGCTAGGTACACCTCTGTTATTTTCCAGTGACAAAGCCCCTCCTTCCTTGCCATTTTGTTACATCTAAAAAAGCTGAAATTTAATGAATAGGGGGTACTGTGAGGCCAGCTACTGCCTAGGACTCTTTTCAGGGCCAATGCTTTTAGATTGGCCACTGTCCCAGAAACAGCATGAGGATTTAGACTGGGCCACCAGATGGAGGAAGGAGACGGGAGAGGAAAGACGGTTCTATAATGAGGACATTGTTCTTCTCACTGTAAGAAACAAAATAAAGATATGATCTGGTTATAAACACAGCGTGTTTGTATGGCTGCTCCTACCCTCTCTCGACAGAGCAGGAAAAACAAGTTCCCTGCTCAAAAGCGAGGAAGCACAGTTGCCCCTGTCAGCTTCAGCGGTGGAATCAATGTTGAGTGCTGTAGTTCTCACTAGCTGGGTCCACTCTATTGTGTTACAGCCTCCAGGGCAGCGCTCCCGAGTAGTCCATTTTCTAGCTACTAATATTGTATTGATGTCTGTCATGTCTAGGTCTTTTGGCTGGAAGCCAGGAGCTGGCAGCTAGGGCTCCCACCTGACTTCAGAGGAGTCTGCCTCTCCAGCTGGGGACTCCACTGTTGCCTTCACCTTTGTCAGCAGTGAGAGGCTCTGGACTGGCGATGAAGAAGGAGAGTGGTTTAGAAGAGGAAAGGGGAGGTGTTCAAAAGAGACAAGGGCCTGGCAGAGGCATGGGTGTTAGCAGTCACATTGCTTTGAGGAAGACTTTGCCCATACCGCCATAGCTTTACCTATGGAACCTGTCAAGCCAAGTTACACTCACCAGTGCCTCACCAAGACAGTGTTTAAAAAGGCCAAAGAACCATTAGTCATCAACATTTGGTCTCTTCAGTAGGTTATGTAAGTGGTAAGTGACAGGTATGAGCTCAAGCTTGACACTTTCCAGTAACTCAGATAGATAACGTTTGGATACATTAGAGAGGAGAGCCTTTTCTGGGCCCAAGTCACGTCACTCTGCTATATCGGTTGCTGTCCTTCACTTTTTTTCCTCAGCTGGAACCTCACATGTCCCAGCCTCAGTGTGTTGACACAGAGAGATGGCTGCAGGCGATGGAAGGAGAAGCGCTGGGTACAATGTAAGTGCTTCTGCCATGAGCTCACTGTTAATGGTGCCCGTCTGGAGATGCTGCTCGTTACCTCACTACCAAGGTCCAGTGGTGTGCAGCGAGCATGCAGGACTGTAGAAGTATCTAATTCATGGTGTTCCAGCATGGAGTGTCTCCATTAGCTCTAAAAACAAATCAACAGAGTAGGTGTTATCACAGCCGATGACATGGAAGTGTGGAGGACTTTGGGAGCATGTCTGCTGGGCTACCAGTGAACAAGCAATTCCTAGACAATATGACATGTTACACGTATGCTTGTCTTTTCGTCCTCTTTTGCTGATGGAATTATTTGAGAAAAAATTTACAGGAAAGATGAGGTGGATTGCTTTCACATGTCACAGTATGTACTCTTTCACGTATTCAGTCTGTGTGACTGCTGCCTTGTTGTATGTTAAAATAACAGTGCATGAATTGTGAAATGGCAGTCATTCCAGTGGACAAAAATTTACATTGGGAGCAAGCAGACTGTTGAGTAAGTAACTCCTTTTCCCATTTCCTTAAAGTGAAAAATAAATATTAAAAGCAATGTTCAGTTAAAGGTTTGATTGTGAAGTGATCTGAATATTTGATTCCCTCTGTCAACCCTGTTGCCCTTGGGATTTTATATGTAGCACAGTGTAATCTCTTGAGACTTGCTAGTATCTAGATGCTGTTTAATAGTTTTATGGCCTGTCTTTCTTTCTAAGGAGGCTTTTTAGACAAAGGATGTTGAATTGTCTCATGTTGTTGCATATGAAATCATCGTCACATGTAGGTTTAGAAACAACAGATGAAACAATCTCAGAAAAAAATAATTTAAAAAAAAAAAAAAAGACTGGGATGAAACAGAGTCCAGGTGATGATTATAATACTGATGATAATTAAATAAATGCACGGTGCACCACAGTATTAAACAGCAGACATGCTTCTTTACAGCTAAGTTTTTGTCAGTTTCAAATTAAAACCAAGATCGGATTTCTGGACTGACTTACATCCCATGCGATTTCATTAAATGCAGAATGGTTCCATGGCATGTAACTTGGCACTAAAGTTAGTTTTCAGTATGTGGTTTTATGGTTCAGGTGCAAAATACTGCTCTGGCTTGCGTGTATCTAAAGGTTATTATACCTTGGACTGTACTTCTTTTCTTTGTTTCAAAATTTAGCAGATCAGCTAAACTGTTAATTTTCTCAATTCCCCTCTGCTCCTTTCCCTTAATTCTTCCTTTATTGAAAACAGTTTCATTAAAAAAAATGCTGATTGCTAGCCCAGAATGAGGACTAAGGTCAGTTGGCAATTTTAGAAAATTAAATCAGACAAATGAATCATATTTGCAAATTGGCTACTTGAGCGTACGTGGATATTTGACCATCTCTCTTTTTTAATGTGCAGATCAGTAATAATAATGTAATAGCTACCATTCCTGCAATGGCAGTAGGAAGGCAAGAGGAAGGAAATTATTTTTCTGTTTTCTTTCTTTCTCTATGCAAAATACGTTGGCAAAAATACTCTAAGTAAAACTGATAAATGTTCTGGCTCTGCAGGTATCCTATAATTAGGAACTGTTGCTTCTCACTAAGATCCTTAGGTGCCTAACAATACACATATAGCATTACATTTGTACACACAAGTATGTTTTGTCCAAAAGCATCATCGCGGCACTTCATACACACATAGAATCAAGTAATACCAGGTCTGCAATGATTTTCAGTGTAACAGGTTATTTTATGTGATTATATTATTCATTATTAATTAAGATTGTTCTTGCCTCTGTTGCTTGAAGCCAGAAGAACCTTCAAAGGCTCTTAGTGTGCTGACAATGATTCTGTGTTTGTTCTCCTCTTGTATTTCTCTACAAGGTTGCTGACACGTTACTAATAAAGATGTACACCTTGTACATCTCTTGCGGTATGGGGATGCTTAGCAGCCAAGCTTGAGATGTTCAGTTAAAATAATAAAGCCATTGCCTATTTTAGTTTAGTTTTTAAATACCAGATCACTTCAACCAGCATTCTGGTCTAACCATCTGCTAAATATAAGTTTAAACTTAGCTAAACACTTTTCTGAAGAAATTTTTATAGGGGGTGTATTGAAACCTAGTGGGTTTTAAAATTCTGTGTGAAGGAAAAAGCTGAACTCAGCAGGGTGGACTGCGCCCCTGCTGTTGTGTTGGAGTCCTCAAAAGCAGTACAACAACAAGAAATATCTGCAAAAAATGGTTAGCTGCTCAGCCATGTATTTATGTAATTATTTCAGTGCCGCTTCCCAGGACTTGGTCCCTCTCTGGTCGGGGTCTTTGGGAGTGTTTTGTTTGCACTAGGCAGAGGGCTGGGTGGTGAAGTGGAGCTTGTGGTTAAGCAGCTTTCTTTGGCCTCTGGAGTGTCCACCAAGCACCAGGCTCACCTGTAAGTCGATAAGGAGAAGGAAAGAAATTCTGGAGGCCCAAGTAGATCATTAAATAGGTGGCCTTATTGAGACCACCTCAAGTTGTCCAACTAAGCTGAAAATACCAGAAAATCACCTTTCTCATGGGACTTCCAGTGCTTTGGGCTTCTAGTTAAATTGAAAATACTGAGTGCTTGCCTTCTCTGTGCTCGCCCTTCTGTTTTCCACCTGCTTGTAAGGAAGGGATGGGGCATTTAAAAGGAAGCAAGAAAACAGTGTGAGTAGCACATGAGGCCTGTTTTTCAGTGCCTTCATGTTTGATGTTTGGTTTGTGCTGGCTCTACTAAGGGATAATGTTTCTTCAAAGCTTTTCCTGCATCTGGGCTGTACAGAACACCACATTTACCCTGTTAGGATTGCCTGAAGTCTTCACACCTTTTATCCTTCTGCTAACTATGGGTAAAATGGGCCAACACCTGAATATAAACACAGACAGTGTGATCCCATTAGCTTTATTTCCTTAAGAAGCCAGGATTAACTTGTATGTCTTTTTAATAACAATAATTAGTATATGGATTAGTGTATGTATATGCTATTTTAGCTGAATTAGTTCATTTATGTGCTGTCACAAGAGAATGGAGTGAGCAAGGCTGACCCTGCTCTGAGCAGGAGGTCGTATTCGGTCCCCTCTGACCTGAGCTGACCTCTGAGCCCTTGGTCTAGCAGCTCGTTTCTGTCCCTGGTTCCTACTGCGGTGATGTTCTTCCTCTGCAGAGGGATGTGAACTGGTGAAACAACAGACTGTTTGACAGCATGAGCTGAAATACCTCTCTGAGATGTGAAAACACCTCTTTCTCTTGTGTATTTGGAAGTGGTTCTCACCGTAATAGTGATGCTTCCTTGTCACTTCATTGTATCTGTCTTCCCACCAGAACTACCTGCTGTGGATGACGCCTATCACCTAGCTGCCATCAGCTCATTCTTTATATGACTTGTAGCAAGAAAATTGCATTTCTGATTATGTTAATGACAACAAACCTGGACTTTGAGATGCGATGGGTAATACAGGAAGGGAACAGCTAAGCAGAAAAAGTAGGAAATTTAGTCACTCACAAGATATTTTTTTTTCTTTTTCATTTGGCTGAGTTCATGCTGAAGTCCATGTGTTTGTATTAGCCCCGTTGGGACATAGTTCAGCACATCATTTATACAAAGTTACTTCAGTAGCTGATTGTTATAAATTACCATCCTGAGTTCTTTGCAAGTCAAGCTGGACTCCAAACGGAATTTGGTTTCCAAAGTAATTAGGAGTTACTGCTGCAATGTGTTTTGCCTGTTGTGTTGTATTCTTGCAATAACATTGAAAAAAATATATTGTTCATTTGCTTGAAAAACTCCAAACATTTCTCTAAAATGTGGAAAATATTTTAAAACTTACTAGAAAAGAAAGGCCTTCCTCAACCCTGTGTGTGCCTGACTAGATGAAAAGAATAACAAAAAGGAATCAAAATGGCATTCCTGTCATTCTGCTACTTTACTGGTTAAAGAGCCCTCACCAAAAGTAGAATGCAAGTTTGAACAGAATTTACACTGTATTAGGTAATTTAGACCATGGAGTCACCATCTACACACCTGCAGATTCCTTTCAGACTGTCTTAAAGAGATGTTCTCTGGTTCACCACTCATCTAAAAATTTGGTTACACGTTCTCAAAATGTGAGTGCTTAATTTCTTTTTGTAGCCAGCATTTTTCAATCCTGTTTCTATGTGCAAGGACAATGGATGCGTTGACAAAAAACTGATGCTTTTTTGGCTGTGTAAATAATTAGAAAGGGAATAACTGCCTAATAACAGATTTTCATGTTTTAAAGATTTCTGAAAGCTTATGTTTTTTTCTCTGGAGAAAGCATAAAACCTTTTTTATAAACATAATATTTTTTTTTATTATTTAATTAATTATTTATTTTAGTGAAGATCTGTAGCCCTGGTTGTGGACCACATGCTAGGGTAAAGAGTTTTCATGGGAAGGAGAAGAATTGTGATGTTGAATGTGTTTTAATCAAGACACTAGGTTTTCCAGAATTGTTGTGTTACATTTCTGCATGCACTCAGGCACAGGGTCATCATGTATTTTCTGTGCACACTTACAGCTTCGTTGAACATTTTTCTTCCCACTAGAAGGCACAGGAATTTCTACCCTACTCTTTGTTGTGTTTTTATAAATGTTGCCAGGAATGGTAACCGGCCATGAAATCTCAATGTTTGTAGCTTATGCTTCCTGCTGGTGTTGCTTTTTTACATGTCTGGCTATGACTTTGCAATTGAGTGCTGGGTCAGAGGTTGAAGAAAAAATGCAGTGACCTTCTGGCCTTTCCTTACTTATTTCCTGTAGGAGAGCAACCTTTCAGCAGCTGTGAGTCTCTTCAGAAATTCTGTTGTGGTACGATGTCTGAAATTCAGATATCGTGTTCTTTAGACGAGGAAATGTTGACGTGGTGGGTCTGGTTAGACTCTTTCAGAAGAGATCACAAGGATGTTCCTTTCTCCACGTGTGCTGTTCATCAGCTATCACAGTTCTCTAATTTCCCAAGGTGTAAGGCAGCTAGCACGCGTCACTTAGAAAACGCAATGTTTAAGGGCAGAAAGCGTAGACCACCACGGAAGTAGAAGCTATCACTGGCAATCCGTGATGGTAAAGGCACACTTGTAGTGACCATGAGGACTTCTCACATGCTTTAATATCGTCGGCTTGACAGGAGGCAGCAGCTGAAAGAGGTGAACCAAACCTTCAGGAAGCAGAACCTGATCTTTTGTTGTTTTCTTTCACCCTGAGATCTTTTTCCAGCTACCTGAGGCCAACAGCTCCCTGCAGGTCCCGTTCCAGGCTGGCTGCCCTCTACCCATTGCTAATAGCGTGGTGGCTCTTGAGGTTAGGTGGATTGGTGATACAGGCAATGCAATGAGGGCCCTGACAGCCATTTAACATGTAATCTATTCCTTACTCTATAGGGCTCTGAGCTACGCACGCCAGGAGAGCTTATTCCTGGTGTCCCTGTTGTGTTATTTACCTCGGCTCTGAGCAGTTAAGTCCACCACAGCCATTTAGTAAATTATCAGTTTTCTTATTGGCCCTAAATTGCGCCTAATTAAAAATCTGACCTCCACAAAATAGTCCTCTTCCTAAAGAGACAGAACATAAACAGGAAAAATCAGCTAATTGCTGCAAAAACTGCTTTTGTGGCACTGTAATTGGACCTCAGTGAAATGAATGAACCCACTGGGGATTCCCTAATGAATGTTTAACTGCAAACAGTAGTCGGGCACTTAAGCAGCTAGGCTGATGGTCCCTAATGAAATCAAATAAAATCAAATAAAAGAATCTGGCACTTTACTAACCAGATTTCTTGGCATTGGGACATAAAAATAATACAATTTGGGGTAAATAAAATGTAAAGAAAAGTTATTCATAAAGCAGTGAAAACTTAGCCACTCTTGCTTGGGTTCTTTCATTTTCTACAGAAGGAAAATAATCAGAAAAAAAAAAGGAAAAAATAATCAGAAAGCTCTACATACTGTGTTGAATCTTTCTAAAGAGAGCTTTCTTTTACCTTCCTCTTTCCCTAAAAGCACTGAGACCTTTTCTGTTTTCTGTTAATCACATTCTCTGACTTTATTTTGCAGCATGTTTTTCAGAGTCTAGCTGTGGAATGGCATGGTGTAGGCAATTGATTAAGATCCTTTTCATTTTCCCAGACTTTAAAAAGAAGCCAAATTCTGTTGACCTCAGTAATTTGAGCTTGCTTTGCCTCCAAATGTCTGTTCAATGCAATTGGTAAAATTCTGGCCTCGCTGTGTAATGTGACTTTTGAAAAGCAAGTCCGTTAAACCCGACTGATGTAGGACCTCAGCACTGAACTAATGCATAAAACAAACTTAAAGAACCAGGGACACGGCAGCATCACACAAATAATAATAATAATTGTTGCTGATATTATTATTATTGTTGTTTTTGTTATTGTTATTATCATTATTGTTGTTGTTGATGATGTTGTTGTTATTATTATTATATTTTAATGATCAGTTGCACAATGATGGGACCTTCTAAATGCTTTAGAATGTGGGTTACGTACGTTACCAACTTTCAAAAAAGTTTTGTTTAAATTACTATTAAAAATACTTCATGATATTCCACTATTGAGTTGTAGCATTGATGACATGAAAACCTGGCAACCTGCATTTTCGTAAGGATCTCACACCTTTTAAATCTTTGCTGACACTTAGTGCAGTTATGTGGTATTTTGCAAGTATTGCAATTTGACAAAGTGTTGGAGAAAATTCAGTTTAATCACGCACTGCCAATTTTATTTAACTAGAGAAAAGTGCTACTTCTTATTATGCCTAGCATTCAAATCCGTATAGTTTGTTTACATATTATAAATAAAAAGCCCATTGCAATATATTTTCTGAATTACAAGTTAGAATATCTGCTGGCTGTTTCTTGATGTGTGTGATAAATGGACATTCAAACTGTTTATTAACAACAGGTAGCATTACAATTACTTACTGTTGCCAGTGAAAATATTTTTCATGAGTAATTAACAACATGCAGTTTGCAGTAAGATTTAGTTTCTAAACTGTGCAGTTAGAACATACTATACCTCCATTCTTATGCATTAGGTGTAACATAATAGAATTATAATGCTGAAAAGCTGTGAAATATAAAAGCATTAATATATATTCTTGTATGTGGCAGCGGGGGAGGTTTGAATAACAGCTTTGCATACTGGATGGTGTATCATGGCATAGAGGGGAACCAACAGTTAATGTCATGATGGTGGCTGTTGCTAAGTAGCTGTTGTGGAGATCTGAACTGATCATACGTTTCTAGAAGTAATCACTGGAAGTGAAAAGTGAGAATAAAGCAGATTTCAGCTAGGGAGGGATTTAGACTTCTTTGGTGGAACAAGAAATGATGCTGGGGATGGACAAAATAGTTCTGAATATAAAACCCCGAAAATGTTATTACTGTTTTTGTTAAGATTCCTCCATAGGCATGGTGTAGGAGAGTGCAGAAGTAACTAGAGACATGATCAAACAAGGTTTGATGATGAGGTATTCAAGATTTGTTTGAGATGCTAGTAAGGAGGATAAAAGGGAATGAGTGCTGGTAGCATCGTTCTTTACCGATCATATTCTGGTTGTTACCCATTCTAGTTAGCGCAGTCAGCAAATTGCACAGCCCCATCCACGTTTGCCCTGCAGATCCAAAAAAAGCTGAATTCCACTTGCAATGGTGAACCTGGAGACAAAAAAATCTGCCCCTTAATTATCTCTGGGTGAAGTAATAGTTTCCAACCCCAGCTGTAAAAGCATCAAGTACTCATGCTTTCAGAAAGTAGTCAGGAAGATGTTTTAAAATAAATCAAAAAATTACCAGCTTTTATCCATTTAAGATTTATTTAAATATAAAAATGAGTAGGTAATACAGCCTGAAGTAGGAGTATTCTTAAGATATTAAGATATTATTAAGATATTAAGGCAGGAAACCATAGGGATATATATTTCTTGATGGCAATTCACAGCTATGAAATAAATCCCTCATTCTTCAAGGAGAGGGTCTCTTGAACACTGTAAAAGCAGAGATGTGCTATGTTGGAGCCTGCACTGAAGAAAATTCATAGTTCTTGTAGGTGAAATGCACCCACAGTGCTGGTTAATGTGCAATGTAAATAATTTTGAGTGTTTGCAAGGGAGAGTGGCGAAAAGAATGTGCACCTACATCTCAAGATCCTTGTTCACTACACTGGTGCTGAGCTCACGGGACGCCGTACTTGGGCTTCATACTTTGGCACAACTGTTTGGTCCATTATAGTCATATGCAGATTGACTGTATTGGAACTGAGTATAGAAGAGCAGGAGAATATTCAACACTCTCTCAATAATCACCTCTCAAATTGCAGCTCTTTGCAACCACTGCAAGAACAAATGGCATTGTCTTTCCATGTCTGGTCTTAAGTTGCTAGGTCATGCTTCTTGTAAGATGCACAGTTTAGTAGTATTATTATTTTAATCAGCGCCATACATTTGTGTCTTACGTACAGAGACTTTAATTTTTTTTTTGCTGATATTTTGTAATAGATACTGGGAAGCACTTACTAGCTTTGCAATTTTCTTCCAATACCTGTAACATAAGTACACAGATACTAGAGAAATATCTAACCCATTGGTGTTAGTTATGCTTTAAGACCTCATGAACAGATAGTTGGGTGTTTCTTCATTAAAAATGAGACATTTTCGTCTCCTTTGTCTTGAGCACAGCTTTCAGGGAGTAAAGTAATGTTGTTAGCAAAAAGTTGGGGGATACTAACTGACAAAACTTATTTCATTGCCTTTGAGGCTAGACAGCAAAGTTGAATAGGTTGTAACAAAATTGGTGGTGTTATTGTGATGAGAGGCTATTTTAGGTCTCTAAGTAGAGTAATCAATCAATGATATAGAATAATGACAGTTTAAATACACACATTCAGATGTTTCCACTGTGTCGATGCCCAGTTCAGGATGGAGGTCCACCAGGCAATTGTGCAGAGTCACCAGAACATCCCAGCAGGGCTGGGTTCAGTCCACGTGCCGTCACAGAATCTGGCTTGATCTATGAATAAGGATCTTCAACAGCAAAAGCTGAATGTTTTCAATATCCAAAGATAAAAATGCAAAAAATAAATATTGAAAATTCTTTAAGAACATTTTTTAAATATATAAAAATTTAAATGATCACTGAAGGTGTCTTAGCCAGATGAAACTATTTGTTTAATGAGTGTCATGAAGATTTACAAGTTCATACAGATAATACAGAATTACTTATTTGGTTCAGGGTTCAAGATGGAAAATTTGGGCATATCTTCTTAGTGTACTACACCACTTCCAAATACCTCTCCATATCCCTCACCTTTGCCCGTACATTGCCATTTGCCCAACATTCCAGTCCAATTCTTTCAATAAATATCAAGGCTTTTCAATTTTTTTAAAAAATCCCAAGTTATTTCAATAACTAACTCATTCACAAATGAAAACTTGGGGGGGGGTTGGTTTTTTTTTTCCTTTGAGAGGAAATTATAATAATAATTTGATGTATAATCCTGTGAGAAAAGATGAATCTGTCCACACATACTACCACCACAGAACCGACAGGCCACTGAGGGTGTCGGAGCGGGTCTGGCACAGAGCTACCACCTCCCCGGCCACCGCCGAGGCCCTTGGCTCCCGCCAGGCAGTGGCAGCGGTGCAGGACTCAGCCTCCTCGAGAATGTTATATGGCTGATAAACAAAGCAGAAGGAATCTTCTCTCTGAAAAGTAAGCTTAATTTAATTGAGACTGGCAACTGCTATTTTTGTAGCTATTGATAGACAGTGAAATTCCCTGGTTTTCTACAAACACAGACAGTGACAAAAGGTTAAATTTTATGGCTGTGTGTAAATTAATGAGTTGGGTATGAATGTGCACATAACCAGAATCACCTTTTTTTGTGCATCCAAATGCCAATGCTACTTACATAGGAGAAATAAAAAATACTACTTCAGTTCATAATCCTTTTGTCCTTTTCCTCCCCCCCCTTCTCCTTTTCTTCAAATAATGGCATTTTGTCAAGTTTTTGCCAATTTGATGACCGGTGTATTTTTTCTATATATGGTTTAAAAGAAAAGGGTTTGCATTCATCACTTACAAACAGGCAGAGAACTAGGTAGGAAATTCAAGAGCGCTGGTGAAGCACATGAGGCACAGAAGTTTTCTTGCCAGAATTCCCAGCTCTTCATTTGTCTTTGATTTCCAAAACAGTTCGGACTCACATGCCATTACGTGCCAAACACTTTTTGTGTGTCACCATAGCCACTTTGTGTGCTCCGTGTCTTCACTCTGTCAGGATAAAGGATTATTTTTTAAGATCAACCGGTAAAAGTCAGTGCTACCTCTCCAGAATAACATTTGCATAAGAAAATACCGTTTTATAAAACATCTCTTGTTACTACTGTGGCCCTGTGCCTGCCCCCAGGAAAATCCACAACAAAGATACTGCTTATGCCAGCGGAAGCAGTATCAGTCTTTATATGGAAAGTATTATACATAACCAAAAATAGGAAACAGAACTCTTCCTATTATTGGAAAATAAGAGAAACATACTGCAACAGTAGTCTGTCTCCTTCTTTCAGTATGTACAACAATAGTCCTCATTTTTTCACCTTAAATTCTTCTGCATTCGTAACAAAGCCAACATATTTCATCATCTCCAGCTCCAGTTAAGGAAAAAGGACTGATAATTTTTCATTAAAGGTCCTTAATGTGTATAGAGACAAATGTTAGAAATAAAATTTTAAAAAATCATCTCACACCAGTAGGAGTCATTTAGCCTTCTGATATTCAGCATTTTATATATAAATACATGCATATATATATAAATACAGTTTTCTGTATGTGAGCCAGCTGCTGGTGTGACAGCTGGTACATGGGTACCTTTTGTCTGGATTGTGACCCTCCGGGCTGGATGGTGCCCACGGACACCAGTGTGTGACCTGGTTACTGGGAAAGCTGGGCATTAGGCTCCTGTGCACAGGTGATGTGAAAGGTCTTTGGGAAAGCACGGATTTAGAGCGAAGGGAATGTCAAGCCAACACGTTTTCAGGGGATTGGGAGGACGAATGTGTATGTGGGGTGGGGAGCAAAGCCACGATCAGTGTGTTTGATATGGGCTCTGGGGCAAATCATGAACTGAGCCCTGCTCTGCAGGCACCTTGCAGAATTTGTCACCAACTTCTCCTATCTTCAGGGCTGGTGGCACTCAGCTTTGGTGTCGTAGGCATGGCTCTGCTGCCTGCATGTTTGCTGTTGTCAGCCCTGATCGTGAGCGGAAGAGAAAAATAATTTTCACCCATGATACGTTATGAGTTTTGTTGACTGAAAAGACGTTACGAGTTTTGTTGACTGAAAAGATGCATTTCTGAGACAGTCCTTCGTGATCATCCCAGCTGTGAATCATGGCTCTAGATTTCCCCCAGCACAACTGAGATCGGAGCCCCTTTCACCCAATGTGTCACTATCAGAATGCTGAAAATCAATCAGTGATTACAATTTGCGATTATTTGCGTATCTACAGGAGTAGCATGTATTGATTCCCAATATCTACATTGCCCTTTATGCTGGCAGCCATATAATGAAGAAAAACAACAAGGGAAAAGAACAAACAAAAAAAAAGGAGATAAAATAAACCACCTCCTGTATAGTCTATGTTGTTCTAACTGAATTACAGTAGTGGTGAGCATGTTGAACTCCAGCCTTACCAATTTTATGTTCATTTTGTTTAGTATCAGGAAACAGAGATAAGTATAAAATGTAAAATAATTATGCATTAATTCATCATCAGGAAATTTTAAAAAACAAAAAAAAGCCCAACAAAAATACCCACCCAAATTTCTTGGTTTGATGCCATAGTAAGTGCGGTGTAAGTGACTTATTCAAGGAAGAAGTAAAGCTACTTATAATCTGGGGAGACCACACAAGGGAGCTGAACAGCATATGCACACAAACAACAAAGGAAGAAAATACATTTTTTTCTTCTTCTTCATTTTAGGCTTCTGGGATTAATAAGCAAAGGGGAACTTGAGTGCTAAATTTTTTTATGTTAAAAGGCTCATTTGCAAAAAGACAAAGTAAATGGAAGAAAAATAATTTATGCAGTGAACTGCTAATCCAGCTGTTTTGCTTCTGGGCTTAATTGGATTTACCTAGAATTGATATTTGCTGTCAGCATGTGTTATATCGTCAGCACAAGCAATAGTTACCAAACATAAAGAATCCTATCTAAGGCAAAATATTAATTTATTTGACTCATACTTATTGTAATCACTTTTTATTCACGTATATTACTACTTAGTATTTCTGGTTGATGCTCTCTCATATATATGATCCAGTCTTAGTTATTCTATCTTAATATCTGAAGCAGTTCAGCAGTGTAGAAGACTCACAGCTGAATAAAATGGGCTAGGAAATGATTATTCATCTCTTATTCTGCCTTCCAGGCAGCTGCGCTGGCTATAAAAAGGTGTGCATTGTACCTAATGGCAGGTGGGTGACATCTGAATTCTCGAGTAAGACGTATACTGTAGCGTACAGTACCTTCAGCAATGAGAACTTTACTGGTTCAGTCTGAAAATGTGGAGTTAGCCTCAGCGACTGAGCAAGATTTGTGAGCTAAGAAACCCCGTTTACATATAAATGCAAACCTGAATCTGTCCAGCAAAGCAGGGAAACAGTACTTTCTGCAGTGCTGGGGAAATAGGGTATGAGAAGGATGTACTTCATTAAAGGCAGGCATCGCGGATTCATCAGAATGGCCAAATGTTCTGCATTAGCTGATAAATATGGAATTTTTCTCCTTGGTGAGATAATAGTAGTCCCATGGTTCGTTACATACAGGTGTTCAACAGATATTTAGACTCTCTCCTGACCTGTGAGCTTTTGGTGATCTGTTCACTTTGCCTCTTTTCTGATGATTGGTTTCCTCAGTAACAGTTTGTTCTGGCTGTCTGCTCCAGTGACAGAAAATCTTGAAAAAGCCAAATAATTAATGCAGGAAGTGATGAATAGTATGACATGAATAGTGCATGTTCTCGTTCATGAACAGATAACCCTGTTTGCCAGTGAGTCCAATGGGACCTGTTCCCCTTCCCACCCCCGCCAATATTATTTAAACAAATTATCACAGGTGATGCTCCATTTCAGGGTGGTGGGTGAGGACATGGCCTCTGCGCCTTCATGGCAAATATATGATGGGTGTGTGTCCACACCCCTCAGCGCCGGGGTCGGTTTTAGCTCAGCAGAGAATAACGAAGGAGGTTATTGTGGCTGAGTATTCACAGGCAGAGTCTTGGCTGCATTCGACCAGCTGTGCGTATGAACCAGCCATAAATCTGAACAGATGCTACATGTCAGCAAAGGAGACCACTGCCTCACTCCCCATCCTCCTCCAGTGCTTGCAACCTGTGCTGTCCGCCTGTTTGCTGTCATTTCTGCACGCGGTAGATGGGAGAGCGATTGGAGACTCCCTCCCTTGGCATGGTCTTCAGCCCAATGGCCACAAAGACCCCAGGGCTCGTGGCCCTTCCCCAGAGCACACACAGAGGCTGGCAGCTCTGCCCTCCCTCCTTGCTCCCTGTCCGTAGCCTCCTTGCTGGGATCCGTGCTGGGAGGCTCTGGAAACGCTGTTCCTTTAGCAACGTGCAACAAACTGGGCCTCTTCCAAGCCTCCTGATGAAACACTTACTGC
This sequence comes from Microhierax caerulescens, assembly GCA_035590215.1. Lineage (NCBI taxonomy): Eukaryota > Metazoa > Chordata > Aves > Falconiformes > Falconidae > Microhierax > Microhierax caerulescens. Next base: position 93,570,405 of record JAVJGJ010000037.1, read on the forward strand.
AGCACGGGCAGCGTTATCTGAGCCGATGTTGTTTAGATGAGTTTGAATTAAATGCAAACAAGATCATTCCAAAAGCAGTAAGAGGTTATTGTCATGCGATTATGTTGCGAGCTGGCAAATAGGAAAACCCAGAAGGCCCATCTTTTAGAATTTCTGTTACCAAAAGCCAAACAAGTAGAGCTGCCACTCTCTATTAAGCACTGCAGGTAGATCTGGCTGCCTCGCCAGCTGTGCAGTGGAGGAAGCGTTTAGGTGCTTGCTGCAGCTGCTGCTAATAAACTTTTGTCCACTGGGGGGGGGGGGCACAATTTGGGGAGGGGGCACAATTTGGGGAGGGGGCACAATTTGAGGAGGGGGGGCACGGTGAAGAATGCCCCCCCCCCCGGGAAAGCTGGGGAGCCCCCTGGGGAGGCTGGGATTGCACCCCCCCACCCAGGACACCCCCAATCCCCCCAGCCCCCACCCCAGATGCTCCAGGACACCCCAAACCTCTGATAACCCACCTCAGGACACCCCAAAATTCTGAGATTCTCTAAGCCACCCCAGAACCCACCTCCTGGAGATCTCTGGAGATCGAGCACATAGACCCAGGGCACC
>JAVJGJ010000037.1:93573761-93599404 GCA_035590215.1 Microhierax caerulescens
GCCTCCCCCTTCCCTTCTAGTTCCCTAATCTGCTGACAGGATTAAGAATTCCTGGCATTTTGGAACCCCCTGAAGTATATCAGAGTGGTGTTAGAAAATGTTTACACTATGGGAAAGGTATCAAATGGGTATTTATAGCATTTAAAACGTTACCCCAGGTCGGCGTGGATGGACTCTGAGAGCAGAGGTTTGCACTACCCACTTTCAAAGTGTTGTGCTGGCTCCTGGTGTGGTGGGGGTAGAATTCAAGGGAATAATTTTGTAGGTTTGTATGTTGGCTTTTTTCTGAAGACAGACCAAGTGCCAGGGTAGAGAGTATCTCAAAATAGAGTAGAAAAATATCAAAAGGACAAAGTCTCCACTAAATAGATCCAAATAATTTATTCCAAGTTCTGTATTATTTCTACTTTATTAATGTATCATAAAAGACCTGCATTGCTTCATGACAAAAATCTTAGAATTCTAGTTACATATGAGAATCCTCTTTCATACTGCAAAGATTTGTTCTGAGGGCGTTGTGAGTTTTCCCCAAAATTAACTTTTAGATTGAAGTTTATCTTCTTATGCTCAGTATTTTTTGTGTTTCTTTGAACCTGAAAAAGGAGCAATGAATCTATTTTTGAGTTGGCGTGAAGATGATATATAAGAAGTAAAAATATTGTTGAGTCATAATTGTATATTGGCATTTTCAACGGAACCATTTCATCACATAATTAGTTCTACAAGAGGACGTGTTTTGATCAGATGGGAAAAGCTGCTGAGAAACAAAATGTAGAAATGTTGAAAATAGAATGTATGCAGCTGGTATAAAATATATAATTCCTTGGTAACATAAGCATTTGACAAATGAAACTATTCAGTTGTTTTTACGGAGGATTTCAGCTTATGTGAACAAATGTTTCAGTACCTGGCGGTTTGCCCACAATCCCGTTAGGTCTGCAGTCTGGATGGTTGCATTTATACTAATCCCTGCAGATTCTACTGAATTCTTCAAACCATAGGAATTCAGTCTAAGCATATCAGACAAATGTGGCCATCTTTCCATTTGGTCTTGGTTTCTGGGTGTGGTATTTTGCATCCTCAGTTGGCAAAAACCATGAGAAGTTCGGATGGGCTATGAAATATGTGTGAAGTGGTTCCTTCTGAAGCAGCTGAATATTCCCGAGTTTCTTTAATCTGAAAATCTGAAAGGCACCATTTAACTGGGAAGGCTTTTTTCATCATCAAGAACTTTGGCATGTTCCATGTAATTCTACCCTAAAAATTTGTTATCCATGTATTTTTGAATGTTGACATAGCTCTCCCTTTCTTGCCATCTTGATAAATAGTAAATTATTCAAACTATACTGCAGAATTCTCAGAAGACCTCTGGGAATACCTGTGGCTAAGACACTCATTGGGAAGGTGGCAAACCACAGCTAAAAAAGATCTTATTGCCTATTTTAGACATTTAAACAAGATCTTTCATATACTTAGGTATGTGGGAGATTGGCGACTAATCACCAATTTATTAGACTTTTTGATGTGTGCGTGTGTCTCTCATCTAATAGCCGATTGTGGACATGCAAAACCTTTGTAATAAAAGTGCTGGATTTGACTAAATAATCCGTTACCAGCTATATGCAGAACGAACGCGTGGGTTCAGATCCTGGTTCTGCCACAAATTTCTCGCATGACCCCAGGCAAGACAATTTATCTGCCAAAAAATTAGGCATCTAATCTCAGCTAGTCATCTAGTCTCCTCTATAGTCAATGGTGAGAGATAGGCACCTCCAGGAGGCAGCTCATAAAGTCCTGGTTTAGACCCCTGTCTTTGAAGAAGATGAATCACCCCCTGCAGGTGCCTGTCTCTGCAGCCATTGATACTGAGGGAGCCTGGATGTCTAGTCTAAACTAGTTGCCTAACTATTAAGTAGCTAAATAGAGGTAAAAAGCATTTCACTTTGGGTATTTTCGTGCCTCCTTTGCCTGTGTGCACTGAGAATTCAGCCAATATGTGAGGGGTGATAATACAGGTACATATAGGCAAGATGGTTGTGGGTGGTTTCTAAAACTCGATTTGTCAACATCACAAGCTTTTCAGTCTCAACATGTAGGAACCAACTGGTTCATTTGGTCTTCAGATCTCAAAATGTATCCCATGTTTGCTGGGGGAGGCAGTCTCACTTTCTGTTAATCCTACAGATAAAGATATGGAGAAGAACGAAACATAGATGTGTATTTAATCTAAAATGCTCTTGTTGGCTGTGAGTGTGTTCAAAGAAAACATCGTTCTGAACAGATACTGTGTCTTTGGACTAGATGTTAAATGACACTAAATGTGAGCACTGACATTTGTGTTCAGCTCTTTTCTGCCAGCAAACCAACCCTGAATCACTTAATCACGCTTCCCAAGAAGGATGGGAGTGTAAAAAAAAAAAAAAGAAAAGGAAGATCTGCGTTGGTCTTATGAAGTTTCATATTTGTTATGCGTTATCCCAGAAGGTTTTACTTTTCTATATTAGTCAACATGTTCAGACTCTTGTATGCCAGCCAATGGGTACAACAGTACAGCTGCCCAACAGCACCTATAATCTGATTGTAAACCCAAGGTTTTCTGTTCAATTCCTTAGCCCTCATTAAGGGAAGAAAAGACATCCATTTGGCAGTGCGATGGATACGTGGTGACCGACCCGATGCTTTGAATTTGATCTGCTCTCACAAACCGGTACCTGATTAGACCCGCAGTGTCCTGGACCGCAGTTCGGAGTGTCCTGTCCTGTGAAACAAGCGTGAGGAGCAATCCTGGGAGAGCCAGTGCTGATGGCTCTGAGGGAGTTCCCTTCATGGAGAAGGGATTTGTTTCTCAGTGCAAGACAGACGATAAGCCATACAGTCTCATCCTACAGTCTAGTACCGTAATCTGAGGCTCCCCTATATCATAGACAGAAAGGCAACGTTACCCTTAGGTCTGAAGACGATTGCAGCGAGAGGCAGAGATGTTTATTCCTCTCCTTGTCCATATGCGTAAGATGGGTAACGTGCCTCAGATGGGGGATCTGAGAGCAAAATGGAACAACGGAGGGAAGGCTTTTCTCTTTTCACATTTCCTTCGGACTGCTGTGTCTCCATGCCACTGCAGCTAAATCTCTCTTACTGAGGATAGAGGGCTGGGGAGGTGGGTGCTTCAATGGGCATTTGAAAATACATGCAGTGTGTCAAGACAAGAATGTATAAATATATCAAATCGGGATTAGATGTGTTTGAAAGCAGTCTTTTTCATAAACATGATATCGCTTTTATCTGCAGTGTGATTTTAGAATAAAGGATACAGAAGCATGGAGAAGTTTTCCACATTAATTAAATTTCATTAATTTCTGAAACGAACAGTTAGAAAGGGCATGAAGCAGAAGCACTGGCTTAGATGCTGAAATACATTTTCAAAACGAAAGATGTAGCTGAATCACTTGCACTTTGAAATCAGGCCTAAGGTGTCTAATAAAAACACTTGATTTCTCAACTTTTAGGCAGGGAACTTTGATCACTTGCTTGACAATGAAGATTGTTCTGTGGAGGTAAAGAACAATTTGCTGATTTAAGCATATTCATTTTTCTCATACCATTAAGTGAAAGCTTATGATCATGAAGAGTGAATTTCTGGCTGTCCTTTGTCTGTCTCTACCTTTTGTTTTTCATCTGCAGTAAAACAATATAAAAAAGGAGAAAAGAATAAGAAAAGATGGTAGACGGACTGAACTGAAGGAAACCAATTTCTCTATTTCCTTAGAAAACAAGGCTGCTGTTTCAGGTGACATTTTTGGTTTGGACAAAATTGTCAAAAGAGATTTAACTCCTCTCTTTCCAGATCGTAAGATTTCTGTAAAAGCAAGAGCGCCCAGCAAAGGAATTCCTCTGACCATTATTAAAGACAGATCGGATTTATCTTGTGTTATTTTGAGATAAGAAAATTGCACGGAAATAAACAACTTGACATTTTACTTCCTCTTTACACTCTGCCTAAGATGGAAACCACATGAGTGTAGGCATATTGGTTTGGAAATATAAAACATGACAAATCTTCATTTTGCTTTGTTTTCAAACAGAAGAAATTGTACCCTTCCCAGTGAATTACAGCTGGGTTTCCCTGGGTAACCTACGATTCTTCAGAACCGATTTCAGCGGTTTAGAAAACTGTTAAGCAAGGCTGGTAATTGATTATTAGTCCTCAGTGTACAGTTCAAGCCTAATAATTACAAACATACCCATTCTTATATCATCTGAAAACTACTGTTCCTGAAGTGAACCTGTTTCCTTTTAGAGTAAAAGGCATATTTTCTTATTGAATGGGACAGAAAGTGATCGGAAGGATGGCCCTGTTGCAGTAAGTAGAAGATATCCCCTTGGCTTAGTGGGACACAGTTCCACCCACCTGGCTTGTATATCCATTTCTGTACGGTGCCAGTGTAAAAAAAAAAAACAACAAACCACCACAACTCTACCATTGGGTCGCATAGGTTTTTGTGAGCTGGCAATTTAACTTAAAACTTTACTATCCATCAGCTGTTTTTTCCACAATTAAATCAGGCTACTTACTATTGCATTGACCAGACTTTCTACCAGGGTAAAACATTTTTTAAAAATAATCAGTAAATTATATATTACTTCATTATGTGCTGTTTATTTTGAAAAATATGTGTAAATTATATTTTGGGAAAGTTCCTAAACGTTCTTTAATTTGTCATCGCTTGGTATGCTGCTCAGTGGTTGTAAGAAGTTTCGAAGGATATTTTTATACTTGTGTTATTTCCAAGAGGAGCTAGATAGTTCCTGAAGAACAAGGAGAGGAGGGTGAATGAGCTAAGACTGAGACCTGAAAATGCAGCAAACACCTCCGGCTTGGGTTGTACTGCCACTGTGGGTAAAACTCAGGGACTTGTACTACAGACCGTCTCTGAGCCTGGGCTTTGGAATGACTTTAAAGTTCACATAACCCATATGCTTTACCTAATTCGTGACACCAAACCCCTATGAACTTCATCTAGTGTTCTCCATTTCTGATATTAGTCCTTTTGTATTTTTTCCCACATATGAAAAACTGAGATAAGACAAGTTAATTCCCAGCCAGAGGATGGATTAGTTAATATTCAGATTGCATTTGGCAAATATTAAATATAATACCATGGAAAACTATGGATAAATGTAATTTAAGACTCTGAAAAATATCTCCATGATACAGAGAACTATCTTACCCATCCCCTTTAAAAACGGGCATGCCGATCTGTGGAGGCACGCTAATGGAAGCTGTAGTAACAAGACAGGTGGGAACAAAACTCACCTAAAACTACTGTATTTTCTTTAATGTAGAATTTAACTTCCTGAATAACTGAAGACGATAGTTCTAAGGTCAGAATAATTAGTGTCTTGGATGAAGTGTGAAGGGCTAGTGTTTGTAGAGGCTGTTACCAGCCATGATAATATCGGCAGGAAGAACGTTGCACGTGAAATCACAGAGGTATCACTGGAAAAAAGTTTGCAGGTAATCCATGGGGTCATTCTGAGAAAGGTTAAAATGCATTTATTTTGTGGTTTTGAATTTTTAGAATGTATTTATTGTTTTTATTATCCATATTACAACGAATCTTCACCTTCTGTAGTAGCCAATCATTAAGTTATAAAAGGAAGAAGAAAGAATATAGCTCATATTAAAAACCTGCCTGGAAATGCTGAATATGCTTTCTGATGGGCAATCCACTGTTTTGCAAACTTGAGATTCCATTTAGGAAAATGTCAGTAAATTTTTTGTATGCCAGAACATTTTTCATGCAAGCATTTTCATTTTAATTACAATATTTCACCTGACTTAATTTAATTATTAAGCAACAATCTTGTTCGGAATTGTAACTTAGATCTGCAATCTGTCCTATAGACTTGTTATTGGTGATCGCCCTATGCTTCCTATAGTTCAGCGACGATTCTTTTTGACTTCATTCAGTCATACGTGATGAGTGTCACAACTCTCTGAACGCCATAAGGAACTAATAGCCTGGCCAGAAAGCCCTGTCTATAGGAGAGAATTACTGTGTCACACATTTAACTCTGGCTGCCATGGGATAATCCAACAGAATGCTATATGCATTTTAGTAACAGAGCTGGTGACCAGTGAAGCACTTCAGATTGATTCATTAAAGTACATGAAGTATTTGGGTAGAAGAAATGCTAAAATGATTGTTTTAAATTAAAAAGAAATACTGAGATGGATGGTACTGCTCTTTCCATACCTTTTTTTCTTGATCTATATTCTGTGGTTTGTAATTCTTATTTTCTGAAAGGTTGCCACTTCCACTTAGAATGAGAAGAAAGATACAGAAATGTCAGTTTCTTCATGCTGGAAAGTCTGTATTTTTGCACACCTCTTCTAATAAAATACATATAGTCCTCTGCGTACCGCTTTACTTCTTGCAAGCAGTACTTAAAAGTACAAACGTCCTTAATACTCCATCCACAACCCAGCCAGGCCTCCAGATCAGTGAGTTCAAATTCAACGTCTACGTGAACCGCTAAGAGCAGGCTATAGACTTTGCTGCACACGGCTGGGGAGGGGGGCTTTTCACCCCTGGTTGTCTGCACACTTTGCTATCTCATATTAGGTTGTGGCTAGAGAAGGGACCAGACTGCAGCCCTCAGCTCTCCCAGCTGAACGCCTTCCTCACCGAAGGATGCCCTTTGCAGACCTAGCCTAGTGGCCTCCATTTGTTTTTTCATCTGCTACACGGGATAATGACGCTTTCCTTTGCACAGCGTTGCTCCAAAGATACATTTAGCGTCTTAAGTGTTCAGTACCACATGATTGCAACCCATAGTGTGAAACACAATGGATTGATTGTTGAACAATCCATTTTTTATTTTTTTTTTGTAATCAAGCCATCTTATGCCAGTGCTGTAATGCAGCGTGTTAAGCAAACGCTGACGGTGCTGGCAAACCCAGAGATGTGAGCGTGCACGAGCTCTCTGCTGCAATATGCTCAGCAGACACAGGACCCAATCCTATTTCCCCATTAATAAAAGAGGAATTTTGCCATTGACTGTAATAGGAACAGGGTCTTTCTTCCTGGCGCTGTGTGAAGGGTGGAAAAAGTCTTTTAGTGGTAATGGACCAAGACACAATGAATTAATTATAGTAAGAAATCACTGCTGGGCCTAGTTAGTATCTCCTGCATCCTAACCATGTGCTCTCGAGAGAAAAAGAGAGACAAACTCGCATGTTAATCATTTATTGTGTCTGATGGCAAAAGCAAAGTGGAAAGTAATGGCAATACTGTATTGTGTTTCTTCAAGATTTGCATTTTATTACCTTTGCTGTAAAGTTTCTACGTAAGCTGATCGGCCACGTTTTCCTCATTTTCTGCCATCATTTACTAAGTCAGGAGACTAATTTCGCTCTTTTAACCACTGTGCATGAAGCTGACCAATTTTTTTTTTTTTTAAATACATAATGCAGCTTACACTATTCTGGAAGCCTGGCTTTTCCCATGCATTCCAATGGTGATCTCCATTTCCTCTGCTCTAATCAACACCATCAGCACAGGGAAAAAAAAAAAAAATCTGCTTCCTATTTTATTTTAAAGTCTCCTACATTTTTATGTATCTAAGACACTTTGAAAAAGTTTTGTAATGCCTAGCCATTGAACAAACCCTTGGTTCTGTGGATGATCCTTTTCACAGAAATGGTTCCATCGCCTTCAGTTTTGCTCAGAGGTGGGATAAGTGGGGTGAGGGAAAAAATGTTCTGTCAGCAAGAGTGAGGTTGGACCCTAGAGTTGCTCATCTGGTGCAGCGTGTCAAGATGAAAGCATCCCTGTGTGTTTCAATCAGGTTTCGGAGCATCCTCCCTGTTTTTCCTAATGAGCAGCCTTCTCATTATTCGTTTTTATTGAGACTTGATCTCTGGACTCTGGTATCCTGAATCCAGGTCCTTCATATTTGGGGAGGTGGTTCTGTGAGGCGCCCAGCCCTCAGTACCTGATTAAAGGCTGATGGGCAGCTCTCATGGGCTGTGGCTTTTTACAGGCTCAGTTCCACAGGCCTGAATGAGGGATGTTCCTCTGTAAAGACGTGCATAAAGAGAGATGACTTCTGTGAGTAGCGTGAACTGGCCCTGCCTTATTTTTTTGTCATGAACTGCACTTGATCTTATTCAATTGCCTGGTGTACTGTGGTAGAATTGAAATAGGATAGAATGTCATATTGCAGTAACATAGCGAGTTATTATGGTCACGGTCTCTCCTCTGACTATTTGCAAATTAGCATTTTACTAACAGGGGAAGCATATGCTAGATTAAAACAGGGAGTTTTTTTTCTTTTTTTTTTTTTTTTTTTTTTTTTAGGAAAGACAGAAATGGCAAAAATTATGATCTTCAATTTCCTTGTGAAATATCTCTCCTTTTCAGGGAGATATGTTTTCTGGATGGATTGCCACCTGCAGAGTATACTATACATCTTTGTTAAATTATTTTCTGTCTCTGCAGAAATAGCAGTTTAGTTTTGTAGTATTTTTTAAACAAAATGACTGAGCATTTAGCACAATTATGTTCAGCACTATAATCTTTTTTTTTTCTTCTTTTGTTGAGCCATCCTTTAACAGGGAATAAAAAATGAGACACACTGTAAGCTATTTTGCATAAATGAATAATTATGATTGCCACATATTGCCAATTGTAATTAGAGATAATAATGCTAGGTTTTGGAGCTTTTATTCATGCATTGCTTTTCCAAGCAAAACAGAACTTTGTAATGTTCATCCAGTGAAGTGAACAGATTGGGTTTTCTGCTCTCACCAAGGACACACAAGTGCTTTTTTTTTTCCCCCTGCATTTTTTTTTTTTAACCATAGCTTTAATTAGTTGAAGGTAAATAAGTAAATAAAGACAGACTATAAATAGTAGGCTCTTAGCAAAATTAGAGGCACATTAAAGATAACAGGCTTTTGGGACTTGCAGATCAGTTAGCAAGTCGTCTGAGCATTAGAGGGAAATTGGCAGCTGCTTACAGTTAGCAACCAAAAATGCTGTCGGTACTGTATGCATGTGCAGATCATTTAAGGGCTCAGTTTACCTTATTTACATTCCAGCACCTTTGGGATTTGAGGAAGGGTTGGTTTTTTGTGGGAAGAGGAGGCCGATTCCTGAAAACCAGGGAGCTAAAAGCCACCGTCAGGCGTACCTCCTCCCAAAGCCAGTCGCTCGCTGCTGCGGTGGCAAAACCTGCCGTTTGTGCAGTTCTCGGGTGCCCTGCACCCACATTGACATGCGAACTTGGCATGGCGCTAGACTAAAAAACAGTGCTGTTTAATCAGGTGTGGAGCGCTGGCTGATTACTTTTGCCAGCAGCTTTGTTTTACTTGGACTGCATAGCCTTGTAAGAATTCAAAGCCACTGCAATATTGCTGAAGAAGCTTTCTGAGATGTGTAACTAACCATAATGCTGTATCTCCAGGGTACTGAATGAATGCAGCAAACAAACTGTACTTTGCAACTGTCTCATTTTCCTAGGAAAAATGAACCAACTTCTGGAATTGTTGTTCAGCTCCCAGTCTCGGTGGGAGTTCTGTCTGAGCACAGACAGGCTAAAGCCTAAACAATGAGCATTAAATTTGGCCCCTTCATCTCAGGATCTCACAATGCTTTTGGAAATGTTCACAAATTAAGGTTCCCAACCCCCACCCTGTAAAATAATACTGTTCCTCTTTTACACATGGGCGAAGAGGATCGTGAATCAGGGACAAGAGCTACAGATCAGAGAGCCGGCTCTCGAGCAGGCTGCTCCGTGGCCTTTATTGATTGTTTTTCATAGCCCTGTCAGATCCCTGGTCTCTCATCGCGCTTCTGAAGAGTTTTCATAACTGGAGTTGAGGGTGGTCGGACATGATTTTCCACACGGATTATTCAATGCATTTTCCTCACTGTGCGCACCCTGACTCTGTCTGAAGCCCTAGCTGGGAGGGTGCTGCGGCCATTGCGGGTTACTGGTCCTGCTGTCTGGCCTACCGTGGGATGATTTAAACGTGAGCATAACCTCCGTTCCTTGCCCTGCAGAAGCTTTCGTGTGGCAGCACATCTCACAATTAGGCCACACCTAGCTGAAATCTCCCAAAGGAGCGCTGTAGAAACTATTATCCTCTTTAGGGACTGGTAACCTGGCATAGATAAAAGTAGGGGAGAAAAGAGACCCAATACTCTCTTAAAATGTGATTATTATTATTTTTTTTTAATGGGTTTTGAAAATGATTGGGCTGTTGTTGCTGCTTTCTTTTCTAGAAAAGGGATGCATCAAAATGCTCTCCAGGTAGTTTGTCCTTATAAATCACATAGCTTTATTTCCTTCTCTTGAAGCAGAATGTCTATGATACCTTCAGACATTAGACAGCTTTTTAGCAGACTTTTACAGGCACATACGTTACCAGCTTCTCACCGTTTAAGATCTCTCAGGAAGGCTGCGATAACAGCAGCCACAGCTTTTGAAGAAAGTACTATTAGAAAAACACTTTATTTGACTTGCTGTAATGTGGTGTGTTTACCATCTACATGAATTCCTAGTTGCCTTTTCTATTTCCCTCCTGATCTTCTCCATTCCCTGCTCCTTCATCATCTTCTTCCCCAGGCACACACTTCCTGACACCTCCTTTTTCTCTTAGTAGGATATTCTGTATCACTCCTTTCTTCTGCTTACTCCTTTGTAAGCAGATTCACAATATGGTCATCTTCTCTCACTTGATTCTGCCTCTGCAGGGACCTTCTTGAGGTTTTAAGTTTGCTGATTTTCTCAGTGTAACAACTCAAAATCATGTGCTTTTGCTCTATTTGCAAAGCTCCTGTTGCCTGGGCTCTCATCATGTGATGATTCAATAGCCTTTTCTCTCTCCTTTTTTTTTTCCCCCCTGGACAAATACACTTCTGTGCCACTCCATCCTTTCACATAAAGTTGCAAATATCAGTTTTCTGTTCCTTTAATTAAACCATGGCACCCCTTCTGTTTGCATTGCTTGAACAGGTACGTTCCACTGCTTTTATGTTAATTTTCCAACTACTCCTATGCTCTCTTTTATTCTGCCCTCCTCATAGGAGGAATTCAACAGAAACATTCAGGACCTGCCTTTCAAAGCCTCCTTTTAAATGTTCCTTGCCTTTCTAAATTTCCCTAAATTTTCCCAAATTCCCCAAACTTAAGTCTATTTTTCACTGTTTAAGCTTCTTGTCAATATTTTCTTGTTTCCTGTTACTTTCTGGGTATTCATTTGTTAGCCATTAATAATTATTTTTTATATTGCAATTTTAATCTCTTGCAGCTCTAATAATCATTTTAAGCTTTGCATGATGCTGATTGCCATGGAGATCTCAGGCTCTCTTAAGCATTGTGGTAACACAAGTAAAAAATGGATGCCACTTCATTCTGTTGTCCTGTGCTCTGCTTCTCGTGACCTGGAACCAAACATCTGCAGGATCCATCCATCCATCCATCCTGAAACCTCACCACAGAGTTTGTTCAACCACTCTTTACTCCTCACATGCAGCGTGACAAACCCATGCAAAGTTGTCTGAGTAAAATCCAGACTTAATTACTCAAGCTGACATTTTATTTTTCTTATAACATTATATGCAAAGATCCCTTGCAAATAATTCCTAACGAGCCTGAGGACTGCATGGGTGAGGAGCAGAGCGAAGGGAACAGGGTGGCTGCAGCGGTCACCAGGTCCTTTCATTCATTTTGGGCCACTCCGTGTTGCTGGATTCACGTAGACTCAAGCTAAGCATACAAGCTCAATTAAATTCCTTGCTTTCAGTATGTGTTTAAGGATGAAGACATGGAAGTGCAGGAAGAAAAGAGGAGAATGGGCCAAATAGGGGTTCGTTAGTGCCAATTCTTTTAGGAATTTTTCAAAAGGAAAACTGAACCAGGAATGACACCTGGTTAAATGACGCAGGGCAGTCTGATTTTTCAGTTTCTTGGATGAATAAAGGAAAGAGGGAAAAATAATTCGAGTCAACCCAAAAGAAGAAATGTTTCACTTTCCTCAGCCAAACAAAAGAGAACTCATTTTAGTTTAATGTCACCTCCCAAATGATGGATCACAGAATCGCAAACTGGTTGAGGTTGGGAGGGACCTCTGAAGGTCATCTGGTCCAGCCCTCTGCTTAAGCAGGGTCCTCTAGAACAAGCTCCCCAGGACCATATCCAGATGGATTTTGAATGTCTCCAAGGATGGAGACTCCACAACCCCTCTGGGCAACCTGTGCCAGTGCTCAGTCACCCTCACGGTAAGAAAGTGTTTCCTGGTGTTTAGAGGGAACTTCTGTGTTCCAGTTTGTGCTGTTGCCTCTGTCCTGCCACTGGGCACCACTGGAAAGAACCTGGTTCCATCTTCTTTACATTCTCCCTGCGGGTATTTGTATACATCAGCAAGAACCCTTGAGCCTTATGTTCTCTGGGCAGAACAGTCCTAGATGTCTCAACCTTTCCTTGGAGGAGAGATGCCAGTTCCTTCTTCATCTTAGTGGCCCTTTGCTAAACTCTCTCCAGTGGCACCACACCTCTGTTGTCCTGGAATTGTTGTGAAACCCTTAGCCCTGCCCCTTTAAAAAAATATATTTTTTTTCAGATGAAACCATCTGACTACTTCATCAGAAATGTGTGAATAACTTTTACCAACACAAATAATTTTTCAAAGGACAATATATTGTCCTTTTTTTTTTCTTTTTTTTTTTTTTTCTTTTAGCTCAAATTACTTCATGGATTTTTTTGTTTGTTTTTTTTTTACACACTTCAGATTTCACAGGTAAGCCTTTCTGTGCTATATTGGTGCAATCCCTAGATACCTTCAATAAATTAATGCAATTACTACTGGTTTACAAAGGTGCAACTCTACTGAGATTTTAAAATTGATTATAATGCTGTGTAAATAGACTGGTTCCCCTTATGTAGAACTGAAGTTAAGTTTTCATACTTATTTATTTTTCTTGGTGTTATTTATGAATAGGGCTCCTAGTGTATATAACATTAACAATTGTAATAAATTGTTGACATTTTTAGGGGAAACAGTATTACAATTTTGCAAAGTATGGAAAGCACAAGTAAACACCATAGTGAGAGGAAAAAACTTGCCTGCTAATATTAGTGCATCCATTAATTAAAATATATACTCCATCCCCAGTTTCTGGCTGCCTCGATAAACATATGATCAAGAGATAGTGTTTGACAGGAAGATCATGTTTGCCTTTATACTGGTCTCCTGAAATGAAATATAAAAATCTGTCCAAAAAATACGAATTCTGTATCCTCCTTTTTCTTATTTTCTGGTTAGCTATATTTTTTTTTTGCCTGCAATAACAAAGCCATGAAAAAAGACAGCAATCCCCTTGCTCATGTGATATAATTCCACACTCTGAGTGTGAATACTGGCAGATCAGCAGAATGAGCCATCTGCAAGCTATAAGCTGTGTCTTTGCATGAGTAGATTTAGGATAAAAAAAAATTGTCTGACCTGGAAGCCAAACGTTACTTGGCATCTTTACTAGAGATCCCTGTGAGGCCAGCCGCTGCTTGTGCTGAATTTGTGTCCTTTCTAAAATATATGTCCCTCCCTCTTGCCATCATATTTTGTAGTGCGCGTACGTAAGCGCACACAGAGAAATGCACACGCAGAGGGCTGCACCACGGGCCACCTCGGAGATGCTGTGCTGCAGTTTAATGAATATCAGACTCCATAGCTAGCCTCCGCTGGATTGCCGTGCTGGTGAATAATGAATATCATACCGCAGGGTTAATCCCAAGTGGCCATTTTTCTGGTTTTAACAGGCTGGGTGTTAGTCCTGAAATGCTTGTAAATGTCTACAGTTCATGCCTTGTACCGTGTAGGAACACGCACCTCTAAATCTCAGCTCGCTCAGGCCAGTAACTCCCGCTGAAGTCAATGGAAACAGTCAAAGGCACAGCACAAAATGGATTTGTTCCTACAACCTTCCCGCCCTCCCGGTTTTCCCCTCCCAAACTGCTGAAGTCCCACCTCAACAGAAGAGTTATGCTCACTGCCAGTTTTTCCTTTTCGTGAGTTGCCGTCTCGCTCCTAAGCTTGATCTGCTGGCTCTGACACCCCAGCCCTCTGAGTTATAGCTTGCACCGTCGATTAACGGAGTCGTTGGCAAAATTCCCGTTGACTTCATTCAGAGAGCGATCCAGCTGAACAGTGCTGACTCCTGAGAGCTCCCGAGCTCCCTGTGGAATAAATGCGACTTGCAGAGCCACAGGATTTGTAAAGATTTGGCCCTCGATTATAGAGCATTTGGGGCAGGTGGAGTCTGTCTTTTCAAATGGTTTGTGGAGTGCCATTTTTACCTAAAGTGCTCTAGAAATGATTAAGTGACATTAACACTTGTCAGATGACACAGAACCTCAAACTTGTCATGGGAACAGAGAGGATAGAGTAGCCATTTGCTTTCACTGTGCTTGTGGAGATGCACGTAGGAAGGAACTGAAGCAACAACTTCCAAAATAAATCATTTCCCCCCTCTTGTCTTGTTGTCTCCTTTCTCTACTTACCCCCACTGGGAGAATTAGGATCTGATCAGACCTTCCCAGTTGTCCTAGCTAAAGGCTCATGCCTGCATGGGCTACGCTTTCTGTGCCCTTACGCCTGCTTTCAAAAAGACCTGCTTTGAATTGCATTATTTTTTTCCCACCCATTACCTTCAATGGCTGCAAAACCAGATTAAAACAAAAACAAAATAAAAAACCTCCTCTAGCATTAAGACATAGAGGTTTATTTAACATGAAATACTTTCTTGCATGATCCTTCTCCTGCAATTACAGTGAGCATTACTGCTGTACCACTGCTTTTTTCATATAGACTAAAACAAGCAAAATTGATTCTCAGGTCTTGGGACCATAGATGATGATAACTTTCTTGCACAACAAAAAGAAAAAGCCAGTAGCTGGCCATGCTGTTAAGGTGTGGTATAGGCAGAATAGGTACCGAGAGGGAAATATTGGGTATCTAAATGTATGAACATATCAGTGGTGGAGAAAAGACCTACAAAAGGAGATTTCGTCACGCCAGAGTTGGAGATAACCGTGAATCTGCTGCGATGGGGAAAGAGCAGTGCTTTGCAGGCTGATGCTGGTGGGCTTGGCACCTGCTTGTGCATGCCTGGGAAATACTGGCAGTGTTTAGGGGGCAAAATTTCCCTTCTTTACCCTTTTCACCTCCACACCATATAGTGACTTAGAGCATTTCCCTTTAAACTGTGCACGCTGTTGGCCATCTATAGAACGGGGCCTTTGCCCACACTGGTATTTATGCAACATCCATCTTTGTGCTTCATGACATTTAAATGACAGAGTGCTGGACTGTGGTGCACTG
Organism: Microhierax caerulescens; assembly: GCA_035590215.1. Lineage (NCBI taxonomy): Eukaryota > Metazoa > Chordata > Aves > Falconiformes > Falconidae > Microhierax > Microhierax caerulescens. Next base: position 93,589,150 of record JAVJGJ010000037.1, read on the forward strand.
TAATAATGTGGCCTCTGTTCTACCTGCCCTCTAGAATCTGGGGCCATGTTTTGAGCAAACGTGCCAATTATTCTATTTACAGAGTGTTAGCAGGAACGCTGCAACAGAGACGGTGGCAGAATTGTAGGGCATGTGTTGGTCCCGGTGCCTCTCATGCCTATGTCACGCCTCAACAGCATGGCCAGGCTTTTGCTTTTTGTTGTGCGAGAAAGGTATCACCACCTGCGGTCCAGAGACCTGAGAATCTCTTTGGCTTGTTTTAGTTTATATTAAATGCCTTGCTTCCACTCTGCCCACCTCACTCTTTCCCTTCCACAAGGAGTTAAGGATGCTTCAGTGCCAGCAATAACCATGCCCTGCCTTTCAGCAGAGGGCGTGCAAAACAGCAAATGCGTTTTCAAAAACAGAAGCGAGAAATTGGATACCCGAGCGGGTACTTCACTGTATGTCTGCTGCGCTAATTTCCTGAAGAGTTTAATGCTAGTCCTGAAGTTTGAGGTCAGGCAGGACAGCAGGAGCAGCAGCCACATGAAGGGTCAAGGGCCCCAGGAGGCAGAAACTTCTGCCCACTCCCTGACTCATCTGGGTCAGACAGTGCTTACCAAGAGTGGAGAAAGCTCATTAAGACGAGGAACTACAGGAGAGGTGTTGGCTGTAGAGCAAGGACAGCTGCAGCATGGGAAAAGGGCCCCTGCAGCCCATGTTTTGTGAGAGATGGTTTCTTTTTCTTTTCTTCTTTTTTTTTTTTTTTTTTGCCTGAATTAATAAAGTGAGCCTGAGGGAATAGCCTGAAAAAGATTTTGGCATGATGTTAGTCCTTCCTGGGTTGGGGAAACAAGCCAATAGCCTTACAGGCAGCTGACTCTTTAATCACATATTTAGTATCTGGGAGAAAAATATTCCGAGGTGGCTAAGTGACCTCTATAACTGAAATCTATTTTGTATGTTACTCAAAGATTTAGGAACCAGGGCACCCTATGAAGCCCACCATCTTAGCACTTCTAAGGGCTCAGAGCTTTAAAGGTGTTTTGGTCCCTAAACATTTTTTTATTTTTTTAAATTTCTGGTCCTGTGCCATTTTGTAACTCAGACTTTGGCTTCTGCATGACATTGTCATATTTGAAATTATTAACCTTGATTTTCTATGCCCAAAGCTCCAGCTGGGCTCAGTTGGTTTCACAGGTACTCAGACCCTTTAATGACCCTTCAAAGTACGTAACTATGGATTTAAGCAGTTGGATGTAGACTTCTCTCTCCAAGCTTAGGTCAAAGAACGAGCATAATGGATGAAAACAGAATACATTATTTCTCTGTTCAGTGAACTGTCTGGAAGCACAAATCCAGACTGGCTCTGCAGAAAATACTATGTTACCTTCTGCAGCTTATTCCACCATTAATGAGTCTATCTCATTGCGAGGGGCTACTCAGTGGTCCACACACCTCTGAAAATGCTGTAAAGGGCTTCGGGAACACAGGCTATGTCATCACCAGAAAACCAGAAAAAGCTGGGAATCAATTTGAGTGCATGAATACACGTAACTGTGTGTGGTAGCTCCTAACCTGATACCCCTACCACCTGTAATCACTTTTCCTTTACAAATCATGCTTTTACAAGAAAACAAGAAATTACGGGATGTAGTTAACCAAGTTACCAAAAAGCAAAGTTTGATCCCACAGGAGAAAGTTGGCTGAGGCTACACCTAGGAAGTTTGCTCTTGCTCTGGGAGCAGGGGGTGTTTCGAGGCTGTGGGGTGGAGGCAGCAGCGGACTGTTGAAATAGATGAAAAAACGGCCACGTTTTGACTTTTCTCTTTGTTCAGCTGAATTTAAAAGTCTGAAAATTTGCAAAAGTTAATAGCTTTCATAGATGTAGGTGGGATTTCAGCTGGGGGTTCTAATATATCCATGTGCGCCACTTCAAGATACATAAAGGGCCCTGTGGGCAAAAGCCAGCTAAGTTATAGAAACGTGAAAGGAAAGCCTTTGTAGTCTTTTTAAATCTGGAGTTCAGCAGTTTGCGTTCTGACCTAAAGGAGCAATACAAGTCACTCGTACATGACTGTTGGTTCCTACTTGAAAAATTTTCCTAATTACCAGAAACTACTGGAAATTAAATCATGGGGTTTTATTTTAATAACTAAAAACACTGGAAAAATTGGAAAATTACATGAAACCTCTAGTAAAAGACCTTGTTGGAGCATTTCTTTTCAGAAAAAAAGTAGTAAGTAATCTGCTAGAGGAATGCTCTGATGAGACAAAAGGAAACTGAAATGACAAAGCATGTAGTGCCACCACAGAAATGTGGAGCATGTTTTTTGAAAAGGGAATTTCTCTGGACTTCTTTTATGACTTCAAAGCCAGGGATCCATTTAATCACAGGAGCAGAAAATCTAATGCACTGGTAGCTGTCTGTTTTTTAGATTTATTTATTTTGCATTTACATTTGAAATTGTTTGAAAGCATGAAACAGAAAATCGCGTTGCAAAATCCGTGCCTTCAGTAACTTGCGCCTGTAAAAAAAATTAGACAAGTTCTGACCACAGCTCCAAACTGCTAACGTGTGTGGCAGAGGAGAGGGGAGAAGGAAGCAGACAGGCAGCTACTGATTCAGACAGAGCACTAAATTCCAGCACAATTAAGAAAGACCGGGAGTGGTGGCAGAGAAAAAAGCTAACTGCGCTGGGCGCGTTGAGATGGGGCAATATCAGGTTATCATATTGTAGCTAAGCCAGGAGCAGCAGCTGCCAGCAAAACCAAACCTAGCTTGCTCCTTGGCTGAAAACTTAAATATCAACACCCTTTAATTATGCATAAAAAGATAAACAAAGCTAGCAGCTTTAAAGTACTGTTATTAATTGCACCAAATGTTAGTGAAAGATTGAATTATTCATCGTTATAGTTCTCAGGGGTTTCTTGATTAGGGGAAATAAGGAGAATTTGATGTGAATATCTCGTTTCATAAAGCTTTCTCAGTTTGCCTAAGCCAAGAAACAGGGATATATTTTACATGTCAGATCTGCAGAAAATGCATGTATCTGCTAGTTCCTTAGCAACCTTCTGGGATATGCCTGCATCTACTCCCATAAACCCTGCATATCAGAAATCATCTCCAGTGGGTTTCCAGGGATCAGTGGATTTTGCTACACTAATAATACCGTTCATGTGCAGTTAGAGTAAATAATTTTATTTACTTACAGGGTCATTGCTGTGTTTGGGGTTTTTTTTGAAATGTGTTGCTAGGAAAATAATATGTAAACACATTTCATTGAGAGCCTTCTATGTGAATGAAGAGGGCTGTGAGCTCTACTAGCTATATATTTCTTTTTAATAACTGAAAGCAAATAATGCTCATTCAGAAGTGCGGTTGTACTCATCATAGCCCTGTTCCTCTTTCCTCTCTGCTTTTCAGCTAGAAGTAGCAGCTAAAATTTGCACAAACTTCTGGAAAGGAAATTTTAAAAGAACAATATATCTTTATAGTTTGTGAACGGTCCTCTACAAAAAGAGAAATCTTCGTGTGCCTTAGATTTAGATATAACTGATGAGTGACCTGAACTGTACCAAACAACCCTGTGCTTTGCTAAATTGCATATGGTAACAGGCAGTAGCCAGGCGATGGCTCAGGTGAGCGATTTTTACTCAGGCGAGCAGTGGATACTGGCTGGAGCAGGCAGTAAGGGGCCCTTGCCTGATACAGAGTTTTCAGAGTTCAAATCAGGCTCAAATGTTTCACCGCAGTCAGGAGCGTGCGGGTCTGACCCAGTAGCTCATGTAATGCACGTGAAAACCTTCACCGGATCCAGCTGAAGCGCACCCGTGCTGTCGGGGGGGTTCGGCGCGGGATGCATCCTGGTGCTGTTATTTGGGGTGTGCCATACGCTTTCAGGAACGGGGGCTTCATGACTGTGGACCTCCTTATGGCTGGTAAAGCTGATGGAGTTAAGCCTATTTGTGGAAATTGTTGTCTATTAATGCTAATAAACAGCTGGAAAAAACCCTGTCTTCTAAAGTCAATGTAGGCTGCATTGTTGCCTTCAGAGAGTCAAAATTCACACCATTTACTTTTTGTTTATTTAAGGATGAGGAGAAAACCATACTTGTGTTCAACTTTGTCTTACAAGAAAATGGAAAGTCAGTACTTAAAAGTCACGTTTGAGAACATTAAGACCTGGAAAGTTAGAGCAGAAGTCAGACAGATCAGATATATAAATACCTGTGTAAAAAAATTTAGACGCTCTCTATAGAGAAAATGTATATATCAAGATATAGGCATTAAATATATATCATGCATCTATAGAGACGTAGATATGTGTATCCATTTATATAGTTATACAAAACACTTACATAGAAATACATATATCTTATCTAACTTCTAATGTGATGAGTACCCTAGCTGTCCTTTCACACATTTGTGTAATAAGGGTGTAAATGCATCTCCCTTTCCTTACTGCAAATGAATAGCACGTTTAATAGCATGTAAATGGGATCTGTAAATGTAAGTAGCTTTGCAACATGATAAAAATTATTCTCCCTTTTGTGTGTTAGTTCCTAAAGAAAGATTTCATCCAGGGTTGCCTACCTTCTCGACTCAAGAGACAGTATTTTTGTGGCTAGGATCACAAACAAGACGTGTGCCTGAGAGGAGAGTAATCTCCTAATGTGGTTTACAAGCGAGAGATGCCTGAAATTTCCAGCAGAGAGACCATTTCCTTCTATGATGATGCTGGGCTGGGAATGAGGCCGAATCCCCAGGCAACCAAATCATTGCAGGTCCTGATAGCCCACTTCAACCATATCTGCAACCCTACTGATCCTATTCTCCACCCGAGAAGCTGCTTGATCACCTTCAGTCTAGCAACTGGTCCAGAGGATGAATGTCCTTAAAATAAATGAAGTCACAAATAACTGACATAGATAGGCTTGGGCAGCAAAGGACAAATATAAGGCCTACAGGAGTTCTCATGACCTTTGATACGCGGTTTGATTGTGCCCGTGGTGGGGGCCGCTACCCCTGTGGCTCCCTTTTTCCTGGCAATGCTGCTGAGGGTTTCTCAGCCAGGTAAGCGTGTCTTTCCACCCAGCGCTGTGCCAGCTGGCCCCACAGTGACTTCTCTGGCATGTCTGTGCCGTGCAGCGGTGCAGTGCAGAGGTGTCAGGATCAAGCCTGCCTTGAGCTGTTACATCCACAATGTGTGCTGCAGCGTCACGCAGAGACACTGGCTTCAGTCCCATCACCAGGATATTGCAATAGCGTTATTCCATGACCAAGCTGTCCACAGTTCTCCACCAGCTCTGAGGTCTCTTCCCGGTATTTTCTGTGATAGATTTGGTCTTTGTTATTCACACGTTTCTGAGTTTTTGATCATTTTGGCATGGAACACCATTTTAGCTGTGACACGACTAGACATTGATGGGACGTGCTAAGTACCTCAGACATTTTTAAAAGTTCCAACTGGAAACAAGATAAGAAGAACAATTGAAATATGCTTTAATACTTGGCCACATGCAGAAAATTAGAGCAATTGTAAGTTTTTAGATATAAGAATATATTTTCTTGCTCACAGATTACCCAAGCATGGCTGACTCCTGGCCTGTGACTCTCTAGTCCTACTGTAGAACAAATAATACCAGCAACAAAACCAACAGCTTATTACTAAGTGTGGATTTACTGATTCTAAAATATAGTGGGATCAATACACAATTCTTTTCCCAAAGACAAATGCAGGCCAGCTGTTACTCTACTGTCAATGTCAAAGTACAGACTGAAGGAAATGGTGACTGAGACAATCACTAGCAAACCCGGAGCTCCGCACCAGTACTCAGGAAAGCGTAAAAGTCAGCCAGAAGTGTGGCTGGCAATCCTAATCCTGTTAAGCAGACTGTTTGAATTACAGTTTCTTTTGACTGCATTTTCACATTTTTTGCAATGTTGCGTTCAGACCAGAAAAGAATTTTATTATGGAATTACTGTTTCTAGCGAGTCACTGAAGCTCACTGCCTCCAAGGATGATGCGGTTTCGGGACAGATACCGTCAGAAGTGGGTTTCAGCTAAGTGGAGACATCCCATGTGCTCTCTCAGAAGTCAACCACAGTCTTGTGCTCCTGCGTCAGGGGAATTGGTATAGGACAGATTGACCAGCTTTGCCCTGAATAGGGATAATCATTTACTTCTTAAACTTCCATCCAGTACTTTGGCAAGCAGAAAGCCTGCACTGGTGCCAAATCTGTAATTACTTTACTAACAGCGATGACATGTATGCCTGTTCTGCATGATCCTATTTTGTTGCTTCTGTTGTTCGCTATGAGCAACTCGGTACTTCAGATAATAGGAACCTCATCCCTGCATCTGTCTCTCAGCAGGGTGAGCTTTAACCTGGGCTTTGAGCAGGTTTCAAAAAGGAAGGGGAAAAATACATCAAAGCAACAAAAAGGAAAAATACACAAACAGGTACTGACTTGGTAGCTACTGCAGAAAAAAGAACAGCATGTGCTGTCTCAAGGATAATAAAGGCCATGTTGCTGCAGTGGGCTCTGCAAATGCATGGGGACCATTGCAAGGTGGAGGCTGTCTCTGCTGCAACAAGCTGCCACAGTGCCTCAGTACACTCCCAAGACGTATGGATTGTGCCACATGGCACAGCAAGCATCGGTCCATATGGTCTGGCTTCTGCATCACGTTCTCCGTTCCGTTCCATTCCATTCCATTCCATTCCATTCCATTCCATTCCATTCCATTCCATTCCATTCCATTCCATTCCATTCCATTCTATTCTATTCTATTCTATTCTATTCTATTCTATTCTATTCTATTCTATTCTATTCTATTCTATTCTATTCTATTCTTCGCCATTGGAACATTTAATAAATAGCCAAAATAACTGAAACTTAACAACAAATTATTCTTTTTTGCTGTTTCACAGAGAGAGAACAGTCAACGTGACAGGTAATTTTATTTTAAGAAGTTTTCATTTATTTATTTTGTGTCCTTATTTTATAAATGTGTATGGAATTAATTAATCATCTCCAGACATAGGATCCTCAGATGAAGACACCTACCATTTTTGTATGTTTGATTACAATGTTATTGCAATTAACAGAACTCCTTCATAATCCAGTTCAGCTCACTGCTTTATTCTAATTTCTTTACAGGTTTGCTTCACTATTTGTGCATATATATATATAGACACATGTATGTGCATACATATATAGAGGTACATGATGGATCAAGTCAGCAAAAATATTCATTCTTATGTAGGAAGAGGGTCAGTGACCTGTAGCTGCCATGTATAAATTATTTAAAACTCACTCTGTGTTTACCTTGAATATTTCCTCACCTGCTTTAATTGGTAGAATACACAATTTTAAATGACCAAGCAGGGAATAGATGTCCTTTTTTCTAAAACTTTTTTTCCCTTCTGTGCAGCAGCAGCTGCCTGCTATGTTATTGTTTTTTGTCGCTGGCAGGCTTTTTGGGTGTGCGCCAAGGATTTCGTGTGGGGAGCGGGACGATTTGCATCTGAATGGTGAACGAAAGGCTGGGCGTGGGTACACTCAGCCACACCAGGTGAGGTAGAACAGCCGCTTCCAGCTCACCTGGAGTAATTAATTCAATAAAAAGTTAATTACAATGAAAGGGAAAAACAAACTTCCATATAACAGATGGCAAATTTTTAGTGTGATGGAAACTAGAAGGATTTTTTTTTAAGTATCGTTATGGTGTGCCCTAAATGGTACACAAAATTCTCTCCTCTTGGTATATACTTAAGCAATTGGATTTGTTGTTTCTCTGTAGTGGCTCTGCTGTGCTTTTTGATACATATTTCCTTCAGGTTTAGATACTTTTGAGTTTTTAAACGTAAAACTTTTCATCAAGACATAGTTTTCCTGGCAGATTAAGTTTGTGGCTTGTTTCCTGGGGGAGTTGCAAGTCCTCTGTGTCCATCAGTCAATCCTATTGTAGAAACTTTTGAACCTGGGAACCAGGAGGTGAGCCAAATTGTGGAGAGGAGCAGATGCCCTGTGAAAACTGAGGATGGGTAGCAAAGAAAAACTCTCTGCCCAGAAAAAGCAATGGCAAGCTTAGCCCTTTCCTAAAGCATTTGACTGGCTCAGCAGCTAAAAAGCAGAGACTGGCTGGCCAGCCGGCACATGAGGAGGTAGCTGGGCAGTTTACACAGTTTACACAGTCCTCTGACTAGCTGATAAATCTGAATCAAGATATGAAAAAAGGAGAAAGAAAAATATGCTGAAGATGAGCGTGACACTATCCCTTAGGAGAGTTAGGCACCCGTGTTGATGGTAGGGGACATAAAAGATAAGGGGCAGAGCTGGGCTTTTAGTGGTCATGCATGTAGTGGAAATAGCCTTGAGAAGCTGGGCTTCATTAATTTCAATGCCTGTAGAATAAACTCTTCGTAAGAAAAATTTTGGGTACAGGATAGAGTTTAATGGTACTAGAATAATGTTAAAAAGACTGAACTCAAGGTTCCTTGCTATTGTTGAAGGTGGCAACAAGTATTTAATGATTAGCTGTTCAGAATTTCAGAAATCAGAAATGCATATATGAATCAATACGTTGGAGGGATCTTGATTTTTAGAAGATATTTCATCTCCATGTGAGAAAGCTGAGTTATTGACCTCTGTTCCTTCTGAAATTCTGCTTCAGTTCTCAGTATCAACTGTTACAACTGATCCATGATTTAAAGTATTTAAAAATAAGAGTATTGTGCAGGCTAAATTTTTTTCCAAAACTTACTTAGTGATTCTTAGTGCATTTTTGCATTACTCTCCTTTCATTGGCCCAAGTAGGAGGTTAGGTTCTTCTCAAAAAACCTGATGGTATCAGACTAAACAAAAATATGTTGTTGAGCAGGCAAAAGAAGAAAACCATTGCTGCTCTCAGCAATGGGTCTGATCCTGCATCAACTGAATGCTTTCCATTGAGCCAATGCATACAGAACATTTGATCAAAATTGAAGGTTTCCAGCTGGAAGAACTCTATTGAAAATACTGATCACATATTGCATTGTTTTCAGGACTGGACCCCGGATAGCAGGCTTAGGAAATCCTGGTCCTATTGCTGTCAGTAGGCAGACTTGGTGTCCTCTCTTGCATCAGAGAAAAAAAGGAGGGGATGATTTATTCTACAAGATAACAACTTCCCCACACACTCCCACCCCATCTGCAGGTAATTTAAAGTTGCTAGTGTAGTTTATCACACTGATAGCAAAGACAGACTTCCACCCCACACCTGGGTGGCAGTGCTGGCAGCAGATGGCACAGCCCAGGTGTATTTAGCACCCTCCTGGGGATCCTTCTTGCCCCTGCCTCCCTGTGGCTCCAGGCTCTTCTGACAGCATGGGGACCCCGTATATCAGGCGAGATGCTCTGCTGCCTAAGAAACAGCAAATGTAGAGACATATTATAGCAAAAGCACATGTTGTGGCTTCGCGGCAGACTACAGGCTAAATGATTTTGACGTGGATGTTTTACTGCTACATACAACGAGAAAACTGGTAACTTTCTGTGTCTGCTCTCCCCAGGGCAGATCTTTTTTGCCATAGAAGATGGCCATCAAGGAAACCTCACAGGGTGAAGTTATGTGTGCTGCATAGCAGTCTTTCTGTTTGCTGCTATCCTGTGCTAAATGTAATGAATATCGTTTGGGTTTTCTGCTGGAGTGAATAAATCTGTCAATATTTTAACTTGAGCTCGTTTTATATGCCGCAGTTAACATTCCTTAAGCTTCTGTGTTTGCTATTATATTTGGAAGCTAACTTCATAATTATAGGTGGGGCTGTGCAGCTTATTATTTAGGCTACTCGGTGCTTGGGATGGGCCTATTCTGGGCCTGGATCAAGGTTGTGTAATGAAGAAGACAGTTGTCTGGTGGATCTGAAAGATGTAGGTGTGCAGGGCAGGGGACCGCATGTGGAAAAGGTTATTTTCATAGTGAAGGCACTAAAGCATTCTGGTTTCAGTAGGACTCCTCTGCCCTTACCATCAGATTCCCAAGCAAGTTGTCTTCAGGGACGATTTCGATGGTGATATCTTGCTTCTTTTGTCTACCCAAGATGAGAGGTTAGAATAAGGTCAGAAGAAATATGCCACGCTTAGAGATGTAAATGGTAGCACTCTGCACTTGAAAAGATCCATAAAACCCAGTGGCATCTCAGGCTGGGCACCCAGAATTAGGTTGCACATTAGATCTCAATCTCTTTGTGTCCAAATGCCTCATTTGTAAAACAGAGATAA
>JAVJGJ010000037.1:93606863-93625421 GCA_035590215.1 Microhierax caerulescens
GCTAAAAAAAAAAAAAAAAAAAAAAAAAAAGACTTCAGTGGTTTCTTTCATGTCACAAGAAGGAGGGTCATGTGTTTTAGTTTAACTGATACATTCCAATAAAATGATTTTCAAAGGGACAGGACAAATAATGGGCATTTTACATACGGTGGCTAGCGCACATCAGATGGAGCTACTTTTCTCATACACAATATATTTGTTATTTTGCAAGCTGGTTATAATTCATTAAAGTCTCTTTTTATTTAATTTTACCTCATAAACTAATATAATGGCCCAGTGAAGCCTTTATGGCTGCTAAGATTTTGTTGAATTATTTTAGTCACCATTTTCATTAGGCTATCAAAAAATACATGTCATTCCCCTACACAATTCCTCTTCAATTAAAAAAAAAAAAAGAAAATATCTGAAAAGCAAGTACTCCAGTCTAGGCCACGTTATAGTTTTGTAAATCTAGGTATCAAGACAACAGCTAGAAGAGACCGGTATCTCACTTGTTTTATGCATGACATTGAAACTTGCTTACGTAGTTACTTGCAAATAATTCTCTGTAATGCATATACTTTTGTTCCTGACAGAAAAATATGCTGCTGCATTAAACCAGTGTACTTTAGACTTGACATTTGCATAGGCTGATAAAGTTGTCTTTCCTTTACAGGGTCTCTTAAAATGAGGTCCTCCTTGCTGTCTAGTCACGAGAGATTTTCATTAGTGTCCTGACGCTTTGTCTCTCAAGTTAGTGCATTTATCACCTTCCTTGTCTTCTGAAAGGTGATATGACATCTTTGACTCTCAACAGTGTGACAAAATGACAAACGAAGCATCCAGCCGGCCTTTGTATACCAGGGGAGCGGGGAGAGGGAAGGATGCAAAAAAACCCCACCCCACCCAACAGCAACAAAAAAAGTTCGGCATTCTGCTGCTTAATTATCAGCCAGAGTAGAGAAGCTTAATAGTCCAGCAATGGGTGGAAGGAGCTTCTCAGCATCACAGGAAACAGTATGCAATTAGTCAGGGTCAGGATGCCCAAGATCAGATTTGCTTCAGGCTAAAGAGAGACAGAGCAAGGCCATGGCAGCGTCACAATCTGCAGCCCGGTTGTCTCCCTGCGGCAGGATGCCTTTTGCTTCAGTTTCTAATTAAACAACCAGGCAACAAAGCGTGTCCACTCCTGGCTTACTTGTGTAGAACTTGTTTTGCATTCAAAGACCTGGAGTGCTCGGGAGGGTATTTACTAAAGCAGGGGATTAACCTACAAATACAATTATTAAAAGTGGTGGAGACAACAAATAGTTGCCACTACAATGAGAAACCCAGACTCAATCTCCTAAATATATATATATGTGTGTGTGTGTGTATATATATAAATATAAATCCAGCTTTTTAGTTTCACTGTCTTAGAATTATTGTAAGTTCCTCAGAAGCATGTTAATGCTGCCCAGACTTTCCTCTCTGGTCCAATATAAGCACAAATGTCTCTGTCTGTGGTGGGTAACAGGAGCCTGGGGAGCAAGGGTGGCAGTGGGGGGAGCACAGAGTGACTCCACTTCTGGTATAGCCTTCCAGGCCTGAAAACCTGCCCTTCCTGAGCTGGGGGTTGTATTTCTGTCTTTGTTTAAGATGTCCCAATGGACCCTTCCTTCATGGGTATGTCTAAGGTTGTTTTGAACTCATTTACGCTTTTGACATCCCAAGCATCCCATTGATAAAATCGTGTCTCTTGAGAACAAGCACTTTCTTTCATTTGTTCTAAACTTGATGCCTGTTGCTTTCAGTTGTGGCGTCTACTTTTTAGGTTATGGAAAGTAACATGCACACATATGTTATATGTATAACTTCACATAAAAGGAAAATAATCCATATTAATTTTCTTCATGACATTCATGTTTTTGTGAACTTTGATCACATTCTAGAATTTTTTGTGTCTCTTTCACAGAGGAAGTGTCCCAGATTATTTAGTCTCCTCACATAAGGAAGCAATTTCATAATTCTGATCATCTCCACTGCTCTGCTCCCTACTGTTCCAGCTCTCCTACACCCCTTCTGAGATGTTGGGTATCTAGAAGTAGACATAGTACTGGACACGGCAGTTATATACAGTGACATATGGTTCTCCCATATGCATTATTTTGGACTTATCACCAAGGTATTCCATCTGCCATATTTTTACCCAGTCACTCAATACCATGATATCCTTCTGCAGCTGTTCACAGTCAGTTTGATGACCAAGGATCATTTTGTATCCACACCAAACTTAGTCACCTCATTGCTGACCCTGTCTTCCAAATCATTCATGACTAGGTTGAAGAGCAAATGTTCCAGAATAGGTTCAGTGGAATCCTGATGTGTCCCACTTCTGCTTGTCCCACATAATGTGTTCATACTACTGAAAGCCAATATATTTTTTCTATGGGTAAAACAACAGTAAATAATTCACTATGGAATATGTGAACTATTCGTCATTGTCATAATAGTTTAATTTGCAAGTTGCTAGCCTTTGAACTATTCTGCTAAATATCTGATATTCATTAATTCCGTGTTGTGTCTAAGCTCATCCCTTTCTAGAGTACACGCCTTTTGACTGGTGGTGACAGCTCTCCTTGTAGTATGTTTGACTACTATCCATCTGGTTCTTCCAGAGCAACTTTCCAAAGTTCCAAGAGGGATTGGGTAGTACAATACAACTCAGTGTATTTTCCTAATCCATTAATATCAGGCAGTATTCCTGGTGGCCAGTTTCTTCCAAGACTCCATGTATGTCTACTATATGTTCATTGTCTGCTATTTTGTTCTTACAGAAAAATTCAGAATCAGAAGACTTTGGGCTTCAGACTAAAAGGAGACAAATTCCACTTGTGGCACTACATGTGGCACTACGCAAAACTCAATGAAGATTAGTTGATTTGGGGCAGAAGATGATGGAGGTGTTGGGAAGGAACTCATTGAAAGACTTTCCTATTTGATATTAAAGGAAATAACAGCAATCTGGAGCATTCCATGACTCCAGAAGAAAAAATATTATGGATATTTTCTGGAGACCAGTTTGTGATGCAGATGGTTGAGGGTACTACCCTTACATCAGACCTACAGATATCAGAATAAGTGGAAATGCAAACTTGCATTTCTTGAGCACAAGCAGAAGATACAAAATCTTTTTACACCATAGCCATCACTGTGTCTCAGCCTTATGGCTGGTTTGTGCTTCTGTTCACTCCTGATACTTTGCACTGGTTTTTAGTATGCATTTGATTATCTGGTAATATTGTCCTCTGTACAATAACAGTGATCATCTTCCTAACGGAGAGCATCATAATTTGAAGCATATTTATATTTGTGCTAAAAGACCACAGTCTCAAAGTATAATCCAAAGGATGGTTATGTGATAGATTATCCCTGACAGGGTTTAGGAAAATGTCACGTATCAGACATACAGGCCAACAGTATGTAACAGGACTGCTGCCTCTGGCAGCTTAATTCTAGCAGATTTTTAATCACGTGTATTTCAGGATGATAAGAGGCTTGCACAAATTCTTTTATAGCTTTCGAGGGCTCCTTTAGACTAGAATGAAAGGCACAGTCATTTATATTCCATATTTGAGGAACTTTCTGTACCAACAGTCCTAAAAATTGCTGTGTTGACCCTTTTATTCTTCAGAGGTTACCAGGCAGATACAACAGAATTGTTTCCAATGTGAAGTTTTCACATATTTAACAAACCAGGGGCCACTGTATCCTTGCCCTCTTTTCCTCCCCCTTCCTGTTAATGCCCTGTTTTGTGACCACACCTTTGCAACCAGCACAGTTGTGCTCCTCATGTTTATTCTTCTTGCTTTCATACCCTACGGGCAGAAAATACAGTTCTTGGGATCTCTTGGGGTTTTCATTGCCTTTCCTCCAAGATACTGCTAGGAAACCCAAACATAGGAGAAAAGCTTCCCCACTTAGAACTGATGCTTCATGCTGCCATTTTTTCTTTTGTCCCTCCCTGTCAAACACATACCACACACCAGAAGGAATGGAGAGGACGAAAGAAAGAAAAGTCCCATTCTACACAGAAGGTCTGTACATTAAGCTCACCTTCTAAAGAGAACAGTACAACTCAACAGCTCCTTGTTCTGCCAGCATTACAAATGTTTCCAAAACCTTGCCAGGAGAACACTAACTTATCTTTATTTTTTCTTTTTGTTCTTTTTTTTTTTTTTTTTTTTAAATGCAGCTTTCCAGACAGGCTCCAGGGTTGCAGAATTGTTTGTAAGCTCTTAGGGCTTGGCCTGTGAGCAACCTCTTTGCCCAAACTTGCTAGTGAGTTGAAGAGCTTAACTGAGCTCTCAAAGAAAGAGATATAAGCCCTCCTATGAGCCCATAGCATGATTATTTATTGGGAAACCTTTAGCCTGGATTCCTTCCATTTTGTGGCTTTCTGATGTGCTGTACATGGGCTTGGCCCTGTCCTTGTGGAAAACAGAGGCCAAACTCTTCCACTGTGCTTGCTGGAGTATGTTGCTGGAGTTAGTGAAAGTGGTGTCTGCAATTTGCTTAGTCTGAGGCTCAGAACACAGGATCCACCAGTTCAGGCTACTGGTGAACCATGGCCATTATCACATTTCTGGCAGTAACTGCTAGCAGATGCTTCAGAAACAGAGAAGTCAAACAACATAATGCATCTGGCCAAACAGGAAGTAGCACCCAATAGGAAGAAAAAATATTTTCTGACATTTGTTTTGATCAATATGTGCCTTGAAATAAACAATGCAATTGTCTTGTTTTTAAGAATAGTTACATCTATGGTTTTCGCAGAGAAGCTTGATATATTTTCCTGGAAGATAATAATCATAAGATAATCTGAAAGAGAAACAATTCAGAAATGGAACATGAGATATGGTGAGTTCTTCAAAATTCACTTCAATGACTGATAAGAATGCAGTGGGGAAAAAAAAAAAGATGTTTTGAATTTAAGAAATAATGTTTTTGGGTTGTTGGGTTGTTTTTTGTTTTTGTTTTGTTTTTTTTTAATAGGAAACAATTCAAAGACATTTTTGATGTTGCCACTGTAGTTTGTGTTCAAGGGTTGTGTTTCATCCTGTGTTGTCATGTGATGTTTCACGAACATAGCCATAAGTACCAGGCAAGCATGTGATTACTTCTACTGACCTGCGTGTCATAGTGCATGAATGGCTGCTGTGTTTGCAGTGGGTCCTCAGATCAGGCTTCGATGCATTACCTAATTGACCGTCTGCTTGTGCCCTTCTCTTTGGGCCCGCTGTACTTCTTGTACTCCCTCTCCCCCCGCCAGCCCACAGCCCTTCCTCAGATCTTTGTTTAGGAGGGAATGAATACGAAGCTGCTCTTTGTCTCATTAACCAAACTGTCTGGGTTTCTTGGCTGGCTTCTTGTTATATGGCAGTTTTGATTAGACCATATGCATTTGGGGTCTACAAATACACTAGGCTCTCTGTGGGGCAAATGGGCAACAGTTTTGGCTGCGGTTTAATTGGTGGATCCAAGGAATTGGGACTGGCATTTTGCTTTATTGAACTGACTGAAAATATGTGACCCTTCTTCTAGTCACAGAATAGCTTTCACACGCTCAGAAGTACAGGCTTCGGCATCTTCATTACTCATGTACCCCAGTCTCAGTAGGGCAGGACCACTTGGAAGGGTACAGGGTATAATTAATCTTTTACATTTGGTCTTTTAGCGCTGAACCTGCTTCCCTGGTATTTCTCTTAGGGTGTTACAGCCTGTCTACCTTTACAGTTTGTCCACCTTGTCCACCAGGCCTGCAGGGAGCAGGCAGGCACAGCTTTCAGCCCCATTGCAGACCTGGGCTAGATAGGAGGGAACGACCTGCAGCAGGGAGGTTCTTCAGCTTTTCGTTGTGCATAAAGTCACGATCTCAGTGGCCAAACATGTCTTTAGGGAAAGAAAAATAATAGAGAATGTGGAAGGCATTTCTAGATGGAAGACAGTCTTCATGTTCCCTTCACTGGTAAAATTAAATGCCCTTTTATTCATGGTTTTATGCATGAATAGAAGTATCTATAGAAGGGTATATACATTTCATTTGATCAGTATCTCCTAAAATATTGGACTTGCTTATGTTGTTGTAATCAGAAATTACATATGAACCATATAAACCTGACGTTACTCATGCCCTTAGGCTTTACAGCTAAAATAGTTTTGCTACCCATACGTAATGCAACACCAGGATACATCCTTTGATAAATCAAAGGCAGTAGCCTCGTACAACTGGAGTAACGGAGCTGGCTCTGTTGGTAAAGCGGAGGCTTCAGCAGATCTTTAGGGAACTTTGTACTGTATAGCGATCCCCGTCTACACAAGGAATGTGGGCACCTGCTATGGCAACATCCCTCAGAGTCTGCCCACCTCAGAGCACAGGGAAGATGTTTTTCCCTGAGAAGAAAGACACTAAACGATACAAGTTATTTTGTAAGTCAAGATGTTTGTAGGCAGAATTGAGAAACTGGTAATGGCTAATACAGCCCAATTTTGGCATTTTTTCTTAAACAAATTATATACCCGAAATTGTCGTCAGTACTCTGCCAGCTCTGTATAGAGGGGACGCTGTATCAACACAAAGAACACCGTATGAACATCGTATGCTGTTACGGTAAGACTCGGCAGGCAGAAACATGTTTTAGTGAACCCTATTTACCCACATAGTCAAGATGCCTCCCTTCTTTAAAAAAAAAAAAAAAAAATAAAAAAAAGAACTACTTATAAAAAAAAAGGGGAATGGGGTGGGAAGGAAGCAATATTAGGCAGAAAGTTGTTGGGGTTTTGGTTTTTTTCCTTGTGCCTCAAGAACTTAAAAATAAGGAACTCTTCCAGGATACTGGAAATTTGAAATGGGTCAGTTTCTCATCCTTTTCACACTGACCTGACTGGGAAGCTATAGGTACCTCCTCTTTGAGGGAAGATTGCATCTTCTTTGCAATAGTTTTGTAAGTATTATAAAATAGTTTTGTAAGTATTATACAATGAAAACAATTGGAGAACTGGGCATACACATGCTGAACTGCTAGATCCTATGAAGTTAGTGACAAAGCTTCCACCAACACTGAATGCCTCAGGATTTTGCTCTGAGTTTTTACTCGACCAGAACTATCATTGCAACTCGAGATTTGCCAGAGGATAGGCTTAGCGTGATTCAGAGGTTGCTCCTGGACTAGGAAGGTTGCTACCCCAAGTGTGTAGTTTTCTGCAGCTCTCCTGTGACTATTTTACACATATGGATGAAATATAACTCTTAGAATACACGTCTGTGCATTTCTTACTTACCTATGAACCCTGTGTGTCAAACGTTAAGCGCCACACAAACTATAGCTATAAATAGAGTGGAAAGTGTCCTTAAGAGAAATGCTCTTTTCCCTCCCTTATTCCCAGCTGAGTGATTCTAGGATCTGTGGTTTATTTTTTGTTGCGTTTTTTTTTCCCCTCTGAATAGCTGATAGTTTTCTTGATTGGAGTGGAAGGGAACAGCCATTTTGCTCCCTCGACCTTGTTCTGTGCTGATTTCCACCCGGTGTGCTCATGCTGGTTTCACTGAAGCGGTACGGACACTTCAGCACCCAGCCTCCCTTTAGAGACTTCTCCATGGATCGACCCCAACGTAACATGACGGTGGTAGGACAGAGAGTTCAGATCATAAGCACACATCTGTTTTCCTGTGATGTCCCCACCCCCACCCCTCAGCTGGCTGTCTTTATAAAAGCACGGTTTATGAATTTGCCTGTTAAAAATATGGTCTGCTTTTCCAATGCACCGGTTTTACTTCCTGATTCACATAGAAAATATGTTGTGACAGTGCAATATGTACTCAAGGTTATTCTTACTGGTAGTAAAAAGCAGATTATCTCTGAAAACATATGGAGTCCTGCACATATACACATCTCCTGCTGAACTGGAGGAGGCAAGTGGAAACAAATGCAAGCAGCACTTCAGGAAAAGAGTAGCTACAAGTTGTTTCTAAACCATGCACAGCAAGAAAGTATACTGTTAGGCCAAAGCAGAGA
The DNA here is from genome assembly GCA_035590215.1 of Microhierax caerulescens. Lineage (NCBI taxonomy): Eukaryota > Metazoa > Chordata > Aves > Falconiformes > Falconidae > Microhierax > Microhierax caerulescens. The sequence continues at coordinate 93,614,897 of JAVJGJ010000037.1, forward strand.
AAAGTTGGAAGGAAAGGCAAGATAAAAAAATATCTTAACACAATGTATGTTGTCTCATACGTGGTATCCTGTCTTAGTTACAACTCCGTTATATGCTGAAAGATTCAAGAACTTGGGGCGTAGAGGAGCCTACATCGCACCCAATAACAAAATGATGAATGAGGAAAATGGGAAAAGATTCAAAGTGTCAAGCTTAGTTCAGGGAATACATGTGTAAGCTGTATCAGCAAACAGCCTAGCAAACAGTATGAGGCAGACAACCAACCACAGATTTCTTTATTTATTTTCTCCTAGTGTGCAAAATATCTCTGGTTTTACCGGACGCCAAGGTAGGGGAAGATGCCTTGTGTGGAATTGCCTTGCACAGAAGTCCCCATGTCTCTTTCTAGCAATTTTTCTGGGATGAATGTCATTTGAAGTCCCTTCTGGTTTATAGATAGATGAGATGACAAACCATCTCAGGGCAGTGGAGAAGGCCTGGCAGTTACACTGAAAATGTAGTTGTATGGAGAATCCTAAAAGAGAAGATAGAAATGGTGGTGCTAAAGGCTGGGGGACCCTGCACAAAAAGAAACAAGATTTTGGTGAGTGATCTCTTTTCTTCCAGCAAAGGTATTAAAGATCCCTTTCCAGAAGCACCCCGCAGAACATACATGCTCATCCTGCAGCTGGGATGCTACCAAATGAACATAAAGAAACATGTGGGCTGTACAAGAGAGGTACTGCATGAAGTGAGAGTCTGGGAGTCTCTTCTGCTGCTTTTAACACTTTCAGAAACTGAAGATCGGTGTGAAGCCAGCAATGTCTATATTTCCTTTTTTATCCATAGTGGTTTAAGTGAGAAGAAGCAAGTCTGGGTGTACCTGAAGTTATTTGCAAGGCTGAACCAGAGTTTATCTAATGGCTGTAGGACATGTCCTTTCCTTCACTGCAACAGATGGGAGTGAGGGTACCAGTACCTGGTATTCTTACAAATTTTTCAGGTGACTTCGTCAGGACTTCTTCATGCATGAGCCAAAGTCCATAGAAGCAAATTGCTGTGTTCTCTCCAAAGGGCTCTGAGTCAGGATAGGTCCTTTTGTGTCTGAGCACCCTCTGCAAGAGCACAGGAGGTGCCAGGAAAGCCATGGTGAGTGCCAGGGCTGTAACTTTTATGTCTGTGGAGGTTTTGTAGTGGAACTTGAGGGAACCCTTGTTAAACTCTCAAGACAGTGGCCCCAAGGCAAGCTGCCCTACTGAGCCTTTATTTGAAACAGGGCCAGCGTTACTCTGCTATCCGCTGGGACATGGGGGTGCATCCATTAAAGCCTGTGTGGTGCTCTGCTTCTGAGACATGGGGAACAACAGAGTAGTTAATAAATAAACACAATTAAAAAACAAATCAGGTCTTTCATGAATGCATTGTCTTCTCTCTTTGCTCAAATTCTTTACATTCCAAAATCATATTGAAAAATGGGAGACAAATGCACAATAAATGCTGTGAGATGCTTTTTGGGCCATGCTGTTTCCATTTCTATGGCTATTTGAAAAGTGCATGAATGCAAAGCACTTTTAAACACTCTAAAAATCAATACAGAAGAAACAATAGAAGCACATTTATTCTTGTTTTATTCAATGTCAGAATTGCTGATTTTTGCCTGACCAGATGTTGTGGAGTTTCAAATCTGTTCAACCATAGCTGTTAACAAAATCATCCTTCTTTCACCAAAATTAAAAAAATATACACACTTATTTTAGAAGATGTCTTTGAGGTTTTTTTAATAAATGAAATAAAGATGTGATTTATCCATTACTAGTGCAAATACTCATTGTGATCTCTGAGAGTAATGGTCACAAAGTTTTGTGTATGTGTTGTTTGCACAGTATTTGCACAATTATTTACTGTTCTGAATGCCCACTTTTAACTCAGCCATACTGCTCCTGCAATTTCAGTTTTGGTTTGTTTTGGGCTCTTTTTTTTTTTTTTTTTTTTTTTTTAAAAGAACACATGTTCGAGATAAGTAACGATTTTTCAGATAGAGGCTGGAAAAGCTTAAGTCTTTCCTCTCTGTGTGGTAGTTTCCCTTCTCTTTCTTTTCCCGGACAGAACTGACAAGCAGGCATTGTCCCTCCAGTGAGCTCTGCAGTATTACTTTGACCCTAACCCATCAATCTGCCTCAATTGGATAATGATCTGTAATCACTTTCTTTCAGGGGAGTCTATAAATTTGCCAAAGCCCCATTCTTCTCTGAAGGCCTCCTTATGTTCACTCCCATTTGTGCAAATGCTCTCTCTTTTACAGCACTAAATAGCCATGCACATGGCCCTTTCTGTTCAGAGGCACCAGGCTGTTCACTGTTGATTTTCCATGGCTCTGCTCTCTAAAAGGAGGCAAAGCTCTACATGCCAGGACTCGGCAGGGTGCAGGACCAAGCCACACCACTTCAAGAGCAGCCGCTTTTCTCATTAAGACTGACCCATCATTAGGCTGCTTTGTGCTGGCCCTTGTAATCGATGAGAGGACTGTGTAGTGTGAAAAAGCTAATAAAGATGAGCATGAGGTGGTAGAGAAGGGGGCGGGGGGAGCAAAGACACTAACCCCTGTCAGCAGAGAAGCCCTTCTTCCCCAGAGCTTAGCCACATGAGTGAGGGGCGAAGCTCAGAATAGCTGGCAGGGTGCAGACCCCTCTCAGTCATTTCTTTGATTATCTTGCACTTAATTCCCTGAGCATCCTTATGCCGTCCTCTTTATTGGACCTAAGAAATAGAACAAGCATGAAAGAAAGCTCATATCCTCCTTCCTCAGCCAGTTTCCTTCTTCTGATTAAAGAAGATCAAAGGCTGAAGAGCATCTAACAGAACTTGTGTACAGCGCAACACAAAGTCCATACACACACGTGTGTGGAGCACTGGTGAGGTTTTTTTTCATATCCTCATGAGAGTTTCTAAGGTGCTGAGAACATCATGGAAAAGGTTGGGGAAGGTGAAAGATGTTAAGAGTTGCTAATGTGTCTGGGGAAGCACCAAGTGTATGCTGTGTCATGTTGGATACACTCTGCAGGCACTGTGGGGAACAGAGGGAACAAACACAAAAATAAGCAAACTCTAACAAATGCTCAGTGTTGAGGAAGCATGGGCCATGGGAGGGGGCAGAGACTGTATTCTCCCCCTCTCCATACCGCAGAGTCAGCCACACATCTCTAGCAGTTCTGTGCGTATGGACACCACACCAGAAACAAGCGGCAGGAATCCGCAGACATGACAGTGTGCCTTGGTGAAACAAAAGGATCCTCTTGCTCGGGGGAGGAGGAACAGTCCTTGTAACATCGTGTACACTGGTGAGAAAACATATGTAGAGTGATGTTGCAAAGGGATAGTGTCAGATGTCGTACCAATGTGGGAGAGCAATAAGTCAGGGACAGTTTCTCCCTTCCCAAACAGGTGGTCTGCAGAGCCTACACCAGTCTTCAGAGCAACCCTGTCCGTGCCTTCACAAATACTCCAGTTTGCTTTGTGTGTCTCCATGGACAGGGAACACAGTCAACAACTCATCTTCTCTCCACTGTGTACCTTTCTCCCTGCTTCTCCCAAGGGCAAAGAATTAGAGAGAGGGCAAAGAATGTTACTCATCCCCGCAGCCCGAGAGCACATTTGTGGCTGGCTTTTGTGTGAGAAGTGTAAGGAGGAGGTGATCACTTGCACTCTCCCTCATACCTATCGCTCCAATGAGTCTTTGATGAGCTGTTCAGAAGTTTTTAGTGTTAAGTTTAGCTTTTCTCTTCTCAGATATAGGCACAATTACATGGACAAGATCTTAAGCTTGTAACTTAACGTTTACATGTCAATAAAGCTGAGACCTGTCCATAGTCTTAAATTACCAGTGTTGTCCGTAATAGTTCTGTCTTGCCTGCCTTGTGACTACAGAAAGTCTCAAAACAGAAGGAAGTTGCTTGTGTGCCTAATCAGCACATTGCTGATATCGGTGAATTCCACTGTTATTTTTTGTTGATAGGCATCATTCTTCTTTAGTGAGTTGCAGTCTCTCTCTTCTACTAAACACCTGCATCCAGCCCATCATGCACAGTTTGGTCCTTTACTCCAGATGAGTGCTACAAAAATAGCCTCTGTGCCAATGCCAGAATTTTAAAAATCCTGTGAATAGACTCTGCCCGAGTGTCGAAATATCATCTGAGTTGAGAAATGTATGGGAATTGTGGTTTTTCTTTGCTGAGGCTTTTTTTTTTTTTTTTCTTTCATTCTTTGAAAGCAAATTCTAAGAGAATTGCATAACAGAGGTACCCACTTCAAAACAAAAGCTGCTTGGTGCAGCATCTTCTGCTAGCATTCTGCATCAGCTGTGCCATTCAATGTGTTTCACACGGGATTTTGTGTTGCTGTCAAAGAGAAGCCACACAGATTTACTTGATTTGAAACAGGGATGCCTGGCAAGTCGTTATGGGCAATCTGGATGAATATGTGTTGGCGTTTGTCTGATTTTTATTCTACTCCAGAATCCAAATGATAACCATCTCAAAGGTAATTTGTTTCCATTGTGTTAAAAATTCCATTGGAAAGTTGCTTTTTTATTGTAACTTGTTAAATGCTTAATTGATACCATGTAATAAAAAGAAGCAAAAACCCCTCTGGTCCCTCTCAGGAGCTCAAGTTAGCTACGGTGGAGCCAGCTCTGTTGCCATTTCCAAGTTCTTCTGTAGTGATCTAGCAATTCATCAGTGTCAACGACACATGGGAACTCTCATGTTTGTAAAAGCCTGCAAGGGATCCATGTCCTACATTTCAACAAAAAATCGCAAAATCACATTTCAAGGTGGTCAAAGTTAGGAAAACATCAGGCAAATAATTGCTAACCCTTTTCTGAAGTGGATGGTAAAATATGGAGAAACATGCAGAAATGGCTGTAACAGAAACGTGAGCGCTCCTGTGAAGCATCTAGAAAATTGGAAATGAAGCATATTGTCAGGGCGCCAGAAACATTTGGCTACTGCAGGAGGAGGAGTGGTATGAGAACCTAAATAAGCAAATACGTTGATACATACATGTCACACAAATCACCGGGGAGCAGCCATGGAGAGACTGATGAAGATCTTCTGTGAGTCATTGCTTTATCTTCGCTGGCCTACATCATGGCGGAGATTTTTCTCCACCCTCTCTTTACATGTCCCCACCTGACGGTTTATGTTCTTGTCAGAAGTTGCAACAAGGCCATGAGGATGTCGGCTTGAGTCTGCCTCATGACTCACCACCAATGTGTAAGAACAGACACAATCCAGCCTGTAAAGAACAGCATCGTAACGTATGAGATTCCCTGCTGCCGTGTATTATGTTTTATGGATAATTGCCTCAGTCTCCCACCAGTCAAGATGGGGCAGCATGAGAGCAAACACGCATATTTAGTGTAGTCTGTATTCCCATTCAGAGCTACCTAGACTTTATAGAATACTACAGTAGGAGGTCTGATACTTGTATACGTCAAAGTTGTAACTTCTAAGATGGTTCCTACAATTTTTCTTGCTCCTTGCTTGACAGAAGATAGTCTACATTGTCTCAGCATGACCAGGTAGTTTTGGGTAGAAAGTTCAGACTCACGTTGTTAGGTTGTTTTCTAACTTACTGGTAAAATTGGTTCTCCAGAGGACAATAATTAAAGGATGTGATTTGCATACAGTTTAGAGAAGACTGCGAACAGCACCTGTACACATGAAGTTATTCCACTTACTGCCATGTCCTTCATAGTTGGCAACATAGCAGAAACCCCCTTTTTATTTTTTTAACAACTTACTAATAAAAAATGCTATTTGGTAGCACAGTTATACATGTTGACTTCTTTCAGGACACAAAACGTACAATGTACATGACATTCATTCGTATTCAAAATAAGACAGTAATGAGAAAATTCTTCCCTGTGGTCCGTCAGTGTGATCTGTGCACTGAGACTGGATTAATTCCTCAACCGAAGTTTTAGTTGGTGATTTGCTGATGGTCTCACTGGAACACTGAATCTTTCTTATCGCTTCCTTCATGCTGAAAAAGTAAAAACGCTGGAAATGCGCTAAGCACTCCAGTGCTAAGATACATTTTAAATGCCCAGCAACTGATTAAATTGAATAATTGCTACTGTATTCTGATGAAATCAATGTCCTCGAGTTAAAATAGCAAGGGATTGTTTGCATTGTGAAAAACAGTATTCAGATGAACTTCATAAGTAACTGTTTTGCATGATCTTGGGTGTCAACTGATATTAATTGCAATTTTCTTGTGTCCTTAAACCCTAATATAATGTTGCAAAACCTGATTTCTGTTTGTAGCTGTTTGTGTTTCTGCTTTTTGCCTGTTCTTGAAGTGGATGCATGTGCGATGTGCTCTTCTTAGGGGATTTTTACTCATGATGGTTGTTGGAGACAAATCTCTCCCTGAAGATATGTCAGGCCTTATACATGTTTGAATAAATGTATGTGCCTCTTCACACTATATAAATGTCATCTGCTGGTCATTGTGGTTTTTTTTTTAATATTTATTGATATTTTAATACAGTCCTAATACAGTTTGTGATATCAATGTATCTATTAACAGCAAAATTTCAGAAACCCCTGAGTGGCAAATTTACTTGAACCTGGCATCGTTAGTTACAGAGGCTCAAAGATGTGCAAAGTGTAGGGATGCTGTCTAATACTCATGTCTCACAATAAATTAATGAACATGACTTTTTTTGCTCCCAAAGTTGTCTTCTCCTGGTCTAATAATCTCTGTTAATAAAATCCTGTGTTCTGAAATCTACCTAATTCCCACCAGGAGCTGCATGATGCTGTTTTATTTTTAACTGACTATTATTATTGTAGACATTTTATTTACTCCAAAGTGGTTTGGGGATAATTGATTAGGTTGCACCATGTCATGAAAGAACAGATGGCAGGCTAGTCTGTCAGCTCATCCACAGCGTATAAGAATGCTAAGAAAATTAAAAGGGAGGGGGGAAAAAAGAAAAAAAAAACAAGAAAAAAAAAAAAGAAGGTGAATAGGAGGGGGAGAGGAATGAGCTAAGCTGTGCTTGCAACACAAAAAAGTTCTTGTAGTGGGTGGTCCTTTGGGAAGGTAATCGGAGATCTGCAATATGTCCACTACAATCAACAAAAGGGTACAATACTTCTCTGCAGGGAATTGGGTAGGGAAGAACTTGTTTAAATAAAATTGCAGGGTTGTCAGAATGTTAAACTAATTCTCTAATGTTCTGTGCATTGTCTGGGGAATTTTGGCTTTGCATCATTTGCTGTACTGAAGTACTGAAAAAATATTTTAATAGAAGTTTCTTGGAATGTGTTAACATGTATTTTAGCTTTGGAAACCCTGACTGTGTTTAATGACAACTAAGAGTGCTATTAGAAAAGCTGCACTCTCCTGTGTTCTCTCCCTGCATCCCCTCCCAGATTTTACATTCCTCTTTGCTTAGTGGAATTGTTTACTCAGCGCAGAGGGATTTTAGTTTGCTGTTTGGTTGGCACCTACATTTTTGTGTGCACGCGCATGTGTGTGTGTTAATTATTTATCAGTGATGAATTACCATGGATGATATTCTATGTGGGTTACTAGTGTATAGAGAAATGTAAAGCCTCGGACTGATCTCCCTTTAGCTTTTGTATATATGTGTGTGAAAAAGAAGGGAACAGTAAGAAAATGGCAGGAAGAGAAACATGCGATGTGCATCTCAGAGCTCACCAAAAATATTAATTATTACACCTCCAGAATCCAGAGATCCCAGCAGAAGAGATCCAGAAGTAAGTGATTCCTGTGTGAAGGTTAATCTCGACCTGATCCTCCCATACACATTAGGTGGTATTTATGCCTTTGCAAAGTGACATTAAACGTCAGCGAATCAAAAAGGCAAAACTTCAGCAGCATCCTCCTTGTCAGGTGCAAAACAGGGGGAATCAAACTGCCAGTCAAGTCACTCTGATGAGGTTGCTGCATCAGCTGGAGGGCTGAGCCCAGCAGGGCTCTCCTCTTCCTCAGTTTAGCCTATTTTCTTCCCCTCAGCATCATATCAGTCACCAAAGGATCTGCCATGGAGCTCCCACAGACCAGCAGGGAGGAAGGCTCCTCTCATTGTCCTCTTTCTCTTGTCTCTAAGTAAGCATGTGTGAGGACAGGAGAAAACTGCACTACTACAGGAGTTTCTTGTTAGGCAGCACTACGAGCTTAGACCTATGAGAACCCCTCTTCCTGTACTGTACCTGAGCCCAATGGTTTAGGTGCTGGACAAATAAGTTTCTTGCCCCTAAAATCTTACAATCCTGGAAGGAAAGGAGGTCACAGGGATTTGTCATTAAATGCAGAAAGGGACATGATTAAACCTTTGCAATCTGAGAGTTTCAGCACGTCTCGCAGTGTATTGTCTCTCAGCCCAGTGACCCTCCCTCCCTTGAGTGCATAACTCTGCTTTCACTTAAGTAATTCCAGTAGAAACTACTGGTTATATTTTATTTCCGTGAGTTAATCTTCTCCCACTGTGAACTGGCAAAGTCCTGCTTCTGATTTTTCTGGGTGTGCTGGACTTGCCACACACCTGGAACAGCCGTTATCCCAGTGGATGTTCAGCTGTCCGGACACCTTCCCCAGTGTGGAGCAGCTCCAAAAAGATCTGCCCTCATCACCTTCACAAACCTTTTCTGTTCAAAGGGGGAAAATGGCCAGAGCCCAATCGCTGCGCAAGTATTTGAAGGTTCCTCTTCATCAAAAACTGTCAGTGAGGATCTGTTCTTACTGAATTGCGAGCGAAGGATTAATTACACTGACCACAGATGGGCATAGTGCAAAGAATGTCGGTAAACTCCCCGCACAGCTCTCTAAAAGTACTTTAATTATGGCCTGCATAAATTTCTATTCCAGTTTTCGGACTCCCTTAAGCAGAGACTACCAACTGTCCTAAATTGCTTAGTGGTTTGTTGAGGTGGAAATGTATCCTCTGTGGACTAAACTCATTACTGGGAGGTTTATTAGCGAGAAGGTAGTGTAAGTCCATTAATAAATGAGGAGTGAGGCAAAATCAATTATGATTTTAATATGACTGCACCACTAAGCTGCTTTTTTTGAATCTATCATTTAAAGGGAAATAAAAGCATATGGGCAATTAAAAAGCAATGAAGATCATAGATGGTACGGTTATTGATAAATGCAGGTAAGTAAATAGTTGAGAAAATGAAATGCACAAAACAACAGAACGCAGTGATGAGACTTCCCTCATGTTCAGGAAATTTATTAACATACTGAATCACTGAGAGGTACTTGTGAAAGCTAAACCAGTGGCCCCTGGAATAAAACAGAGTACGCATGTAACGCACAGAGTGTAATGTGCAGGGGAAGTGAGCAGGAGGAAAGGGAGATCTGGTCATTCAGCATCCAGTAAGCTCCTGATCTGTACGATGGTGGAACTATTAGAACAGAAAACCTGAAAACCTGTGGCAAAGGGTACTGTAGAAATAGCAACTACCTATTCCAGACTGTGCCACAGCAACATGCGTACTGCAGCTGTTCTCAGCTGAGGGACAGAAAGGGCAGATGAAGGGACAGAGTTGATTTTTCTGGATGTTAAGGAAACATTAGGTTGTGTGCTTCACAAAATTCCTTTGGAAAACAATGCCAATGGCAGGGATGAGGACATTCTTATATTGGCTGAAAATGGCTGAATGTTGGGACAAAAGACAACAGGTTTCTGACATGAGGAGTTTGAAACTGAGTTTTTGCAGGAATTGATATATGGCCTAGTTTTATACAGCATCTCTTGTAACAATTTGGAAGATGGAATAGATAATATGTGAATATATTTTGGAAAAGATAGTAGGTGCAGAAGACCCAATAACAACAGTATTTCAACTATAAAATATGATGAGGGTCTGGAGATATTAACAGCTCAAAGAGGAAATGAGTAGCGTAAGGACCACTGATGTACTGAAATGCAAGGGAGCTACAGCACTGAAACAGGCGACTTGCCACTCGGCAGTGCTTACGTGGCACAGCACACTGCTTCTTCTGGAGAAAAAAAAAAAAACAAAACAAAATGAAACAAAACTCAGATGGGAACCAACAGCTGAGGTGGGAGTATAGTGTGGCTACAAGTTGCCTGAGCACGGAGGGGACAGGATGGGGCCATCTCACTGTGCAGGCTGGAGGTTTAGCACGGAGATCCTCTCTGCTTAGATAGTTAAGCAAACAAAAAAAAAAAAAGAAGTTCCATGGGTGAGGTAGAGGTAGAAAATGGATGAAAGGGATTTAAACAACACCAAGAAACCCAGCTGCCCTGTTCCAGCCAGGTCCTGCTCCATTATCATACGCATACAATGATTTCTTCCTGCTGCGGGTCTTTGTAAGCCTGAGTTTGGCATTCCCAGTTGCTGCTGAGTGAGGTTTCTTTGCTGTATTTTGTATCTTCTTTTTGTACATCTTGTACCTTCATTGTATTTTTGTAGCTTCCAAAGGTGATAGCTTAATATGAGATGTCAGCTACCTTTTTTTTTTTTTTTCCTCTTCCCACCC
>JAVJGJ010000037.1:93625469-93642211 GCA_035590215.1 Microhierax caerulescens
CAGTGAAGAACTGTTTGGCGTGGGTTTTTCTAATGGACTTCAAATATTTCCTGTGGACTCTTTTTCAGACTATTTCTCACTCACACACTCCCCAGTACATTAAGACTGCCAGTATGTGTTGATGGAAGCATATATTCCCAGTACCAATCAGATAGCTATAATTTAGTTTATTCTATTCTATCTCTGCCACTTTTGAATTTCTGGCCCGGTTTGGAGAACAGACTTAAGTGAGGATTTAATCCACTACTCACATATATCAGGGAGAAAGTTCCCATTATTTTCAGTCAATAGGGGTCAGGCTTGGAAAATTCTGCTTCACTTAAAGAATAATCATCTAGGGAAATGTTTTGTCGATTTCAGGAAGATCATTGTGTGTAATTCTGTAAAAGGCAATGTGTCTGATTTTCATCAGTTCTTGTTGCTTTATTAGAAGGTCTTCTTGAACTTCAGGGTAAGATTTTTGCCTTTTAGATCTATACTTTGGGATGATGAAATGTGGATTGCTGACATTCTTGATGGCTTTATAAGGAAATGTGACCAGCTGTAATTAATGCGATGACATGCTATATTAATTTTCTCTACCTTAAATATTAGAAGTACATTTTCGTTGTCCTGGTTGAATGATTTAGTTACACTGGATGAAATGTTTATGTTCTTACTATAGTGTTTTGATAAATATTTACTTTAAAAGATTACTTTCTGGAACAATTTCTACTAAAAAAAAATGGTAGCATGAAAATTTGCTAAAAGTATATGTTTATATACATTTAAGGCTAAACAGAATCTCTAAAAAAAAGTCCTGTTACTGGTTTAGTACTACAAAGGGGCAAATTATTCTGGCTCAGGTTTTGTAATCTCAGCCTTTTTGTATGACAGAGCTTGTTACAGCAATCAGCTGATTGCTCTTCATGTCCATAAACTTAGTCTCTATGGAGAGATCAAAATGTCTTGGAGTTTTATACTGAATTTTGCCCTCAATCAACTGGATTCTGAAAAACATAAACCTGAATTAATTTCTGTGGTGACGGGCTAGCTTCTCTGCACACGAACTTAAAGCCAGTGGCGATCTGTCCCTGAAAGAGTGGAAAAAACCTAACAATAAATCAAAAGTCATGCAAAGCCAAACTGGGAAATGTCATCGAGCTTTTTAAAAAAATATATTGGTGTCAACAGTCTTGGAGATGATGACTGAAAAGAGGAATATTCATTAAGCAGGTCTGAATAGGCCAAACCTCTTGAAAGCCTGTGAGTTTGAAATATGGCTTACAGCGATGCACATCTTTTTGAGATTTCAATGCAGGCATCCATTCCAGCAAAAGATCATCAAGAACAGTTACACTCAGTGGTTGTCACCCCAAGTAAGGAGCGAAACACAGTGAAGTCACATCTCATTCTCTGACAGAATGTGGTGCCTCAACACAGCAGCCAGTTGTCCGGGCTAGCGAGTACTGTGCTGTGCCAGCCAGCACGGTATTAACATCTGCAACAAGCCACATGTTGTTTCGCTTGTCGTAAAGGCTCTAGTGCTTTAGTGACTCTCTGCTGACCTTCGGTTCACTGACTGGTGGTATCAACACTGGCTTCACAAACAGATGCTAAATGCTCTCACCCATTTCCGTCCTTTGGGAAGGGTTCTCCCACTTTTGTATCTCATGTAAATATGGAAGGACCTCTGGCTTTGGTTTCTATCTTTTTAAATGATGCTTGCCATGTTTAGATATGCTTTTTAGGTATTTTTTTTCATAAATATACAGTTATTTTTTATGTAATCTCTCCCCAGACAGTGAAACTTCTCTCTTTCAACTTCTATTTGAAGTATTTTTAATCACCTTAAGAGAGGACACATGACACCTTGACCACTCCCATGGTTGTGCACTATCAGCATGATGCAAATGTATGAACACATCAAGGTACCAGTTACCAAGTAAGTTGCCTCAGCTGATGGTATGCATGTACTTGGGTGGTCAAGCCATGACGCAGCAGGAGGCACAGAGAGAAGCTTAAGCTAAATAATTGTGCCTGGCATGGTCTGCATACACTGACCAGTGAAGCAGGGTGGGGGGTTAGGGGGCATGGTGGTGGTAATTAACCATAGACCTAAAATACCTCTGCACTGTGAGGTTATGTCCCCAAGCTGGTTTCCACATTGTTTCCAGAGAGATGTGATGTTGCAACAGGGAAGAGAGTTGGGGGTGGGAATCTTGCTAAGGCAGGACTGAATAAATTTCATATCCAAAGACGCTGTTATTGATTTTTTGAAAGGTGTGTAGAAGTATGACTAGTCCATATCATTAAATAAACAAAACTGAAAACCTTTAAACCAATTAAGCAAAGAACCAAAGCCAGAAGGACTAAACCATTCACTTTCTCCCCTAAAAGCACTGGAGAATCCAAGTGACATATGTATAGTCTGGGAAACTGCAAACCCCACTTCCACCTGAAAACTTGGCACTTGTTTTTTTTTATTTTTCCCTTTTTTTGTTTCCCCTGAATGGAAGTATATTTGAGAGCTTGTTTGTACTCTCACTATATTTGTTTGTTGCATGTCAGCTACAGCCTCTGTCTCATAGGCAACAGATGATGCCACCTCTTACAAGGCAGTGGAGGGGCTGACGGTATTGAAAGAAGTCAAAGCAGAAAGCTAGAAGGGACAAGGAAAGGTGTTATGAGGTCAGGGCTGAGGAACTGTCCTCCTGCCTCCCTAGAAATCCCAGGTACAATAGCAGGTGAGCAGAGGGACCTTTCCCTCTTATTCACAAGTTAAGAGCAATCTGAGCATGCTGTGTAGGCTTTCTGCGTGTAGTGGTAATGAGGAGGGATTTGTGATCTAATACCAGCCACGGGACATGAAGAACACATGTTCACTTGAATTAGAACCTATTTGAGCTAGGGAATAGGGATTTTAATTGTAAAGATTGGAGTAATAGGCAACAGAAAGATTGATTTACTTATATTATTCTTTTTTTTTTTTTAAGAAAATTTTACATTTAAACAAATGAGTGTTGTATTTTAGCAGCATATACAGAAAGCTTGAAAGCATTAAGCGCAGCTATTTATTATTTTCATTCTGATCACCATCAGGATTTATTATCAGTGTTGCTCATGCACTCTGTAACAATTTGCCCTGGAAAAGGATATAGTCCAAAGCAATTTCCTAAAAGAAGAGTGGACGCTGTGATCCCACCGGATGGAATATGTTACAGCTTCCTGATTAACACATACACCTCTCTACCTCTTTATCCTACCTCGTTGTAGGGGAACGAAGGCGGTGGGTTGATTGACATTGATAATAAGCAGCTGTGGCCTTGCTTTGACGATGTGCAGCTGTGATCCTACAGCGAAGTGGTTAAATAGCTCTGAGGAGAGTGGGAAAGGAGGGCTGGGATGAGGCAGAGACAAGGATGAGTGTGGGCTGGCCTCTGGAGGATGGGGAAACAGCATGGACAGTAGAGTTTGACCAATGGCAAAGCTTTCTTCTGCTTGCTATTTTATTTTGTGCTGCATTGTTTTCCTGACTGCTGCAACTCAAACTGCAAGAAGTGGTGCCCTCTGTGAGGTGAACTGATTTGGACATTTGAAGTTTATATGAGACTGTGGATAAAAAGCAATGATGGTGGTGCCCAATGTAGCTAAGATAGGTGGGGAGAGCCTGTGATCTGGATCACACAACAGATACTGGGACAAGTGAGCTGTTGGGGACTAGTAGATGCATTATTTACTGACTGCTGCAACTAAAATTGCAACGTTTTGTCATTCCTCTTAGCCCTTCATTTAAGTTTTACCTCTTTCAGCAGATCAGAGTTTTGTGCTGTTTTAAAAAATATGCTGCAAAAAGTACACAGCCTAATAGTTCCCATGCTTTGTTTCTCAGTGTCCTGAAGTCACTATGTTTTGCTGGTACAGATGCTTAGAATAATTGAAACTTAAGCTGTGTACTTGTACTTAGATGGTGGTGAGATTCCAGTCGTGTTGATAGGAGATGTTCTTTTCTCTGAAGAACATGGATACAGGATTTCACTCCCTGAATTTCAAGGAATAGAAGCCAGCAGAAAAACCTTGTGCTTCCATTGAGCTCACTCTGACTGCTGTGTAGCCTCTCCTGAGATCAGCTACCACTAGTATCAAGGTCATCAGGGTCCTCGTTAGAACCCTGATGCAGAGATCACTGAAATCCATGGAAAAGTTTCCGGTCACTTCACAGGTTTTGGCTCAAAGCCTGTTTCTGAGAAGTTTGAGAGACTTTGTTCTCCTCCTGTCATAAATTAGATGAAGTACTGTTGTCATCAATGAACTTGCACTGGTGTAAATGGAAGGTGGATTAGGTCATAGACTCTTTTATTCTTAGGATGTGTCACAGAGGAAAATCATCATGTTAAATTGTTAGAAAAGCTAGTTTTATAGAATATAAGAAAACAAGGTTTGGGGGGAGTAGCAACCTGGAAACCACAAAAGGAAGAAAGACAGTATGTTTGTCTGAAGATGCAACATCTGGAAGACCATAATATAGTAAGACTTTAGTTACACATCCCATGTGGACTACGTTTATTGCCTAAATATTTTATTGTAGCAGAAACACTGCTTGCTTTTCAGGCTGTGAAATATTACGGACAGTAAAAGAAGTAAAATGATCTTCCTGATGATATCATTATCAGGTTGGTGGCTTCAGAATTTTACAAATGAAATCTTTTCGAGGTTTGGACCAACACATGGATTCTGAGTGAAATCCTGGCTGAAATGAAATTAATGAATTTTCAAAAAAGAGCAGTAGCTTGAACAGATCAAAACAAAGGATTGAATTTGATTCCTAGTGCAAAATGAGACCCACATCTGTCCTTTGTTTGTTTTAAAACACCCAATGGCTGAAAAAAAAAAACCCAACCCTGAAATTCACTTGTGTATGAAAGAGAATACAGTGATGGAGATTTCTGTGAGGGGGGAACATTTTCTTGGCCTATATGTAGGCCAAGATGTAGACCCTCATCACCTAGATGAGCTAGTGGAGCTGAGACTAGAGGAGAAGAGGTAATGCAAAGAGTAAAACCATTCCTACGGTCAATAGGAGATCATTTTTATTCAGACTCCAAAATGCTTCAAAGTTGTCCTAAATGATTGCACTGTATATAGAAATTAGTGTGCTCATCACGGAAGAATAATTCTTCTTCAGAAAGAAACACAACTGCTATTGAACAGAGCATGACCTTTCAAAAATTACTGAAATCCCTCTTACATTTACTCAGATGCCAGTCACTAAATTAACCTCTCTGGTAACTAAGATGAGGTCAATGGAATTGTTATCTGAAGGATAAATTTCCATAATAATTGTTCCAGGTATTGACCAAGCTGTAAATATTTTTAGAAAAGGATACAACAGATTAAATAGCAACAATTTGAATGTACTAGAAATGAAAGTAAAACAGAAAAAAATGGTTGAGTATTTTTTCTTTTACTGTCCATAAATACCTCATATATTGATTTATATAGTACATATTGTGCATATATATACACATATATATATGTAAGACAGCTCTTTATTTTTTATGAATGATCAAACCATATGTTTGATAAAAACAAATGGAGGTTCTAAGACACAGTAATACTATGCTACATGTATTCATGTGGGAGCTGCAGAATTCTTGAGCTGGGTGAAAAAGGGGAAGCAACACATCCAGTGTTTTAGCCGACTGCCTTTGCAAAGGTGTATGCACTGCTCAGCTGTGTAACCAGTACATCAGAAACCTGATTTGTGCATTTATTTTGCAAATAGTTGTATGTGCCATCACTTCAATGTTCAGCTTTCTATTTTGCCAGTGCAAATGAGATGACAGATTTTACACCTCGTGCTGTCTCGACACGATCTGAAATTTGACCTTAAATCTGGTAATCTCTCTTGAATTTAGGGTCTTTAATAACCTGTTGACTTCTGTGTTTATTTTTAATAGACTGTCTCTATTTGTTCAGCTCCACTCCCACCCCCAAGAATTGTTAAAGGAAATGTATTAAAGAAACTTTGCTGAGATAAACTATAAATTACTATTAGTCAGGTTGGCAGGTGATTTCAACCAGTACTGTCTTATAATACCAACTGTGTAGATCCCACCTGGAATGACAGATTATCCTCTGCGATCACAAACCTGATTATGCATGATCTCTGTCTTTTAGAGACACTTTGTAACACAGTGTAGGACTGCAGGTCTGAGTTTAAAAGGTGCATTGTTAATCTCAGGATAACTCTTTTCTTCTATCTTCTATTTACAGAGGTTTTTCTGCTGGGTGATTAAAGCATCAGAACCTGCTCTGAGGCTAGCTCCCTTTCAGGGCTCTAAAGAAACTCACCATTGAATGAAAATCATTTCAGGAACAATTAGAGAAAAGGTCAGCATAAATTCTTCCTGTATCCATGGCATTAGCATCACCCAAGTGTCTCTTGCTTACAGTACGTTGTGACAAAGTAAAAGCTATTTCAGCTGTTATATCGTGATGGCTGTTATTTATGGAACATAAAGGGATACTGAAATACAAAAGGGTTTGAAAAGACCAGGGTAAGATCAGATAAAAAAAAAAAAAAAGAGAAACAGGCATCTTGGGATGGTAACTACCCTGCCATGTACTGACAGGGAGGTTGTATATTTTTAGAATATACTGAAAGGAATGGTGCTTTTACTTAGGTTTTTATGGTTTACCATGAGATGCAATTTTCTGGCCTTATATGCAGTTGTAACAAAAGTCAGAGAGATTTTATGATAGCTGCCAGAGTTCATAAATGATGGCATACACTAAAATATTTATAGAACTGTAAAATCTTGATTTCTCTCTGGTTTAGCAGATGGGGTCCTAAAACTGGTTCCCAGATTGTCACATTTCTTTACCCTTTGATGACAAAGAAGCCTGTTATCACTTTTTTATTATTTTTTTTCCTCTGGAAAGCAAGTTCACTAGTGTAATCAAGTTCATACTTCTATCCAATTATACACACCAGGATCTCATGAATTAAGACATGTCAGCCATATAAGATTTGTAATTATTCAAGGCAAAGGGCCTATCGTTAAACACCAGGATCTGAGCAGCCTTGCCATCTCTCTGACCAATGACCATTAACTCCTGTCAGCATAACTGTTCACCTTTATACTGGTGAAAATCTGCTGCATCCACACAGCACAGACAAATGCTACTTATACACCAGAAGCGGTGAACTCAGGTGCCTGCTTGGTACAAAGCAGCCGTATAGCACAGCTATTTGTTTCTCTTCAGGACGTTTTGTTGTCCTCAAAGAAAATGAATCCCCATAGCACTGCTAATCTCAGCTGTACTTCAGAATTAAAATTGACGGTTGGGAGTAGCAGAAGCAGAATAAATAATCTGTGAAGCAGCATTTTTCAACTGCCAACCAAGATTTACTTCATATTAAAAGACTTTTCATTAAAATCGAAGATGCTGAAAAAGAGAAAGCATCAAGTCATGTAACTGTCCGTTCTCTATCATATTTTCATGAGACAGTGTCTAGATTTTAGCAGATAATCAGTGAATGAATATGCAGTACCTACACACCTCTACTATGTTTCCAAAATTAGTTAAGCTATATCATATATCCATGTTTTGTTAAAATAATTGTCTAAATATTTAGAAGTTAGAGAAGCAAAACAGGGTTTGGGGTCCCATTTTTCTGGGGACTGTCCAGGCAAACTAGAAATACCTCTACTGCCAAGACTTAGTGCATCAGGCAAGATATAAATCGGCAAAACAAAGAATCAAGAAGAGAGGGTCAATAGAAAGCAAAAGGGTTTTAAAAAATAACTTTTAAAAGCCCAAAGTGGTATCAATTTGTTGTCATCTCTCCATATTTACAATAAATACAGAAATCTGAACACTCCCCCAAAAAATAAAAAAGAAAAATAACTGATATGTATTTTGATTTATTGTAGTGCTTTGGTTTATTGTAAAATAGTAGTATCTACTGGCATTATGCCTATAGAGGTGGAAGATGTAACAGCCAAGCAGACATGTCAGAATGCCATGGTGAATTGCAACAAATCTGAATATCAAACTTCAGAGTTAGGTCTTCTACTCAGACATCCCAGAACAAAGCATAGTTTCACCACAGAGCCAAATCCATTTATAACAGCTGAGAATGTGGCCAAGGTAATGGGTGGGTTTGTTGTGGGATTTCCTTAGAATGTATTTTTTTACAGAAAAAGCTTTATTAACTTACCATTCCTAGCTGCCTGGCTCTCCCTCTTTTTGTTTTTTCTTCCCTCCTTTCTTTTTTCTAGCAGGAGAACAGAAAAACAAATAAATGGTAAAGAAAAAGAAAGAGCACGGGAAACACAGAAGTTTGAGAAGTATCTCTTATTCAGACTCCGTAGGCAGAGCTTTTATGTAAACTGCAGTGATTAGTATTTTACTTTATATAGGAAATCTTTATTTCTTCAATAAAGTGGCTCTCATTTCCAAAAAGGCAGTATTTCCTTCCTCTCTCTCCTCCTCTCTTTTTATGTCTCCACTAGCACTTTTTGTCTGAGCGTATCCAGAATTTTTTAAATAGATATAACAACAATAAATAGCAATCCCTCATATTTTAAATGGAGTTTGGGAGAAGTATCTTAATGAGTATTTATAGGATTTGGTTTATTTGTGTGGATATGAGAATTGCTTTAAGCAGCTGGCCTTCTTCTATACATTGTTTTGCATCGGTTTTAAGTGAATGCTGGGAGATTGTTATTTGCATGTGAAACAAAGACAGTATATCGCTAGAACTTCTGCATATGTTACCTCACCAACTCATTTCATGGTTTCAAGTCAGACATGAAATAGTAATAGGGTATTTAGGAAAGAATCAGCTGGAAATTTGTTGACGGCTGCCTTGGTGATGGAGACCTATCTGACTTCAGTATGGTGAGTTTAATTTGGTAGGAAAGACCTGAGGCTGTTAAGTTCGTTTCTGTTCACCTCTGTTTTCTTTTGGAGTAGAAGATGATAGGCAGCATTAAATGTGTTGTACAGAATGTGTAGAGCTGTGTCTTTCTTAGGAGAGCCCTGTGACCACGTGAGAACCCAAAATCCCAGAGCAAAGGCCCCAACTCTGCTTGCCAGAGCTTCAGACATCTGCCAAATGGCACTGTTGGTTTTGTTTTCTTATTTTTATTTCTTATTAGAAAACAGAGTTTGAAGTCTGGATTATATGTGTGGAGACGTTAGTACCAATTATCTTTTTATCTAGTGGTGGATAGGTGGGCATGCTCGTTATCATCAGTAGAAGCACATCAGGAAAAGTGGGAAATACATTTTCCTTTGGGGAAGGGTGGGTTGGGGTTGGTGCTGATCAGTCAGGTTTCTGTCATGTGGTAAGAGTGAAGAGCCATACTCCTAGTTCCCATTTTCCAACTGTGCTTACTTAATTTTTGGGCATGGACTCTGATGTTATGGGCACCTGTACCTGGCAGATATTTAAAAAAACCTGTTTATTTGGGGAATATGAATCTGCAATCCCCAAGCTGCATAGTTTGCCACCATTGAGTAGGCTTTCTGAAAAGAGCTTTTTTCATGCTTGGCTGGGTCTCCAGTGAACGGCAAGGTAACTCCTGTAGAACTCTTCACTTATGTCCCCGACTGCATTCTGCCTGCAAACTGGCTGCTTCTCTGAAGTAAAGTTTGTTCTACTAATCTCTCACCTCATCAAGTTGCTCAGTTCTCCTGAAATGAAAGCTAGCACTGCCAGCTGATGACTCGTCCCATCCTGAAATACATCTTGTGCAACTTAGATTATTTGATGGGCATTCAAGTAATTTATCTTAAGTAAGAAGACTATATTTAGGTCTGAGACATGTTGGAAAGCCTGCCTCGGGTATAACTTGAAATATTAGGTCATCTTTTTATCATTCTTGATACTGATTGCTGTGCAACTTGCTGTGTAGTATTGTTCACTTGAGGCATTAAAAATAAGGATGCTACACATTAGAGTTACTCCAGTACTTTTTTCCTTGTAAAAGTAGATTTTGATGTTTGGCTTTGTCTGTTGTTTGTCTTGTTTTGGTCTTTAGTGATCTTCCCAGTAAGGTACTGGTTGATCATGAAATAGTATATTTCATTATTAGATGTAATTACTATATATAATAATGTAGTATAATAACATAGAAATATAGAAGAATGAAGTGTGTAATAATGTAGTAGTATATAATATACACCATTCTGTGTATATAATTCTGAAAATTTTGTTACAGAACATAATACCTGTTACCACAGGTTTTGTTTGACATAGGTTTGACAGAAATCTTATGAATCTGGAATTCTGATCTGGGACAATACTACCTTCTGCCATGTACACAATCAAAAACTATAAAGTGTCTGAGTCTTTCACACTAAAAGAGTTATATAAATGAAAAAAAAAAGTACTAGGACCTAAGAAAAGTCTACAAAAATATTTGGCATACACATGTAAGTAAACCCAGTAAAAATACTTCTAAAGTATTCAGACTAATGCTACAGTATTGCTTTGAAATACAACATGCTAGCTCGCAGGTGGTACTTAGATATATCTATTTTTTAAACTGCAGTCTAGATGATCTAGAACAAAAGTTTTGTATTGTAGGTTTTCTGTACAGTTCTGCTTGTGCTCTGGGGTGTTGAGTGTGACTTCAGCCCCTGGTGTATGGTGTGACTCACAAAGGGTTTTCAGCTTCAGCAGCATGACTGGAACAGATAACATAATGAAACATACCAGACTGTCTTTGAGGCACTGTGCGTTCATAAAGTATGGGTGCAGAATACAGACAGAAAATCTTGAGAGAATAGTATTGTTATGAAATATCAGTGTATGTCTTGACAGTAATTGTTGCATCACATTGCCAGACTACTTTTCATATGACAGTTAATCTCATACAAAATCCTGAAACATTTGTAAAATTGCTTTATGTGTTTTATTGTGGTCAATACAGTATGGAAAATTAAACAGTTTTTTTGCTGGAAAGTATGAATTGTCTAGTGTGAGTTTCATTCCCTTGGTGTGGCTTTAGCTTGACGCTCTTATTGTGTGCTAGAACAATTGTGTTCTTTTCGTAACAAATATGTAGGTGGCAAGAGATTAAACGTGATAGTGAGCTTGTTTTAAATAAAAAAATGTGAGGAAAAAAAATGCACAAAACCCTGCAAAGTGGGTCGTAGGCTTCACAGCTGTAGTCGCAAAGTGACATTAGATTTGATGGGTGAAACCTTGGTCCCCGTGAGAGTTTTATCATTGACCTCAATTGAGCTAAGTTTTCCTATTTGGGTTTTAAGGCAAAGAAAGTAAGCTGTAATTTATTCAGTTTGGTGAATTCTTTATTTGGGACAATGCTTTTGAAATTCCAGACTATTGACATACTTTGTTCAGTATCTCAGAATGCCTCAGTTCTGCCAGGGTATGCATCAGCATGCAGCTAGTGACTTCAGAGGTATCCACCACCCCACACAGGAGGGAAAATACTGCCCTTATGTACTCACCATGTATCTAATTCAGTAACGTCCCTGTACACTTTTATTTTGGCCATGACCAGAGGTGAAGTAATTACATTTCAACCTGCAATGAGGTGAAGCCCTCATGCTCAATGTAACAGGAAACAAATTTTGTAAACAGAAGCATCTCTGATTATTCCAACCCCTTTTGTATACTTCAGCAAATCTGTTCTTTTGCTGGAAGTAGAGACCTTTCTTTGCCAATACTTCCAGTTTGTCCCCGGGAACAGTGCATGGCTGGTAAATCAACACAATTATTATTCTATTCCAGAGGACACACAGTGATTTACATTTATATGCCAACATTTTCTTCCTTGTTGCCCCAGCAAGAGCTGGGAAATGATTTATAAGGATGCAGAAGTGCTGGCACAGATGTTATACAGCCTCAGCATGTTTGCATTGCACAGCGTGGTAGACTATTCTGGAAGTGTCAATGCACAGGTAGGGTGGGAGGCAGTGTCTGTGCCAGTGGTGCCCTTCAGCTCCAGCATGGGGCAAACCCTGGCCCTGCTGCTGGCAAACGTATTTGGCATCTGTCTTTCTAACAGGTCATTTCTGCATGCTGCACTTTGGGGAGGAAGATTGTTCAGTTCTTGTAATTAGTTGGTTCTGTTGAATTCCTAATAGACTTGTGGATCATAAAAACCTTTACATTGTGGAACAGTTGGCAGCTTCATTTTATGTATTTACTTATTTTTCTTCCCCTCTCCCCTGCCTGCCATCACCATAGAGGAGGCTCAGAGGCTGAATGGATAAGGCAGGATAAAAACATACTTTGCGATGGGAAGTCTTTCTCCTTCTTCAGAGAGGCTGGCATTACTGGGAAGCTTGCTTTTTGCTTTGAATTATTATCAGAGCAATCAAAGACCTCCAAATTATTTAAATCAACATTGCAAATGTTAGCATTTGGGAAGAATAAGCCATTGGAAGGGGAGATAGAGAATCCCTCTAAGACATTGAACTTTAGTAGCTTAAAGAGATTGCATGTTTCATGATGCAGTGAAAGGTGGGAGTCCACCTGATCTAACCAATGCAGTACTGTTACAATGCCTCCTTTTTCTAAGCATTGCCATTTCATCAACCCTGAATGTCTGAGTCTGAAAAGAGCTTATGTTGGAGATAGGTATGAATCCTGCTCCTTTTTCTCATTTTGCCTGGTTTGTAGAAGAAATTCTGATGTGAATCACAATTTGGTATTTTTTTCAAACATTTTCCAGGGCTGCGAAACCTAAATCAGAGCTCTGGCTTGTGGTTCAGCTTGAGTGTGTGCAAAGTCATTCTGGTCTCTGCCTCCCTGGGAGGCCTCCTCCACAGGAGAGGAGCTTTGATTTTCTGGGGGCTGATCCCTGGGACACAATTTGTGTCTGTGTTATCTCCTAATCCACCTGGTCCTGCTGCCTGTGGAGCTAGGTCCTTGCCCTCAAGGGAGGCTAAACTCCACAGCTTCAGGCCATATGGCAGAATGTGTTGTGAGAGTGGTGAGTAGCACCCTATTTTTGGCCAAAATCACCAGCAAGAAGAAAGAGAGAAAAAGCTCACATCTCAGTTGCACCAGTAGAAATGTGCATGGGTAGAAAGATGAACCTGCTGCTTGGATGTGCTGAAGGATGCAATGGACAAGATGATTAAAAAAAAAAGTCTTTACATGACATAAATCAGGGCAAAATGTTATGATCTTCCCATTAAGAGAATGAATAAATAAATAAAAATAAAGCACAAAAGCAAAGTACTGTGGTCTGTTTTGATTTGAGGAACATCAGTATAAATGAGATTAGTGCTCTGTGGATTGCAAAATACAAGGGCCTAGATTTTGGGGGCCCAATATGTTGGAGAAATTGCTACTTTATTTGACTGGGTCCATCCAAGGCTTGGCAGAGCAGATTACAAGATTGCACATGTGCGGGTCAAGGCTTAAGTCATTTATTAAAGGAGCAGTGACGATGAGGAGGAAAACAGAATTATACCTTAGCCATGGGAATTACGCTCTATTCTGCCCAGACAGAGTGAAACTTCTGCAATGTCTGGTTTTGTGGCTTTAACTTATGGAAGAGCTTAGGACCATGTATAGACGAAATTAATGCAACGAGACAGGCTAATATTTGGGGTAAATCCCCTCCCTTTTGACTACACACAATCCCATTGCAGATGGTAGATTGTGCTCACTTGTATCAGGACTAATGTCTTCTTTCTGATGGCTGGGTTCATCGAGCAAAATGGGCTTTAGTGACTCCCTGTAGTAGTATACAACCTCCCTGTGGGTCCTCTAAAATACCCCAACTCCTTCATTCAGTGCTGAGAAATCTCCAAACACTTAGTTCATAAACAACCCAAGCATTTTAACACGCTTTCCTCCTTCTCCCAGGGGGTGTTCTTGGCTTGTGTTCTCTCCCTTTATTACAGCTTTAATCTTACGATGTGAACTGGGACTTGTTTACATTTTTATTTTTAAAGGCTTTTTTTGTGTATGTGTGTGTGTGAGTGCATGCACTAAAGATCTAAATTGACAGATGCCTTTTTGTAGGACTGAAATGACATATCTAAGTTTTACTGCTCTCTTCCCTGTATTTGCATTTTTAATTACTTACATCATATTTTATTAGTGTGTTACCTGATGAAGAATTCCAACTAATTAATTTCACCTGGAATTATATACTGGTATATGAAAAATTATACTTGGCCATTTGTGGAGACCAGCTGTGTATTAGGAATATCTGATCCCCATCTGAAAGATTAAAAAAAAAAAAAACCAAAAAAAAAACCAAGCAAGCAAGAGAAAACAGCTGATTGTAAAAGCTAGTCCCTTCTTTTCTCAAGCCCTAAAGATATTATTATTGGCAGATATCCTTTATTACTCACTCTATATACTATGCATTAACTCAGAAGTTTGTTCTAACCGAACATCATTCAGTCAGATGACTTTTTCTTCAACCATTTCAGCTTTAATTTGTAGTAAAGCTAATGTTGTTGACTTCCACCCATATGCAAAGACTCATTTGTTTCCATTCCAGCATAACTCGCAGAGATACAACTTCACTTTGACCACAGTTTTTATTTTTTTTCCAATGTAGTTTTATTTTCTATGTGGAATTAAAGGGCGGGGGGGGGCGGCGATAATGATTAGGAATGTAGGCATATTATGAAAAGCTACCTGTAAAGGAAGAGGAAGGTATAAAAGAGAATAAGAAACGTGACCTGATCCTGCAACACAGCTGAATGTACACACAGGCGCGCGTGCGCATGCACATGCACACACTCTCTCTCTCCATGGATATTTCTGGTTTGATTCTTTGTCTGCACTGACAACAGATGGTGTTTTAATAAAGTCCAGTAGGAATATTACTG
Source organism: Microhierax caerulescens (assembly GCA_035590215.1). Taxonomy (NCBI): domain Eukaryota; kingdom Metazoa; phylum Chordata; class Aves; order Falconiformes; family Falconidae; genus Microhierax; species Microhierax caerulescens. The sequence continues at coordinate 93,640,296 of JAVJGJ010000037.1, forward strand.
TGAGTAAACAATCCAATGCATGCCAATTTCATAATTGCTGGGTACTGATACAGCCTCTTACCTGATGAATCCAAATTGGGAGGAAACCAACTGTGCACACACCTACTGGCAGCAGCCAAATTCGCAGCTGTGGTATGCTCCAGTATTGAGCTTCACCACGGAAGGTAAATTGCAGCTCCAATCATCTTTCTTGGCACTGGGCTTGGGGAACAGCTGCCATCTGGCTTGTCATCAAAGTATGGTCACCGAGTTTCTGGGAGATGAAATAGCTTGCTTTTTTACGTTGACATGCATGAAGATTGCAATCTTCATCTTTACAGGTATCTCTTAAAATAACATTCTTGGCTTCCTGCACCAGAGATTTACCAAGTGGGATTTTCTTCTTTAAGTGATTCCCACGCCTATAGGGACTTGAAGTCTAAACCTGTTATATGCTAATTAAAGATTCACACCCACATGACTTGTCAAAGAGATAAATCTTACTCATTTGTTTTCATCATTAACAGGGAAAAAATTGTAAGGAATATGATGCCTTACATTAGCAGATTTATGTAGAAACGTTTGTTTTCAGTAGAAGTGGAGATGCAGTTAGAAGCGTTATTCCCACCACTGTTGATACAACCCAGTATGAAAATTACAACTTGGCAGAGAAGAAGGGGGTGAAAGGCAAAAGAGGGAATTCACATACTCAGGACCGGCATCCCAGCTAGAAGTAACTGTACAGACTACACCCAGTAAGTGACAGTCTCTTCAGTGCATTACATGGTCATTATTTATGTATTCGGTCCTTCGAAGACAATGGTAGATTAAAGCACATGAGAAGCAGGTGAGTTCCATCCTCTGAAGAGACTAATTACAGCAGTATTTAGGTGCTTCATTTCTATTCATCTCTAGCAAGCCCCTGTGCTGCACTGCTACACGTAGGAATAACTTAATTTCCATCAGTAATTCTTAATGTTGAGAATTTAGTCTGCAAATTCCATGCAAGAGTCTAATCTTTTGAAATTTGCTTTCAGTTCAGATTGGGACACTGATTGAAATCCCAGACAAATCCAAAATACATTAAAATCCCAGTTTGAAATCTCCAGTAAATGTAATTTTCAAAAGTTATGTGACTTTATTGAATTGCTCTATGTGGATGAGAGCTAAGTATATGTTTTTTTTATTATTACCTTGATACATTATACTGTTTTCTTTCAAGATACTATTACATCAGTGAATTTATGTTTTCAAATGGGTAACTAATAACACTGGAAAGTTTTCAGCTGTGGTGCTATTCACAGGCCTTTGAGGGATCAAGATTTTTCTTTAGTGAAGATTACCAGGCTCTTAGCCCGAGAGCAGAACTGCTTTCCTCTGGATTTGGAAATGCTGTTGAATTCAGAACTTGCAATTGCAGTTCACTTTGCCCACAGTAATTGTTTTGTGCAAGGAATTAAGTAAGAGAAGCAGAGAAGGCTGTTCCACCTACTTAAAAACACGCTTTGGAGTTGCAAAGCGTTGCTTAAAAAGGTTCTGCTTCTGCCTGAGAGATTACAGCAACAGTTACCCCGTCTAACTAGAAGGAGTTTTTGAGGGGGGTCAGTGGATTTGTTACCCAAGTAGGGAGTCCTGTTGCTCCACCCAGGTTTTTTTCTTACCAGACCACAGGTGGTCAACATGGACATTGCTTCCGTGGTACACAAGGTTTAAAAAAGTGTGCCTGGATGTTTTATTAACCCATCTACAGAAAGACTTGCATGTTCAGTACATTTTTGATGATCAGGCCAGCTGTCAGTGTTGGTCTGGATTAGTTTTGCATATGCTTTCTGTTTCATGCTGTTCTATCCACAGCTAGACTAGACACCACTTTAAGTCTTTTTAATTCACAGCTGACAATATCTTAAAAAAAAAAAAAAGGGGGGGGGGGCAATTCC
>JAVJGJ010000037.1:93642311-93667641 GCA_035590215.1 Microhierax caerulescens
AAAAAAAAAAACAGGGGGGGGGCAATTCCTGAGTAGGTGCAGATAAATGCTTGAGGAATAGCCATTTTATACATTGCTAAATAAATGTACAAGGAAATGTTTTGGCAAGAGCTACTGTGTTGTTCAGTACCACCAGCAGAACTGGACAATCTCTGTACGCGAAAAAGCCTTGGTGGAGCTCCAAGACACACATTCATGGTAGCTGCCCGACACAGCAGTCTGACTGCACAGTGCCACTGATGGACAGAAAATGAAGCTGTATGGAAATGCTTAATAACTTTCTGTTGGAAAAATCTGCTCCAAACAGAAGGGTATGCAGAAGATGAAAACCCATTCCCTGTGGGTTTCTACAGCTCTGAGGTTGGCAGGCCTGGAGATGTTGGAAGGTGTTGAACTCTGGTCACAACTTGGTCACACCCACAGCTGGGTGGCATTTCAACACAGTAGCTGCCTACTGGCTCAGATTCTTGGCATCCCATGAAATTTCAGGTTTTCTGTGGAAGGAAAACACTGTAACACTTAAGAAACATTATGGGGACTGTGAGATGTGGTGGCTTCAGCTGTGGAGTTGAATAGGATACCAGTGACAGAACTGCACTTTTCCTTCCTTTCTCACCTTTCTGTTCGCACAAGTTGGGGTCAGAGGAATTAGAAATTAAGAATCAGGTCACATCAGCTCCAGAAAATATTCCAGTCAGGGTTATATGTTGCAGTGATCCATTGTTTGAAAGCTATGAGAACAGGGGTTGGGAATGTGAAGGCGGTATGTGCTATACACTGATAAATACTGAATTCACGAAATTAGTATTTTCTTTTAATTGAGAGCAGAGGTTGTGAAATCACTTTCTACTCCAAGACCTGGGGCTCTAAACATTGACTTATAGTAGAACAACTTAATTTGGCCCTGAGCCAAAGCAGAAACAATGAGAGAATCTGAAAATGGATGGGACAAGCAGTCATAAATCTAGCCCTTAAGTAAGGATTGATCCAGCATGTGGTGAGAGGTGTTTATCTCATCCATCAGCTAACCTTGAGATCATCTGACCTGAAATCCATTCAAGCTTGTACACCAGAAGCTGTCCCTGTCTTTACAGTGTCTAATAACAGTTTTAGGCTTCTGTATAGGATGCAATATTCAAAGCAAGCTTTGCTGTGATTTTCTGAAATGAAAGCCTATCCTGTAGGCAGTTGTCTGTCCCTATTTCCCCCACCTTCATGGCAACTTGTAGCAGATTCCTGGCATCAGTAGCTCCTGGAAAAGGGTTAACATTTTTAACACAGGCAAGACAGCCTTAGTTTTCCATGTCAATGCAATGCTGCCAGTTCTGAAGATATTTCTTGTTGGAATGCCATTTACGACTAAATTATTCTCCAAAGATAAATTGATACCTAAAGTAGATATATATTCCTCTAAAAGAAAAAGAAGATATACTACCTTACCCTTTAACGCTCCCCCAACACTTGGACTTCAGAGAGAATGGAGGCTGCCCATTTTTAGTGTTTATTAGAACAACTCTGAGAAGACTTCACAGCCTGAATAATATATCCTGTTTCTTTTGGTGTAGGTCCATTTCAAGTGGGGAAAGAGGCAGGTCAGTGTAGTAATGTGACACGGGAAAACACATGGAGAAATATTGGGCCTTAGTTTCTCTTAATCAAAAATGATGAGCAGACCAAGTGTCCATCCATTCCTGTGACTTCAGTGGAGCTGTGGAAGGGGAATGCATACTTTGAAAGGTGTACATCCAGGAACAGATCCAACCCTGACAATTGCCACAATCTGGAGGCATCTGGATTTGCTGGGGTAGTGTGTCCCATGGGAGCGATACACAGCTGGGTTGACACAGAAACCTTCCTGAAGCCTTGACTTGGGCCCATCACTGGTATCAACCAGCCTCCATAGGTTAAACAAAAAGAAAGTTTATCACTCACATCATAATATATTTTATTCCAACTATTTTATGATTGTTCTCAGCATAATATGTTAAAAGATTAGGTAAAACTAGTAAGATCTACATCCTCTAGAGCTTCCCTTTATATACAATGAAGTTCTCCTATGGCGCTCTGTGTTGAGAAGACCAAATCATCAGGTTACACATTTACCACATAGGGTTACTGAAAGGATTACATTTGTCTCCCTATCTTTGAAAGGGATTTCCTCTATATTATACAATTCTCTAATACTCTCTCATCTCAATGTTCTTTGAAGCAGTGCTGCGCTACAGCTGTGTGTATGAATTGCTTCCTCAGATTGTGAAAATACCATACATTTCAGAGAAGTGATAATAGCCAGAGCAACATAGCAATTCTCTTAGCCTTACCCTATAGAGGCTATGCAGCCTAGTTTGCAGTACTGAACTCTAACCTCAGGTAATGCTGAGTCTCGTTCAGAAAAATGAAGAACTGCTTGGACCCCCTATCCAACACCACTCCCATGAAAAGCTCCTTAAAAGTTTGGAAAATAATGAGCTCAGTAAATCTGAATTCCTATTGCTGGCCTGCCTGACTCTTGCCTCTAACTTTCTTCTGTTATTTGTGGCTCACCTGCAATATTTAGAAATTACCAGGAGAGCATATTGCAGGGACACTGCCCGAGTTACATAGCCACAGCCATTGAGATAAGCTTTACTCTGCTGTGACTGGCCACCACTCAGTCACACCTCCTCCACATGTATGCCCTGTTGATAAAGATTGTATACATTTCACAGTTTAAATGGGTGGGATTTCAAGTATTAAATTCAATCTTCAGCCCAGCAAAGCACATGCTTGATTTTAAGCACATCAGTATTGCTTAAAGGCAACTGGACTATTTGGATGGCAAAACTGAAATATGGGCTTAGAAGTGACAAGCTCCACAAAACCAATAAACAACTTAATGACATGCAAGATCAGTTTTCTTTTAAAAACAACAGAAAAAAAACCCTAAACAAAAGAAAACCAAAAAGCCCCTGAAACAAAAAAATAATCCCCCCACCAAAACAGCATTAGACCAGACTTTTTTTTTTTTTCAAGCCAGCTCAACACCCAGCATGGGGGCTAGATTTTTCCAAAGAGTTCAGCTCCCATTTATGCTCTTAAATACAGGCCAGATTTTTATAAATGCTTACAATCTAATGTTTAGAGCTCTTTGGACATCTGGCCACTTATTTCTATGCCAGAGCTAAAGCCTTCTAGAAATCTGGTCCCAATTGTGGATGCTTGGCTCTTTTGAAAATTTCACCCCATGGAAACTACTTTTATAACAGCAATTTTTTCCCCAAAAGGAAAAACCATGAAATGTAATTATTTTATGTACCATGTCCACACTTCTAACATAATTGCTGACACTTTTTCTTTTGCCTGTTAATAGTCCCAGACAAAATAATATTTCCCCCTCCTTCTCAAAGCATTTGGAGCCTATATGCCTACAGAAAGATGAAAGAAAGTTTTATTATTACATGATATTGCGTCAAGACTGAACAGAGGAGTTGCATATAGGACAAGACAGGGAAAAGCTATTCCAAATGAATGGATATCATAGCAAGAGCTGATGTTTTATCACTTCTAACAGAGTCAAGTGTCTTAGAAATACTAGTAGAAAGAAAAAAATCCGAGAAGGCCTTGGAACTAATCAAACTATGGAATCTTCTTTTCCCTTGCACAAATGTAACTGACCTTTTGTTTTTTATATTTGCCCCTCAAACATTATTGCTATAATTGCTATCCTGCTGTGAACAAAGACCAGTCAAGCTACCCTGAGAGAAGCATCGTTACTTCTCCCTGCAGCACTGCCTATCACATCGGGGCTACTGATCTCTGCACATAAACAGAATGCAAGTGCCTAACTGCTAGATATAAATGTAATAGCACCATTTAAACGCCACTCGCCCAAAGTGTGAGGAAGCATGCTTAAGTCTCTAAACGTCATTTTTACTGAACAACCTGCAATGGATGTTCTAGTGGGAAGCTTGTATGGGGACAGTTAAAAGGCCTCATTTTCCAGCTGAAGAGACATATAATGAAAATTAAGTAGCATCCTAATCCATCATCTGCTGTCTCTTTCTCTACCTCATTCCTTATCAATAATCAGGCAGTCATAAATACTGGAGGTGGAAGACATCTATTAGATCATGCAATCCATCTCCTTGCCAAGACACAGCCGTTCCGTCCAGTGACCCTCCTCCTAGACATCTCCCAAAGCTTATTGCAGCCATCGCAGATGGCAGTGATTTCATTGCACCCTGTCAATAGAGACTGCATCCACAGCAGAAATATTTTCTTGTCTTCTGGAGTCAGCCTGACGATTCTCTGACGGCATTCTTCATACAGGGCTGCCATCTCCCCTTCCAGTGCTGGAGCACCAGAGCAAGCAGCTGCAGTGTCAGCACCTACCAGACCCAATTCCAGTGGAAACATGCTGGCAGCAACAGCCCTTTCCTGGAAATTCCTGCCTGCAAGCTGGGCTCTTTCCAGCAACCAGCAGAAATGCAGGGGGGGACAGAGCTCTCCTGGTGTACCGTGACTGCCCTACATCACGCGTGCAGGAGCAGAGCCACCACATCCATCTGTCCATATTGATAGGGAAAGAGGAAATAGGTGTCGGCAGCCCTCTTCACCTCCTCCCCACCATCTGTCTCCACTCATGCCGCGAATGAGAGGATTTCACCTATATCTTGTAAAGCCTGGATTATAAAGGATGGGCCGCTGCCAGCTGCCATCCAGCAATGAGGAACTCACCTTTTCCTGAATTTCAAGACTCACTTTTATGCTTAAGTACTTATGGCCAAAGTAGCAGTCTGGTAATTAAAATGCACCCTAGGGAGCATATAGGCAATTAAATCAAAGAGAATGATTAAAAAATAAATACCAATTACCTTGCCTAACTGTTAAGGGTAGGAGAGGCTATCCAGGAACCTATATTTACACCACAAAGATTATTTATAGCCTTAAAGCAATGTTACCACATGCATGCAGAGTTGCTCTTATCTTAGTTGGATGGAGCATCATGCAGCCTAAGCCCTCTAGGGCTTTTCAGTCTTACCATACCAACAGCTGAACCTCGTGATGGGCCTGGGGAGGTAGGTGTGCACCCAGCAGCACTGTCATTACCCCAGTACACAGTCACTGTCATTCAGAAACATGGTGCGAAGGCCCGAGGGGGAAAGGGGTGTGGTGGAGTCAAAAAGGAAAGTCTGCCTTTTTGAAAATAGGATTTGATTAGTAGATTGGAGTTGTCGCACATGACTGGGAAACCTGAGCCTTGCCGCCAGTTTGAAAGTGTTTGAACTTACTTCCCAGGAGGAATGCTGTTCCCTCCAGCTCATCTTCCCATCAGGAGGAACAAGACAGTCATCTACGTTCAAAAGGCCAATTTATGGACCTAAGTACAAGAAACTGTTTCTTGGCTCCAAGTAAGAGTTTTTAAAAGCTGCTTGACTCAAGGTTGCAGGTTGGCAGCTACATATGGCAGTGATGGAAGGTTTCATGCATATGCTCGATCGAGCATTTATGTTCTGTTCTGTTCTGTTCTGTTCTGTTCTGTTCTGTTCTGTTCTGTTCTGTTCTGTTCTGTTATGTTATGTTATGTTATGTTATGTTATGTTATGTTATGATAACCCCTCTGCCACTCAGTTCAGTGTTGGGACTGTAGTGACACACAACTTCTGTTTGATTTAGGTGGACCTTGACTTGGCTTTTCTCTTGTGGAAATGAACACCTCCCAAGCCCCTTTTAAGCTCTAGTTCTTAGGTTTGCTCTCTGTCTCTCTCCCTGCTCCTCCACCCAACTCTCTTGCTGTTTTCCACCAAGGTAACACCTTTTGTACTAGCAACAAACAACCCTGATGCTGCTTCCTTTAAAAGCAAGCTTTCCTGTGTTACTTTCCTCTTCCAGTGTGCTTGTTCTACCTTGCTCTAATACCAGTAGTTTCCAAAGTAAAATAAAAACAAAGTTTTCATAGTGATGGAGCATACAGTACTTGCAAGATGCTTAACTGTAAGTGAAAGCATAAATTGATTGTTGAGCTACATAAAAATTGATTTTCCTTTTTTTTTTTTTTTTAAAAAAAAGAGAGACTTTGTATAATAGCAGCAAGCCTGACATATTCCTGAGGAATTGTGCCAGAAGACATATACCATCTTTCTCATACATTGCTGTGAGTTCTGAGACAAGTTGTTTTACCCATATCTATATGTAACCCAAAGGGCTTTCCCTGTTCCCACAAACTTGCTGCATGCTATTTTCTGGAGTACTCCGTAATGAAAATAATAAACAGTGGTGCATTTCTACCATACCCAATACGTACAGAAACTGAGGGGTTTTGGAGTGAAAAGCTAATTAGCAATTTCACTATGATTTAGGTGACCTATGTAAACAAAGCCATTTTTAAAATTGACATAAAATTGGCTTTATCTTAAATTGAAATAGCTGCTTAGTGCCAGAGCAATTCTGTGAGATTGCTACTGTGAAACTAGTGATAAAACAGTGTTGGGATGGTCAACATTTCACAGAGTGAAGCACTTAGCCAAAAGATATAAATAATACTTGCTTGAGCTCTCACCTGGAGCTGGTTTGAGAAAGAGATAATTTACTCTCACTACCCATCCAGTTTCACTGGGAACTATACCACTGGCAAATTATGAGGACAGGACTGACTTGCTTTCTTCTTTGGGCTTCACCAGCTCATGTGGCTACCTCAAGTGGGAGGACTGTTAGTGGGAACAAGGTACAGATATCTGAGGGCTGGCACTGCCAGAACAGTAGAGAAAGCCATATCCTTAAAAGCCAACATTTCTGCTAAATGTGATGATTTAATGGGTGATTACTAGATTTATTTCCTTGGAAGTCCTCTAAGAAAAATTTTTAACATCTGAGTAAACTTTATGGCGCTTTTGCATAGACTAGTTTGCATCCTGAAAGGAACCACCACTAAGACAAGCTACCTCAAGATGTTTTGTTGCTGAGGTTCAGGGGAATATGGTAGGCTTGGTGTGAAAAGCTGCTAGCAAAACCAGTTCCTGTTGGCTCTGAACAAGGAGGGACTGCAGGAGGAGACCTTCCAATCTGGACTGTGGTATCTACCAGGGAGTAGTGCATGGGCCTTCCAGAAACAGAATGTGTCCCAAGGAGAGCAGCACTCAAGAAGCAGAACTCCAGTCCTGCTCTCAGCTACACCTAGGCAGGGTTGCATGAGATGGATAGACAACTTGTAGGAAATTCATGACTGGGTATCATCAAAGTGCCATTGAAGACTAATAGAAAAGCAAAATAAACCAAATACGCTACTTGTACATGCATCTGCAGCAAACACCTGATTGCATTTTCATTTGCAAAATTGTTTAGCCCTATTTGCCATGGGAAGCCTGGCTTCCTTCACTGCATTTCTTCTCAGAGAAACCAGCTTCTGAATACCACAGTGACACAGTACGCATTCGGCAGGGCATTGGTCCCATCACATTAGGCTCCGTCATATCACATCAGTTGATGTGACTGACAGAACCCGACGTCTCATGTCACAGCAGGGCACATCGCCCAGCACCATGAGTTGCAAAGACACACTTTCTAACGAAGTAAAATAAAGATGAATTGAAATGATGTTGGGTGAGGGAACACTCTTAAGGTCTTCCTGGTCAGAGCAATCTAACAGCAAGCCGTATTTCAGTTCGTTAATTTTGAGTAAGATGGGTGAGACTTACTACTATATTCTGTGTAATTAGTTGCTTCAGAAAGGCTGGTTTTATTAAAATGTGAAAAAAAGGAAATGAAGAGGCAATAGTTCTCTCAGTAAATACTTTCTATATGTGTGTGTGTTTAAGCTTGGTAGGCATTAAGCTAGTTGCATGTGTTTGTTTGTTTTATGTGATTATATCCCCATGCACGGGTAGACAACTGGATAGAATGCCTGTAGACACAAGGAAAACAGATACAACCCCACATCACATATTACATTTTGGGGCATCTGGACAATTCACACTCCTGTATGTGAAAAAGCCATTAGTACCATACTCAGGTGTACTCTGTGTGTGTGAAATGACTGCCCTGTCCCCAGGCTGGGCACCTTTTTCAAGTTACAGGTGTCTTCCACCCTTTATGTTAGCCTGCAAGGTCCTCAGCAGGTCCTTAGGACAGCCTTTAATTTCCATTTGACTTAGTGACAGACATACCTTCTTAAATCGATTTTTACTCCTTTTTTTTATTATTTATTTTGTTCTTCTGACAGTTAAAACCTAGCTCAGAGCTTTCTTTTCTGTTTGTTCAGTGGGTGATGGAGGGAGAGTGGATCAGCTCTAGTGCCTAACATACTGTAGTGCTGGAACCTTGAAAATAATGAAATATAAATATAGAAGCAAGTACTTATGTATTATGTAGTGTATATATATTCCCTACTGATACAGCACTGATAAATACATTTTACAAGAATGCCTACATGTATCTGTACGTATTAGCAATATTATGATGATCAGAGGCTCTGCAGTACAATTATTCTTAGAGGATTAGCAGTGCAATTATTTTTTAGTCTACAGATTGCACCCTCCATTCTGACTGAACACCTCACACTCACTTTTACCCTACACTTACTTGCATGCTCTCTGTTTTCTGACACCCTTCCCCCATGCCTCACATTCATGCACCCTTTTCTCACAGTCCCTTCAGACCCATCCCTTCATTCCTCCTCAACTACTCTCAAAGTAATTTTCCCCCTTGGCACTCCAGAATCTCTTCTGCTTCCTCCATCAGTTTATTGCTTACTACTGCAATTGCTGTCTATAGAAATCAGGAGAGGGCCCCCCACCCTGAGTCAAGCTGAATTTCCTCACTGCAAGCAGTGCAAGTGGCAGCTATCGTCATTAGGGTGGTCAGCCTACCTCTCACCGGGAGAGCCTTCTGCAGAGGACAGCCAGCCCTTGCTGAGGTGGGCTTGGCGCCCGCCTCGGAAGGAATAACAGACAGCCACTGCTCTTCTGGAAGGGGGAAACAAACTTAACCTTGAAACTAATTATTTGCCCTCAGCCTTTACAAAGAACAGTCACGCCAAGCTCCTGAGATGCCTGCTAAAAGAAGCTTCAGGAGCGTGAAAAGGTCACACGAAGGCACTTTTCCCCACTCCTGTTTGCAGGTGTTTAGAGCAGCTCAGCCTGTTGGCCTTGATAACCAGTGACTAGCTGAAATCACGATGTGTCTTTCTTTCCATTTCATTATAGTGTTTTATGAATTTCCTTCCTTTATTTTCTATTTTGATGGCATTCAGGACTTCATGTCACCCTTCCATCATTAAATGCCAATTTGCAGTGCATTAGCTGAGTAAACAGTTACATAAAAATCAACACAAACTTGGCTATATGTGACAGTTTTTAATTAAACACTCATTTATTCTGAGGCTAAACTGTGATGTTTGGCTAGAGCTTTGCCACAGAAACACTGGCCTGCCTGAAGTGTAAGTAAAATATATATATAGTCTGGAAAAAGTCTTTGAGATGCTTTGAGTGTCTATTACCATTAGGGACAGAAAAACAGCTTCATTTTACCTGAATACTCTTTCTCTGGTTTTGCTTTCCTGTGGCTGCAATAAAAATATTCTCTAATACTTTAATAATAGGAAGGTAAAGGCTGTTTCTGCAGCCAGATTCATACTGTTGAAGTAAAACCTGCCAGGCAATATTCCTCAGCATCGGACCTTGAACCTCGGTGCTACTGAATTTTAGCATGGGCTCTTCCACGTTTTTGGGCTTGCTTGCCACCCCAAGAAATTCCTAGGCATGTTTCAGGAGATTTTGGGGGGCACAGACCATCCCCAGTGGGCTGTCTGCATGCAGCGGTCCTGTTTTAGAGGGTAAGAGAGCTTAGGGAGCATTTTGGTAAATACAGGGCATTTCATGCTAGTTGATGTCATCGCCAGAGCGTGGTCCCCTATCTGCCCAAACTCCCTGTGCAGAGGCTTCCCACGTTGGTACCTGAGCTGACTCCAAAGTTGCGTTGATGATTCAGCTGCTGTCACTGGCAGCAGTGGGAACTGCCAGGCACTCAGGGCTGTTGTCATCAGGCCAGACATGCACGACTGTATTTAAGAAGCTGAGAACTGTAAAATGTTGATTTATGTGTATCTGGTTCCATAAAGATATATACAGATGAATACAGAAGGCAGTTTTGAAATTCAGCAGTACAGAATGGTTACGGTGCAGTGATTTGTGAAACACTGGAGCTGCACACTGAGAAGAAAACACCACCCTAACTTGGTGGCCCTGGTGTGTTCATCTGACAGCTTTGGTAGTCAGCACTGTCTGCAGTAGGTATCTGTTCATAGTGCAATGGATAAAACAGTAGTTGTTTTAATTTGTACTGACACATACACTGGGATTTTCTAAGATAATCTGTAAGGAAATATACAACCCAATTTGATAAGATATTGTGACTGTATCTCTCTTATGATCCTTTGAAATACACTTTTAGAATATTTTTTCCTTTAGTATATAAATGCTCCAGAAAAATATTTACAGTCAAAGGCTGCTTGATTACTTTTTAAAGCTACTCCATTAGTGTCTCAGAACCAAATATTATAAAGTTGAAATTGCACTATACCTTCATGCATATGCATGATTATTCAGTCATCCCTGATGTGCAATTACTATATTTCAAACAGAAGTTATCCTTTTCCTAAGTAGACATGAGTATGTGAAATTGTGTAACGGTTAATTTTTTTCCTGATGTACTCACCCCATTTTCCTGATGATATTACATTTACAAGCTCCACCGTGTTTTCTTTTTTTTTTAACTAGCATTTTAATGTAAACCTTTTTGTTTCTAAAATAGATATCCTAAGACTTAGGGGAAAATTACAGTCAACTTTTCTGTATTTAATTTTGTATGACCATAACTTTATTCAATCTACCATATTTTCTTCAGGTATTATTTTTCCGTTTGTTAGACATTTGCAATACATTTTAGATAGGGGGTTTTAGACATATTACAGGGTAAAAGAAGATTGCAATTTAGCTTACTTCCAAAGAAAGTGTATAGAGGTAATACCTGTATTGCAAAGATAAAGGATGTATTTTTTTAAGATTTTATTTTTTAAAAAAATATTAATTTATGCATAATTGATTAAAAATTGATATTTAAAATATATAGGTTTTTTATAGAAAGTAGTTCTTTTTTCCTTGAATGATTTCAGTGTCAGAAAATTAGATATGAAGCAGTAAATGTAATTACAAATCTGATTCCTTGAATTCATCAGATTCACCTGAATCTAATGTTTTCTGCTACATGTCAGGGCATTTTAAAAACTTTCTTCATTAGTTATTAGAACTGAATATTCCTCTTTTCTTACTTACTGTTAGATAATTTTCTATGTCATGAATTCCTTCAGAAACAAACTTCTTTCAAAATTGCTTCTATCCTCTGATCATTAGAAAAATTGGGGGGGTTTAGAATTCAAATTGACTAAAATTAAGCCAACTGATCCAGAAAAGATAAGGAATAACCTGGATACTTCTTATTTGGTTGTTGCTGTAGATTTTTTTTAAGGTATCATGAACATCAGCATCACATTAGCTGACTTAAGATACCTATTTTTTAAGCCAAACTTCACCAGCACAAATTTAATATTTCTGATGTTCCTAGAATCTAAACCATTAACAAATACATTCCAAGATTTGACTTTTCTAAGGAAGATCCACCTGGAAAAGGTCTTTAAATGACAAAGAAAAGATTCAGGGTTATTAATTGATAGCTTTTTAAAAATCAGCTCCTAAAATGGGAGTTATGCACAGAAATTTTACAGCACTACAAAGCTCTCTTGCTTTCTCTCTGAAACAAAGATGGTTAATCTACGTATCTGAAACAAATGCTGTTAAACAGCTGTTCCTAAATCATTTTGTGCTAGTGAGAGACAGAGAAATGCTAGGCAGAAAGCAAATAATTAAACCTATTTATTGATCTGCATCACAAATAAAAGTGACATTAAGTTTGTTCTTGCTGTTCTAGCAGGTCACTTTCTTCCCCATTACAATTAATTTGGCTAATAACCCGGCTAAAATAATTTTCTCACCCACAGTTACAGGTGAAACAAAAAACAATGCTAGAGTCTTCCAAGATGGAAAGAGGCTAGTGTTTATTCATTATACTTTATAAACACACATCACCTAAATAAAAATGAATGATGTGGTAAAGGATTTTTTCAGTATGTGTTTGGGCTGAATGTATTACTCACAAATGAATTATGCAGGTCATTACAAATATGTGCTGACAATATCTCTGCAAGACAAGAGCATTGATATTGCCAACATCAGGCTTTCAAAAATCTTGAGTCAGGTCACAAAATACTAAAAGTGGATTAAAACCCAAGAATTTTTTTTTTTTTTCAAATGAAAAGAAAAGAAAGGAAGAAGCTTAAAGATTTATTTGCTTGTCTTTTTGATTGCAGATCCCAAAGACCCACAGCCTTCACTTTTTCTCTATAGCTGAATGGTCAAGAAATGCACTGTATTTAAATGAAAGCAGACATCTTTTAATCACCTGACTGTAAGAACTGGTTTTAGGGAAAAAAACCCAAACAAATACCCTGATCTTTATAAAACTGGTAATAAAAACTGGTAAAAAAAAAAAGAGCTGGACATGACACAGCGTAAATACTATGGATTTCCAAGTGAATATGGTGCACTTTGTAGGTTTCAACTATTTTATTAAGATCATTTACTTTCTTTTTCCACTAGTAAAGCCTTAATTAGTGAACCCCTGTTTCATGAATTCAGGTAAATTCAGTGGGTTCCAAGAGCATGTCTAGTAGTGGTACAAACAAACCTAACCGTGTCACAACATTAAAATATGTAGCCCAGATTTATCACCCATCTGGTGATGATCAAATAGATTTTTGCATTGGTGGCACCAATTGATCTGTGTGGTCTGTGGGAGAAGCGCTGATGGACTGCAGTCACCAACATCTCCTGCGTGTCAGGTGGGTGTGCTTTGACTGCGAAGGAAATCATTGCTGATGGAGAAAAATATCTCTGGAAGGTTCAATTTAAACACACCCAACAACCAAGAAGCTGGGCCCATATGGTGTGATTGCTGTGTGGCTGGTGGCATTTCACCTGTGCCTGATCACTCCTGCTTAGGAAAGCACCTAGCACAACCAAGAGCAGCTCAAAGGAACGGCAAAGCCAGCACACGCCAGCTCTCCGAGGTCTGACTGGCAGCCTGATCTCCTTCCCAGCAGCATCTGGCTGGCTGGAGCAGCCTCACCTGTACTATGTCATTCCCGTACAAAGGGCAGCCTGCGCACGCTTTCTCTGATCACATCTCTGTGCCAACAGCCTCCTGCTCCCACGCAGCCACACGTTGTTCTGCACACCCCATCCTGCTACCGAGGGCATTTCTCACCGCCTACCTGACCACACGAAACAGAACTTTCCCCATTCAGGAAAGGTATGTATTTTACAAGATGCAGCTTTACTTTAAAAAAGACCAGATCTTTTCCTCTGGATGTTGTGAATCAGGATGGGAAACTGATGTCTGTGGAGGTGACATGGCAGGGTAAGACACTCACAAATTATGAGTGCAGATGTCAGTTCCAAGTGACATGTTTTCCATAACCTACTGCCTCTCTTTGTTTATCCATCAAATACAATCTATAAAGCAACTGCTCATCTATTTAGTCTTGGGTAGAGCATAGAAATGCAAGTCAGACCTCAAATTTAGTTTGTCATTTGCCTTCTCAAAAGGAGATGTGATTTATGTTTATAATAAAGTATTTGAAATGTCATTTAATAGGAAAACAAATGGCAGTTGGATTCCCATGAGCAAGAAGAAGGGATTGTGGAACTTTGAATTAAACGGTTTTATCTTATCACACTTTAAGTTACATATTTTTATTCTAATTGTAAAAATTATCTGCCTTGACATATCTTTTCCATTATTTTTGTTAAAGGGTATTCATCAGCGGTGTTAATGATGACACAAAATTTTAATATATGCATTAAACATTTAAGTTTTAATATGTTAACATGACACAGGATGTGAATAATAACAATGTTTTATATATGAAGTGAAAACATATTTTATGTTGGAAATAGTTAGAATGCCTGGCAAGTGACTTATATCCATAACAATTTCATTTAAATATTGCTTTTGCACCCCATCTATCTTAGATGCAATTTTATAGTCCTTTTTAAAAATTCATTTCAGCATGACCTCTTTGAGGCTGCAACTTAGTGCCTCTAGCCTACATATTCAATTGCACTTGTACTTGTTCCTATTCAATTACCTTTCAAAGTGCAGAAACCAGCAAGTGCCCAGACCTGAACTGCATTTACCATTCTGGGACTCTTCAGGAATTACAACTTCTGTGCGGTTACACAGTAATAAGGGTAAAAGGCAAGAGGAAATCCATCAAATTGCTAAATATGATGGTCTACCAGATTTGATTTAGATCTTCATCATTTGGGACCTCTTGGAACAGCCAGGTAGTTCCTAATATAAGATTACGTTCCTTTGAATATCAGAAGATTATGATGCATGTATACAATGGCTTTCCTTTTATTTCCTCATATCATACATTCTGTCCTGTGGCTTAGCAAGTATCCCAACAGCATTAGGGAAAGGGATATCCTTGAAAGGATACATCTTAAAAGGAAAGGAAATGTTTTGGTGTTTTACTCTGCCTAAACAGGAAAGTAATTTACAAAAATTTCTGCATAATTTCCATCCTGTACTAGCTAATTATCATAAGATCGAGTTGGGCTGACAGAATGAAAACTATTCTCTGACCTTATACAAGCATAAATTCAAGGCTAGTTTTCATTCATGACAGTGTATATGCTTAAACAAACCTTGCTGTACCCCAAAGGTTCAGACTTCTAATCCGCTAAGGTTGTAATGCACGTAAAAAAACCTAAAACAATCAGAAAACAGGTATCATATTGACACCAAGCATCTTTTGGAGCTGCAAACAGGCTCCCCTGTATGGTGCCCATTCTCAATAGCTGGCTGAGAATTTACAACTCATCACTAGGCACCACACTTCTCAGAGACAGCCGCAGACAGTGCTGTCCAGCAGGCTGGCTCTCCTGCCGCCCTGATCTCCAGCACAGCTGAGAAGTCAAGGAAGCAGGCCAGGAACAACACCAGGGAAGGGCACTGGATACCTGCACATCCCACCTGGAAAAAAATTCTTCCTGCAGCAAGGCTGAGATTTTTTTCTCCAGATCAAATTCCAGTTGAATGTGGCTGTGTGAAGCAACAAGCAATGGAGAGATACTGGAAAAATCATCCTTTAGGAAACATAGCTTAAGAGCTAGTACTGAATATGCAAATATTAACATGCAGATGGGATAAGTTTTGATCTTTAGAAATACAAGCTATAATTTACTTCTATATTTATTTGTGTCTGGTATGTAATGTCAAACATTTAAAATATTTACGTTCATGTTGGTTCTAGTCCAACCCTTTGAGCTTTCCTATTTGTATCTTTTAAATTAAATTCCTCGTTAATGAGCTACAGTAAAAGTATTTCAAAAGATGGATTTCTTCTGCATGCTATACCTGTATACATTTTTTTAAGAGCAGAAATGAAAGGGTCAACATTTATTTTGAAGGAAAGGTTTATTCTACTTATTATTTACTTTTTTATTTTTTGTTACCTCATTTTAAAAAAGAGTGCAAATAAGTTTACAAGGGTCAGAAGGATTGTTCTGCCTCTGCAGACAATTCACCTACAGAGGCTCAGTCACTGATGGAAAATTGCAAAATGGAACTTCTTTTTTTCCTGTGGTGAATAATTTATGCTTGGGAATGGTTTCATCACCGAACACTCTTCAAGTCATTAAACTGAACTGAAGAAAATGGGGTGAAGTCATCATCAGAGAAGGTCAATTTATGGAAATACTGTTATCTCTTTCACAGTATTATTAATACCTACTGACACCTCCATGTTCAGCGGGGCAAAGCCAATCATTAGCCTATATGGTATAAGTATGGTCTCAAACACACGCTCACAATGACATCGTTACTGTAAAAGTGATCTGAATGCAGCAGCTATTAGAAGGAGAAGACAGAGGGAGAAAGGAGGGAGAGGGAGCTCTTGATCTGAAAAATCCATCGACGTAAAACCTAATTTTTAGCAGGCTGCTGTACTTCTTGCCATGGATCCACATGGTGCTATCATTACCCATTTGTAACTGTCTATCGGTATCTACACGGCAGATCGCTTCAATGTCTGAAGAACAGCCAGAAGATTTGTTTTTAATTTTAGGGAGAATTGACTTGGCTGAGTGTTAAAAGGAAAGGCGATTTGACTCCCTTTTAAATGTATATAATGATAACATTTACAACATGTTACCCTACTAATGTCTATTTAAAGCACATTGTCACCTGGGAAAAGTTTTCTTCTGCAAGTCCTACTGTTTTCAAACCAAATGGCTTGCATGTAGATTACAGACATGTTTATCTTTACAAAGTGTCTGTCATGACTTGAAGGTTCAGATATGGCTGTTTTGTTAGCAGGATTTTTGGCACTGGCAATCACAAACAGTGCAAGTTAAAGAATTTTCTTAACTGAAAATGCTATTCCTCTGCATGAGGAATAGGATACAATGCTTTAGTGACAAGGTTATATATAGTCCCTTTAGATCTGAAATCTGATTTACAGTCTGAAAATTCTACATGCAAACAAATTAATTTGATAGTGTCCCACCTGCGCATCATAATATTTAACATGAGTGTATAACTGATGGACATGTAATGGTGTATGTATTTAATAGGTATTTATTAAGTCACTCCCACTAAATTTGACTTGCAATTTTTACAAATCTGATGACAATCGAAGTGCACATTGCTGTGATGAAACATCAAATCTCAGTCCTGAATGACACAGAATCTCCTCTTGTAATCAATACAGATTATGCCTTTTATTTCACAGGGAGATGAACTGTCCCTTTATTTTCTGAGAAAGGTAGAAAGGGTTTATCTGGTTTTTGGGTTTGTGGTTTTTTAGATGGAGCATTCCAAACTGGAACACAAATCCCAAATGAGCCATCTGACACTGACATGCTCAGTAAGACCTGCTGAATGCACTGAAATTTTAAGTTAATTACTTAAAAAATAAATATCGATTTAGGATAATTTAAGAATATTATTTTCTAAGTGATTTAGCAGTAACACCATAGAAATGCAGCAATGAAAAGCATCTTTAAAAGTCAGCTAGTCAATCTCCCTGCTTTGAGAGAAGGTCAAATATACTCTGACCATCTATCTGATCTTTATCTAATCTGTTCATATAAGTCTTCAATTATGAAGTTAAAGAAGTTTCCTAGGCAGCCTCTTCTCGTTCTTAACAACCTTGGCAGCTGGAAAGTTTTTCTTTAATGTGTGACTTAATCTAATCTTATTTAATCTAATCTAACTTCTTTCTCCCTTTTGAAAAATTAAAAAAGTGATTTCTTTCCTATGTTGGATGAACGTGGAGTGTAACTGATGACCATCCTCTTTATAACATCTTTTTACATATTAAGAGATGGTTACTGAATTGGTCCTCAGTCTTGTCTTTTCTAAACTAAACAAACCTACTTCTTTCGACCTTCTGTCATGTTTTTAAACCTTTCAGCAGTATTTCTGCTTTTGCCTGCACTGTAGTTTGTGTGCATCTTTTCTTAAAGTGCCATGCTCAAAACCAGGCTGCGTATTTTAACTGAAGCCCTATTACTGCTACATAGGACAGAATAAAGACCTCCATCTCTTACTTACGGCGTGCCACTTAGCATGGTCCAGAATCACACTGGCCTTTTTACTCCATATAGTGTTCAAATATATTATATTTTTCAATTCACCATTACTGTCAGATTTTTTTTTTCTTAGCCATCTTACATTTTCTGTTGTTTTCTTCCTTCCCAAGCATAGATCTCCTTAGAATTTCATATTGTTGGCTTTGGATTATTTCGTTAACATTTTAGGATTGCTGCAAGTACTAATCTTGTCCTCCTGAGTGCTTGGGATCCCTCCTAGAAAGATACCATCTGCCAGTTTTATGTGTACTCCTTAATCCCTTGTCCAAGTCAGTAATGTGACTGTTCAGTAGACTGGACCCAGCACAAATTTGTTGTGTGAGTTTTATAGCAAGCTGCTAAAAAAGACAAAGTTTAGGGTTTATTTTGATTGGAATCCTTCACTCACTTCATTCGTTCATAACTACCAACCTAGCTTCACGCATGAAGGCTTGCATCTTTATGATGTAATTCTTATGATTAAGCTCTTTTACAGATGTCAGCATCCATAAGTAGCTGTGTCAAAAACAAGTCTTTCATAAATTGCACATAGAAACAATAGTGCCATTGCTTTTGCTTTTTAGTTTTTCTTCAGTCTTTTCCAGGAGAAAAATGCTAACTATGTAAGTCTTTTGTCATGTTCTCTTTGCCCTGATTTATGCCACACCTTTGTGGAGAGGCTTGGAAATAACTTTTGGGTTTACCACTGAAATTACAGCTCATGATCCATAATGTTTTATAGCATTTCAATATGAACAGGTAAAATTGTCACTAGCGAGTTTCTATACACTGTACAAAATGTTCTTTCCTTACATATGGCAAACAGTAATTACAAAAAATGGGAGTGTAGATGTATGCATAAATATGATACTTGTTTTGCACTTGGGATTTGTGTTGAATAGGATTGCCAAATCATAGATAAGTTTGGAGTACCACTGCTTACTTATTTCACCCTCTAATTTATCCACATTGCAATCAGTAAAATTGTACAGGAATAATGCACCTAATTCACATAGGTGTTTTTTTAAATACTACTGACTGACAGTCTTTCTGGGTGCTCAAATGCCTTTTCATATCTGGCCCCTAATAAATAACAAAATTTAGATATTGCCCTCAGCTTACCAGCTTTGCTTTAGCATTGCCTGTATCCTGACTGTCAACTGGATTTTGCATATTTGCATAATTATGTTTCATTCATTCACTACTAGATTTATTTTAAACAAGAAAGGGAAAACCAAACCAAACAAGGAAGCGGGGAACAGCCTGTCTGCATGAAGCATTTAAATGTATCCTGCTAGGCATGTTTGAGCAGATCCTATTTATGCATTTAGTTTGGAAAAAAGTAAAACATTTAAGGTAATTAAAATAATTCTTAATTCAATTTTAAATCCTGCTGGCATTATTTAGTATTCTATGAGAACCGTTGGAGGGGTGGGGGTTGGGGGGGGTGGGGGAAAGGAGGGTAAATAATCTTTTCCCGGTACAATGAAGTAGTCCTTCTGCTATTGAAATGTGTAACAAAATGACTGGGGTCTTTTGGAAAAGTGGCAGATAACTTCAAGGTTTTGCATGGGCCTGAATTTTAAAAGAATCTACAGCAGTTCAGTGAGTGAGAATCCTCTTTAACTAACAGGTTGATGGTGGCCAAGGCTGCATATAATAAAAGTTTTGCTTTTGCTAATCTGAGGATCAGAAGCTTGGAACAAATCTTGACATCGTCTGCAGGAACAGAATTATTTCTGTCATTGCAGACGGGGTAATTTCAATGCATAATCAACCCAGGGTTTAGTATAACTTTGCAGGGACATACTCTAAAAACACACAAGAAAAAAAAGAACATAGCTTTGCACAGATATGGAAGAAGGATTAAGGAGGACTAATCTAGCAGGGAGACATAAAGCATTCCCTTTCTAAGGGATCCAGAAGGAAAAAACAGGGGAGAGGAGAAAAACTTAAAAGCAAAGGGGAAAAAAATGTGAAAAAAAGTAAGTTTTTTCTTTCCTCTGAAATCTTCAGGTCTCAAGCTGGCTAATTTGCTCCCAGACCATAAAAACAATGGCTATAACAGAAGCATAGAAAATATGCTGCATTTCAGGATCTTGTATTTCAGAAGAACACCTGGTCTGTCCTTCCACCTTTCTGATGGGAACAACTATACCTACATTAAAGCACCTTCCCAACGCATTTCTAAAAATCTCCACTGTTGGGTGAAATTCAAGAGCTTCTCTTGGCAACATATCCCAGTGTTTCATTACTTTTATCACAATAAACTTTTTCCCTGATGTCTAAACCTAAGCCTCTTTTACTTGAAATGACTTCTTCCTTTATCTTCAGTGGACATGAAAAGATGTTTTTCACTCCTTTGTAAACAGCCAGACTGTTACCGTGGTCCCCTCTAGTTTTCTTTAGCTGTTGCTTTTGACCACCACCAGACCTGCAGTTTTTCCTTACAGCTCATGTACTCTGGGTTTCTTGTAATTCTCATTGCTTTCTCCTGGGCCTCTCTCCAACTAATTTGAATCTTTCCCTATCTCTGAGGCTTGAGTAGGTACCCAGATGGAAAAGGAAAGATATGGCCTTTTGCACATCTTCTATTAAACCTGAAAAATCGAAGTGATTTCTTTAAAGGTGTTAAGTACTGCCCTTACAGGAAGGTGACATTATGTACTGCTTCATTGACACAGGGCATGCTTTTCTTTCACCGCTTGTTTGCTATGTATCTCTCATTAATTAAGGATTTCAATGACTATTGAAAAAGTGTCCCTGACATTTTTGGCAATTCCAAGTTGTTTCAAAGTCCAGATACTCACCACTCTCCATATTAAGCCCGGCAATGAATTAATACTTTTATATGCACCAAATAAACCAGTAAGAAATAATGCTGAGTAAGAAAGAGAGATGAAATCCCTTCAGAGAAATTCAGATTTGGTGCTTTAGGATTTCTAGGATTGTCACGTCAGATTTTGAGCTGTTTCTAATACTAAATAATATGCTTTAATATCAAATCTATTTTCTGAAACATGACTGTGAAAACAATGGTTTTGTGGGATTTCATGGGCATTGTGTCTTTGTTACTCAACATGAAATACATTGCATTTACCAGTAAGACATTAGAAATTAATTAATGCATATTTCTTCTTTATTTGCCACTCTTGGAAGCTCAGTATGTTTATGAAAGTCAAGAGCAGTTCTTTCTCGCTCACACACATCACCCAGAGCAAGCTGAGGCATGGAATATGTGCAAAATAGGTTCAAGTGAGGTTCATCACATATACTGGAGGTAAATATTCTCCTGCTATATATTAGCTAATAATTTATTTGACAATACAGAGAGCTAAATGAATGTCTCATGTCTAACAAACAGCTGTATTTGCACTCCTACAGATAATCAGTAAGCACTCAACCACAACGAATAGATTGAATGAGGCTGATAGTTCTTTACTGTAAGACTAAGTCAGAGCGTATTAATGTAACACACGGTCATACATGTGCCCCAAAAATGTGGGACACATGTGCCAACCATCCAGCCATGCTGATCTTTGGTACTCTGTCACCTTGCTCACAGTGGATTACTGCTGACAACTTGTAAGTCCAGCTTGGCTCAATTCAGCTACAGTATCTGATCCTTTGTGATGCTGAATACCACTTTAAGTGATACAGACTGCCGACTGCAAGTCAGCACTTCACAGAATATGCTCAGGAAATTGCAGAAATAAGTCCAGGGACTGCCAACCCCTGAGAGGAGACAGGGAAAGCAAGAAGCGACTCAGAATGGTCCCAAACTTTGTTTTCTGATTTTCTCTAGTTGCTCCTGTCATCAAAAAATACCACCAAAAGGATGCAAAAATCATAATTAATGGCCAAACTATGTGTGGGCCTCCTCCTGCGGTTCTAGGCATGGGGTTGTTGTGGCAAATTTAAGAAGGCAGCCTTTTTTGGGGTGGTTGTTTGGTTTTTGTTTTCTCTTTGTACGAACTGGACCCAGTCTATGCAGGCTCCAGGGTTCTATTGTTCAGTTTATTAGCCTTTCCCAAGAAATGTAGTTTTAACCATTGAGGAGAAAGAGGCAAATAGTTCCGTTTCTCTAGAGAAATCAAATACATTATGATTACAAAGAAAAACGTGAAGCCTGAAATGCTTTTCACGTTTGACTCTTCCTTTTTACTGGCTAGGTCTACAGCTCTCAAGTTCATATTCTGTAGTCAGGCATGCACCCACACCGCACAGCTGACTGAGCACAAAACTCTTCTGCACAGTTGGCAGAATAGTTTATTTCCATCAGCTTGGCTTCTGGGACTCACTTTTCCATGCATGCAGAACAGTTAAAAGTCTCCAGTGCAAGACCAGAGTCCCAGTTGCTTTTTATGTGGATGTGGAAAGAGAGAGAATGGCAAGCTCCTGGGCTTGAGCCCGGTTGTCCTGGAAGAACAAGGTTTAAGCTCAGGAATTCAAATACGAAGCAACCAGAATCTTTCACATGTGGATGCAGGGTCTGTGAAAGATTTTTGGGAAGTTCAAGAGCAGGTTAAATCGTCCAATTAGACAGCACATAATTTTTTTCAGTATAAAACTAAAGTAGCTATCCTTTCCCTTCCAACCTACTGATAAACCATCTTTCTGTGGGTCTTTCACTTTTTCACCACATTTTTGTCAACTGGAGGCAATTTGCATGGCTTTTTTTCATGTCTAGGTAAGATGAACAAATGGCCCTTTAAGATGTAAAAATCTAGGAATGAATGAGCAGGCAGAAGTAGCAATTGTAGCTGGAATTGCTTTATTTAGTTGTGAAGAAGCTGCATTGAGATGGCAGTGGATGAAGAGAAGGGAAAAGAACTTATTCGCCATGATTGGCTGAATTAAAAAAAAAAAAATAACCCAAAACCAAAGACATCTTTCCTAAGGGATACCAGTGAGCGAGGGATAGCAAAAATATTTTGTGGTTTAGGTCCAGGGAATTTGGTCATGACAAGCATTGCCACAGGTCACTTGGCCAGCTTGTCTGAAAAGAATTTTTTTGCGAATGCATGCTGCGGCCATAGTATGGACCAGGTCAGAAAGCTCATCCTGAATTGTGGGTAAAGGGTGTGTTGCTTGACCTGATGTGGCAGGATGTTTCCCTGAGTAACTGGCTTCCCTGGCATCTTTTACAGAAGCGACATGTTTGATAACTCCAGGCCTTTTTGTGGGCAACTGGACTCTGTGCTCCCTTGGACAGGGAGTCCTTTAGTTACCTTTGTTCCCTGCTTACAGAAGGCACAGGAGGAGAAGGAGAAGGAGAGAGGTGTTCCCTGTGCAGCAAAACTGAGTCTGTGGACAAGCTGACTCTTCATGCCTGTGGAAACAAACACTATGAGTACTAAACTGGGCTTTCTGAAACTCACCAGGCTTCATTCATTGCCTTTAGTGATGACGAGGAGACACAAACCAGACCCAGATGATTGCTAGAAAAGAAATGATCACTACTGCCATTGTACGTTACCTGTGTACAAAAAGCAGCCAGGATGAACTAGAGATGGACTGGACAGTAATACAGGAAATAATGGAATGTCATTACATAAATAGCTAGCAATGCCTGATCTCAGCTGCTGTATATGGTCATATACTTCAAAAGGATATAGTAGGATTAAAGAATATTTAAAGAAAGAGGATTGCGATGACAGGTCTCAGGTAACTCAGACATCTAATGAAGAAATAAACTTCTCCTTTGAAAATTAAACCAGGGAATATAGTAATATAGGGTATATTAATAAGATTATAGAATGGTTGGGAGGAGTTAGACTGTGTGTCTCCCAGTGCAAGGATGAGGGAGCCCCTGGTTGGACTGTGAGGTAACAAATGCACTTCAGACTGACAGCAATGAGGCCCAGAAGACATGGAATCTGAAGAGGAAATTTCCCTGAACAGTAATAAGAATATGCAAAACTATTGCACTTTTCTTCTGAAAGGCAGATTAATCCACACAAAGCTGAGTGTGAGCACATAGTTTTTCAAACTTCGAGACCAAGATGAGAACTACTTCCATGCCAGAGTGGCAGAGAGCAGGTGCTGCAGCAGTTGAGCCGTGGGTCTGATGTTTTCTGGCACTTGATCTGTTTCCACACAACACTGTCACAGCAGAGAAAGATTTAGTCTCTCATCAGAATGTGGTTGCCAGTACCAAGGAATGGAAGGGAAACTGGCTTGCAGCAGTATTGGAGACTGATGAAGCCACTGAGCAGTCAGCAGTGGCACTGGCTTGGGATGTGGAATCACAACCATCAGGAAGCTCCAGAAAATCAGCCAGGTTTTGTTTTCTGCAAAATCTGGACTGTCTAGTGGCCTTTCAAGCTGAGGCACTGACTTTGGAAAGAACTGTACAATGTGGCTGCCTGTGATGGCAGGAACATAATGATTTCCAGACTCCTGGATGCAGCCATTTCCATTTGTTCCTGCATTCACATGCCCACACATAATAGTTTGTCCCTAAATGCTAGAGCTCCAGACAAAGCCCAATTTAAGATTAAAGCATGATGTTGAAGCTGCCCAACTCCTCTGAAGAGGCAACCATTGAAAGGCTGCTTCAATGCTAATGGAGCGTAAGGATTCAAGTACAAACCATTGTTTTGCATATGGTTACTTACAAACATATAGTAAGAAGTCATGTCTTAAAACTCAAAGGTTTTGTTTAAGTAGAACAGACAAGCTAGGCTAGGAGGAAAAACTGATGCAGAGACCACAATTACATTCTGGGGCAGAGGCTGAGCCAAAAATACACCTGTCTCAACATTCAGTCCAATCCCCCCACACTGGGCTGCATACCAACTATTCATAGCAAGTCCAATTTTAGCCAGAAAAAGGCTGTGAAAAGACTCTTCTCTGTGTGTTAGTGGAATATTACTACAAACAGCATTTACAAAAATGAAACAACAAAAAAATGTTTTGAGCTATTGTGGTTGATCTTTTTTCAGGGTCAGAAATAAAGAACTCCCTGTGCTGGTTGCTAAAAAGGAGGGCATATACCCCCTAATACCTTTAAATCTTATTTCTTGTGAAAAGGAGCTCTTACTATTTTTGTTTCTAATCTAGGCCAAGTTCTGAAATCCTTGTAAAAACCAAGGGCTTAATAATGAAACAAAAAATAACCGGTAGCTTTATTTTTATATCAAAAGGAGATAAGGATTAAAAATACTAATGTGTCCAACTTGAGTATATTCCAGTTTGCTTTCCCGTGGAAAAAGAGAGTTTGTAAAGATTAGGAACTAGACTGTATTGCTTTGCACATGTAGACCTATGACCTTGACCACGGTCATGACATTCTGGCTGAGCTCCAGCTGTCCTCAGAGGGTGCCTGGCTTTAGCAGAATATGCAGAATGGGACCGGTCATTGACATAATTTAACCAGTCACTTCTTATTAGCAATTGTTTTTCATTAGAACTATATAAAAACATACAGAGATGCTTTCATCACCATGTCCTGAATTTACATGCTATATATACATCTGTTTTTTTCCCCAGGTTATTTCTCCCATTGCTATTGCTTTCACCTTTTCTTTTTTCTTTTCTTTTTTCTTTTTTCTTTTTTCTTTTTTCTTTTTTCTTTTTTCTTTTTTCTTTTTTCTTTT
>JAVJGJ010000037.1:93680056-93722407 GCA_035590215.1 Microhierax caerulescens
CCCCCCCCCCCCCCCCCCCCAACAAGAGTGAACAAGTTGAAATCAGTGCTTCTGTAGAGTATAAAGAACCAATGACTGAATAAAGCTGCTTTGGAACACACCCTCTTAATTCACAATTCTATCAAACAATCTTCCATCTCCCCATTTTGAATTACTGGTATTTATGATGACTCCACCATGCATTTTTCCTTCTGATTTTTAACTCCCCTTTTAAAAACACAAGTTTGTGTCTGCCCAGACAAGTAGGAACATTCTCAGCATGGGATATGCAATGAATTAATTCTTTGGTGGGGTTTTTTTCCATTAAAAGTTTTGCCATCCCAGTAATATCTTCTATAGTTTTCTTCCAGTGTGCTGTCAGCCCTACACTTACCAGGTGTCATTTCTTTTTATTCAATAATTATGCCACTTTCAGTAGTGCTGGATGAATGCTTCAGAAAGCTGTCTACATATACTCGTTCCAGCACTTAAATAAACTCATTTCAACTCTGTTCATACATATTTCATGTGCACTTTATCTGATCACTCTAGTAAATGATTTATTGGCAGGAATGTTTGCCCAAATGAAAGATTTTAATGTTCAGGTAATTTGCAAAAAAAGTGAAATATGCATTTCTAATAATACAAATCTGTACTATAAAACAACTAAATTCAGGATCAACCTGTTACTGCACAGAAACATAAAATATGAGCTGAAGTCCAACAAAATCCATTCTAATTTAGTTCATTTCCAGTGAACCAATCTTGAGCAAATGGGAGACTAAGAATGTGTTTTAAAACATCAGAGTATTTCCAACAGGTAGTATATGAAATAAAAACAACTTTCCAGTAGTTGACTATTGACACACAGTTGCAATGCATAGAATAAAATCACTTGGTTGTTTGGCCATTTCTGGTATTTGTCATATTGTGATACTGAATTTAGTACAACAAAATTTGTGCTGTTTATTTCAGCAGCACAGCAGAACAACCTATTGACAATGCACTATGTCAATAAGATATCATTTGGAGAACAGTTGATTTATCCACTGGATAGAACATGATTACAAAAACTGGAGTTACCCATAACATATTCCAGTTGAATAACTTATATTTGTCTCCACATTTAATTTCAGTGTGGTCATACACAATTGATGCCTGACTTATTTGTTTAGCTGAATTATTATTGATTAAAATGGGCAAAGAGATATATGATGCCGATACTGATAAGTGCTATTGCAGGGTGACATTTAAACTGTCAGCAGTGCTGAGGACCAACAAAATATTTCTGTACTTCCTCCTAAGAAGTGTTCATTTGTGCAGAATCATTTGGAGAAGTCATAAGTGCTCTGAGGACAGGCAGTCTAATATTTACAAAACCCAAATAAGAGTATTTTGTGACACTGTA
This sequence comes from Microhierax caerulescens, assembly GCA_035590215.1. Classification (NCBI taxonomy): domain Eukaryota; kingdom Metazoa; phylum Chordata; class Aves; order Falconiformes; family Falconidae; genus Microhierax; species Microhierax caerulescens. The sequence continues at coordinate 93,681,444 of JAVJGJ010000037.1, forward strand.
ATTTTCAAATTTTAGAGTAAAACGAATAATCTCTAAGGTAAACAATCACATTTCTCCCCTTAAAGAACAAAATGTGAGCCCATTGAACAAGCAGGCCAAACAGCACAACTTTCTACATTTCTGGCTGTATTTATCATTATTAGTTTACATTCAGACTCCTACAAAATGGTGTGTTTGCAAAGGTCCAAGAAACATAACCCTCTATAATCCATGTCCTTTGATAGTAAATTAATCTGTCATCATCATTCCTTTCGCTCTCGTTGTCTCTCTCCCTTTGCGCTCTAGAAAGTAAGTCATGGCTCTACATTATGTGACAACTTCATGATATGGCATATTTTGGCCCTTTGCAGGCTTGCAGGTTTGACCAGGAGATGCTTTTGTTCCTAAATCTGGGCCTTGGTGGCTGATGCTTTTAGTTCCTACCTGATTTTATTATTTGTCCTTTTTAGAAGTTGGAGTGGTTTTATTCATGAACAAAGGTTTATGCAAAGTTCATCAGGGTTAATTTCTGTGGCAGTTGAAAGTGAAGGAGGGATAGTCACCAGGGATAACCTAGTGGAGAAACACCAGGAGTGGAGAGACAGGATGCCCGAGGGTGTGAATCACAGCAAGCAGATAACCCCCTGTTCTGAATCAACCTCTGAAGGAAGCTGCCCTTTTCCACTGACTTGGGGGATGCTGGAGGTGATCGGTTATGCTGAGGCTTAAGTTAATCTTTCTGTATAACCTCTTCAGTAGTCTCATGGAGAACTGGTCCTTTGGGTTGTTGGCATCCTAGCAAACACATGGTAAGAGTGCTGTGTTTATGGAGTCTGACTGTCTTAAATTCTGAAACATTTGGTTATTTCATTTCCTCCCAGAAAGAAACAAACAAACATTTACTTCTTTCCTAGTCCATCATTGCTGATTCTACTTAGCTCCTTTACAATTACTTGCAGCTGGATCCATTAAAAAAAAATAAAACACCCTCTCCCTTTTAGATCATACATGAGATGAAGGCAGACAAATTACTCTGACTACAGTGGGCTGCAGCTACATTAATTTCATCCAATGCTATCTTCATTTCCTTCCTTTCCCACTTAGTTACGTAATGTGAAAATTGGTCTATTTTGGTATTATTATGATGATTTTGAGCTTCTCATTCTTCTCTCACATAGTGTTGGCTGCCTAAGATGACCTCAGAAACAATCTGGTTAACAAAACAAAAGAAAAAAGAGTTAGCAGAAGGAAATGTTCCCTTGTAGTGGCAACCTTTCAGGGAAGAGTACCAGTGTAGCTCCTGCTTATTGAACGCTTTCTGGGTCTATTCTGGGAATGTGAGATACTCCCACTTATTCTGATTAATTTCTTATTAATGTAAAGAATAGTATTAATGTAAATACTTCTTATTAATGTAAAGAAGTATAAAAAAAAAAAAGGAAAAAAGAAAAGAAAAAAAAATATGAATTTTGTTTCCAGTGAATTGCTTTGTGTATGAGAAGCCAGCATATGGTGCAAACAGGAACAGAACAAAAATCTCTTTGGTATTTACTTCTAAAAGAAGAATAAATGAAGCAAATTGCTATTCAGGCTCTAGCCTGGGTTGTATGCCCATCTATTCATAATGGTAAGAGCTAAGCTGGTGGCAGAGCCGGCTCACGGCTTCTTAGAGGAGTAGGTAGAAAATTAGTTTTATCCATCTAAAAGTGAGGGGTAGGTACAATCGCTGTGTCTGTAAGAAAGGAAAACCTGGACCTGGGCGAGAGGAGCAGGTGGATGGATCAGATCACAGCGCCTCTCCATAAATTTGGACGCTGCTTCTCAGTGGGCTGCTGCAGCCATCCTGGCTTTCCACAGAGGCAAGGTGAAAATAGGCAGTGGGGCCCGTGTCATTTCACTGTGTCCATAGCAGCCTATGGGGGCCCTGTGTGTACATATATGAAGCCTATATGAACCCTGTGAAACTGCTTTTTTTTGCCTGTATCTAGAATGTGTTTCCCTTCTGGACTGAACAGATTTTTGTAGCCCAGTTAAGTGCTATATTTGTGGTGTTTACTGCAATGGGCCAATATTTGGGTTGCTACAATATTGCCTGTGATATGGGAGGGCTAAGTTCAAACCACAGTTCTGCCCACTAGAGACTGCACTAAAGTGAGAAAAATACCAAGCCCAAATCCAACCATCCCTACACTTACTTTGCATTCTGTGGAGCCTGAAATCTCAATTCACATTATTCTACACCAAAACTGTAACCCTGAATATCTTTCCCACTGTAATGAAAACACTTTTTGAAAAAAAAAAATGCTTTTTTTCACCTGCAGTGTCACAGCCAAGTTTCCGTCAATGTGTGCGATGACATTAACCTAAAGGACACACAGGGAAGGCACATATGATGCATCCAGGCTGTGGAAGAGCAAATACACAGTGAAACTCCAAAAGAAAACAAGCAGTTCTTTCTTCCAGTGTGGTCTGTGTTCAGTCTCCCATTACTATTATGAAAGATAATGTATGTTTATATTATGACAACATGCAGGAGTCTCAGTGAAACTGGATCTTGGCACTCTGCAGAGCAGGCTTTTAATGTGTATGTTCTAAGCAAGTTTTCCCCAAAATCTACAAGGATACAAAAAGAAGAGTCAGGACTTGAGCTAGGATTATGGGAATCTGGACCCTGCATGAAAAACTGAAGACAGACGACATCCTGGACAGCTGTAGTTGATGAAAGGATTGTTTTGTCCACGTTCATCCATTTGGGCAGAGGATCAGGTCTACCTGAACCATTCCTGACATGTTTTCATAATCTCTTTCAAAGTGGTATTTCCATTTTTCTGACCTTTCTATCTGCATTATAGTAACAACTGAACTACCTGAATGAAGAAGTGAAATTAATTGATGAAAAACAAATAGCATACACATTTCATGGATTGACGTTCATCCACAGTGTAACACATATTTGCTTTACTCCAAGTCTCCACTATTCCCTCTCTTTGGATTTCAGATACTCTTTCTGCTGCTGCTTATAAAAGACACTGGCAGGCACTATCAACAGTTTTACATACCTTTTAATTTATTTTTTTAAAAAATGAACTAAGTAGTACTACACTGTAACATACATAGGGAATAAGGAACTGAGAATATGAAGGATGTAAAGTATCAAGTAAGTTGTTACCTCTTGTCAGAGTCAGTAGTCTGGACATTATATTGGCAAATAACACTTATGATGAATTGCACAGCTCAATCTGCAGCTCATACATGTATATTGGAAAACTGAAGAGAATTAATGTGAGCAATTTTTTAATATTAAATTGAAAATGAGATATCTTTTTTTCCGACAGAATATTACGTCAAATTGTTTTCTTTATTGCATTTTTCTCCTGAATATGATTACTACTTTCCATTTTCTTTAAGAATGCACGATCCTATTGTCTCTCCATACTAACTATTTGGGCTTCGCTTTGATCTAGAGCAATTTAATTTAATTCAACAGAACAGGAGTTGAGTTCTCAAGCATTTTATCATTTCCTTTGTGATGAAATCTGATGCAAAGTCCATGACTTCTGTAGAAAAATGCACTGTTATTGACATGAATGTGCATTGTGTCAGGCCTTCACATTTCAGACATTTTTTATATGTCCTGACAATAGTTCTTGAACTGTGTAGACAGTACTGATGGATTATCCATTCTTCAGCCTTTCCAAATGGAAATAAAAAAATTGGTCAGAGAAAAAATCTCGGTCCCATTGTAGTCAAAGGAGGTTCTTTCTAAATATTTCCAAATTCTTTTGGTTTGAATAATAATTCAAATATATAGACTTACTAGACTTCACTGTAGTGTACAAATTAATTCCTTTCTGACTGGAACTACCAGTGGTTGTCTAAGGATCAGTGAACCTGATTTGATTACATCGAATACAGGGTAGCCTCAGTCCCAAGCATAGCTATATTATGTATGATGAAATGAGCTTATTAGGTAGGATCATTCCACATTCTGGTACCACAGGAGATGTTAGGAGGAGCGCACAAGAGTTCCTGCAGTCTGCTGCACACGAAAGGAAGTCTGGTAAAGGCCAAAGATAAAACAGAGTTATGAACATCTGCCAAACATGCTGGTCAGACCTAGAAGGGGCACAAGAGATGTGAGACTAGTGCCAACTGTAGGCTTGCTTAGCTGATTTTAAAGCATTTGATTAGAAGGAAGAAAATTTTGACCTGAAGGTGGGGTGTCCACTGTGTTTAATTGATACATTTCAGGTTTACTTGACATGTTACTGTGAAAAAATTATAATAAAACTGATTTCTTCTCCAGAAAAAGATAAGGTAGCAGGTTTGCTCTTGCTTGATTTCTTCAGCATACTAACACAGATGACCATGAAGAGATAGTAGAAAGTGAAATCAAAACAGACATTAGGTTTATTAATAATTTAAGGCAAAGTACTGATTGCCCCATTCACAGCAGAATTACAAGGGACAGGGGACTGTATCTCTGACAGGGGCAGAACAACACAAAGGTTTCTGTCAGGAATGAAAAGTTCAATAAGTGAAGAGCTCATTTATGTGTATAGTCTTAGTAAAGATAGTTCATATGAATGGGATTTTCAGGAAAACATGACAAAGTCAGATCTGGGAAATTCATTATGAAATGAGGCTTGTTATGAACTGAAGGCTCAGCCTGAAAGAAAATAAGGAGGGGGAAAAAAATCACTTTTCTGAAGGAAATTTTGTTGACAATAGCCATTTATAAAGGTAAAGCAGGATCTGGGAGAGAACCTATAGATCTTCAAAGTTCCCTTTTCACAGCAGCAAGCAAGAGCCACCGTGGTCCTCAGTTCCATTAGTTCCTCTGTGTTCCTTGCATGGTTCATACACATTCACTTTTTTTCCTTCCATACATCCTCAATGACTGTCTTCTGTGGGACTGTCATTCTAACTACATGCTCCATATTCTAGGGTCACTTATACCAATTTTCCCAATATTCAGTCAAATTAGGTAACAAGATTAGTAAGAGACAACAGGAAGAGATTTGGTTTAACATGCCACTAACGCTCATAGTGACAATGATTGATGCTAATGATGTATATATGTGCACAAATACACTGTGATATATAAGAGGGAAAAGCTGGTAAAATCCTAAACAAAAATCTAAAATAAAAATGCATAGATAAAAATTTGGAATTCTCTGAAAAAATCTGTGTCCAGAAATCATGGTTTGATGTAAGAGATGGAAGAAAACTCTACTAATCTAAGTTTGTCATTAGAAATAAGGCAAACATATGTTAGAAAAAAAGACAAATACATATTGGATGTTCTAAAATAGAAGTCACAGAAATAGAAGCTTGATGGTGGAAAACATCTGAAAGAAAAGCATGTCTGGTGATGTTGAAAAAGTTTCTCCCATCAAGCTAGCAACAAAATACAGTAGATGGGAGGTGGCAGTATTATTCAGGATACAAAAAGGACAGAAATATTCAATAAATATTTTTGTCCCCACATTTGGAAATAAGGGGGATGATTTCCTTCTGTTTGATGAAGATGATGAGGTATATTACCAGCTTTCTTCATGGTTAATGAAACAGCAAAATCAGCTCCTAGAAAATAAGCATTTTTTAAATTTTGGGGAGAAAGAATGATTACACTGCTCAGTTTTGACATTTGATTGACAGGATGCTCTGTAAATGTAATGGACTTTTGCAAGACCTTTGAGTCAGTGGTGCATAATATTCTGATTACAGAGTCAATGCTACACAACATCAATAAAGAACATGTTAAATGGATTAAAAATTGGCCAAATGACAGCTCTCAAAATTGCAGTCGTCGGTGGTCAATGGTCATTTCTGAGTTGCTGTTGAGTAGTTGTATCCTACTAGTGGGAGGGTACCATGAGGATCAATGCTGGGCCAGTGTTGTTCAGCATTTTCAGTGCTGAAAATCAGCAACTGGGAAATAATGAACTGCAGCTGTGGAAGATTCTAGGTTACTGAGACATGGTGGAGGCAGGCACACAAAGTGATGTGGTTCAGTTGTAGCTAGGCTTATTCAAATGAACTATTTTGAATACAGCTAATTAGTCTTATCTAAGAAGAAAAATAGAGCTCATGACAAGTCAAGGGTGAGACTAGGGGAAGCCCATAGCTGGAAACAATGCAACTGAAATAGAGCACATGAGACAAATAGCTCTCAGTACACTTCGAGAACAACTGAAAGGCTGAAGGAACTCCTGACATCCTTGTGTAAGTGAAGGGAACAGTGAACGTGAATGGGAAAGTGATCTCACGTGTACATATAGCCTTAGCAAATGAGTGTAGATATACCTAGAGTTCTCGTGGCCATGCTTTTTTATTAAAAAAAATAAATAAATATGCTGAAATATTAGAAAAAGTGCAGAAAGAACATAAAAAATTATCTGAGAACAATAGTGAGGGATTTAGTGAGAACAATCTCTTTAGCTGATCAGAACGATGGGATGCAATTTGATCACAGGTGGTGGAGGAATGTTTGGTACTAAAGGACTACTTAACTAGGAGGGGAAAAAAATACATAACCATGGCCAAAGACCGAAACTAGACCTTTTGAGACAGAAAATAAGGGGCACATCTTTAACAGTAGTGGTAGGGAGTGATAAACTGCCACAACAAAGCACCATTTTGGGGGATCTTCAAATCAAGACCTTATGTCTATTTTGAAGATGTACTTCAATGAAACACATGCACTTGATCTTGATACAGAGTAATGGATGTGTATTGCAAGGGCCTAGGATGTGTAAGAAATGAGGCTCTGATTTTAAGTGTCCCGACTTTGCACTCAATAAATATATGACTTAAGGTCTCCAAAATTTCAGCTGCTATGAACTTCCTATGAATTTGTGTTCTGATTTTGTTCCATTCTTATTTTATGCAAAGCAGTTAGCTCACACCTTTAAAAAAAAGCCTGCCATGATTGGTAAGAGCCTCTTAAAAACATAAGCTGAGAAGGGAAATGACTGCATCATTAGCCACTGGCTACACTTCCCTTGTAAAAGACACTCCACCTCTCCGCATCCCATGCACCACACAAGTGCTAAAACAACTGTCTTAAAATGCAAGTCAGGGAAGTTTCTGGCAGAAATCCTGGACATAAAGTCAGGATTTGGTGACATCGTGCCTTCTGAAGTGATCAGCAATATGACTATGTACTTAATTATCTTTCTTTTTTGCCTAATTTGATGTTGCCCTTTCTATCTTCTGCTTCCAGGTTTTTTTATCCCTCCTGGTGCCTTTTTTAATATTTCATTTGTCAAGGTCTCCATGCAAAGCATTTTTTTCTTGGCATAACTAGATCCCATTGTAATGAAGAAGTTTCCTAATACTCATAATATTACCTAGCCTCCTAATAGTATTGAAGCATGGAAAATTTCAGATGTGTTTGTAGTATGTAGCTGATTTGGTGATATTATCTCCTGTGCTGTTATTACTGTAGCCTACGAACTATGATTGCCTGTCTCTACATGCATTTAGTGATGAAGCAGTGAACAAAAGCTTTCTAAATAAGGGAGGAGACATGGTACAATTGTTAACCATACAACATAACAGAAAGTAAGTGTTCCAAGTTTGAAACCAGAATGTAAGGTTATAATGTGAAAGGAAGATAAAGCGTGGGATTGTCTACAATTGAATTATTTTTTTCTAAGAGCTTGCCTAATTTAACCCCGTAATCCCACGTGTAAGCATATCTTGCACAGTATCCTTTCTAAAAAAGCATTTAAGAGCTGAAGATAGATGAACTGTGGAGTGGCTGACATGAAGAAAGCCCCTTTTTATTTACATGTAGAAGCGTAGAATTGGGTCAGATTTTGGGATGAAATTATGTCTGTCAGAAAGTGGAGTGTTGGCAGTGCTGTCACTATTTGCACTATTACTAGATGCAGGTCAAATTTAGGGAAGGGATTTTACTGAAAAAATAATTACCTCAGCCCTAATTAGAAGACCTTCTTTTTTCTATAGTGTAGTTCCAGCATTACTATCTTACAGTGGTGAAAGCAAAAGTCCTTATTCCTAGAGATCAGCTCTCTTTATTATGGAATCACCTAGTGGTTCCATCTTCCTGTGTACCTTGGGCTGCCGATAAAATGCCACGAAGCAAAGGAGTTCCGTGTGCGCTCCCTGATATTCCAGGTAACACAGTAGCCCAAATTTGGTGTCCATGTTGTGTAAACAGTCTTTTGATGTGTTCAACGCCTATGGAAGGTAAAAGAGTCCAGTGGTTCAGCAGGATACCTTTTGCATGTGCAGGAAGAGACCACAGCTGAGATGAATCACTTATCCTTATTTACATGGTTTACCTTGTAACTGCCTCCTTTAGGGCTGTTTTAGTCACATTTTGAGCCAACAGTAGGTGTGGAGGCATATGCTGCAGGAACCGCTGTGCTGACAGACTTCAAGCTGCTCTAGGAAGTTACTGTCAGGACCTAGGGGAACCAGGATTAGCCCTGTGATGGATCTAATTCTCCCTGTCCTACACTTCCTCTCATTTCTTTAGATTATGCTTTGATGCTGTTAAGGTGTGCTATGGATATATAATATGATTTGCATAAGCGGGTGTGGTGTCATTTCCTCTGCCCAACTTTGCTAATGCAAATTGATGATGTACAAAATCCTTATTTCAGTCCTCTAAGAATCTCATTACAAAAGAAACTGGAAACATACCTACTTGAACAGAGTGTCCACAAGGCTGATGCAAGCCCAGAAAGGAGATACTACAATATTGGGGTTTAAGTTTCCAGAAATGACCACTCACCTCTGTAGTGCAGTCATAGGTAAAGAGAGGGAAATTTAATTGAGCTGTTTCTAAAGCAGGTACAAGAGCGATTAGTCACATGTTGCCCACTTTGGAAAAACAAATGGTTAAGTTTTTCTCATTTCCTTGTTTGCCACTATACCACTGAGTAGCACAGTGTCCAGCTACACGAGCTGAATGGCCAGCTAGAAATTTTATTCTCAGCAAACATACTTTGGAGGCAAAAAAACCCCCAAACAACTCACTGCAAAACTAAAGCAGTATAGATTATTTACTTGGGAAAATTATTATGCTCAGAACTTCAAGATAAATTTAATGAAGAAATCAACATTTTTAGAAGTTTTAACTTCAAGGAGATACTCAATATGCTTAGGATATGGGAAAGGGTAATCCAGAAGATGAGGGTGAGAAAAGAGTTACAAAACCCTTTCCCTGTAGGTGAGCTCTAGGAAAGTGCTTATATTCAACAAGAAGCTGCCAACAATGTTAGTACTCAGCAACTTTCCCTCTTCTGAGAATTGCAGTAGATCCACTGATAATAGAATTTATGCTTGAGCATGCAGCACTGACTTAAGGTTAGTGCTTATGAATATATTAACGCTCCTTTCAAATTGTAAATAACACAAGGACTTTAAAAAATAATTAAGTGTATTTAAATGTCTACTGCTCTTTTTATATGTTCAGTTATTCTGTTATTTGGGGATTTTCCTCCGATGGATTTACACTGTAGCACTGTTAATCAGCAGGCTGCGCACAAAACGACTGTTGCATGGAAAAACCTGTGAGCTGGGTGCCACCGAGCTCGCTTCACAGTTAGGTGACACATCATAAAGGTCTGCCTTGTAGGGCATCCCTGTGGCAATGGTTTAAGCCTCAAAGTTTAGCTCTAAACCTGAAACTATTTTTGAGTTGGAGGCATAATACTAATACTTCTCATCTTCCCAGGGAGACAGGTTTACTTTCTTTATCAAAAAACAAATGTGCTTTTTCAGACAACTAACTTCATGACATTATCAAACCACAGACAAATTAAATAAATCTTGGAGCAACCCATATATTCGATTGCTTCTAAGTGGCCTTTTAAGGCTTACTGGTCTTCCAGTCTATAGAAATTATTTTGGGGCAGAAAGACTAAGTATTTTTTTGTACATGACACAGGGCAGGAGGACAGAACACTATTTGTTCACCTATATGCACCTGTGATGTAGAGAGAATTGACAGCTCTGTGATTATGGTGTTAAATGAAGTTGGGAGGCTACAGCACAAAATTCTGTGCCTTCGCTGATACATCAGTAGTATGAAGAGAATGATACTGATTTTCTCGGGCTTTGTTTTGCCTCTGCATTACAAGGTCTCTGAGGTATGAGCTGAGGCACCGCAGCCCAGTCACAAGCAACACATCTAAGAGTTATTATGGAACAAATAATAAATAGTATTAATGAAGAAAGATGGACTGCTAAGAAGTGAAGGAAAATACTACCTTTTCTGCTGTGAAGTCCAAATTAAAAGAGCTTATGTGCTCTTTGCTTTTCTCCCTATGGGTGTTGCATATTCTCACAGCCTTCACTAACCATTTCAGAGCGGACAGATGACCTTCAAAAGTAAATACGATTAAAGCTGAACAAATCAGGTAATTACAATAAAAACATGACTTGACAAGCAGCCTCTGGACAGAATTACAGTTCTATACACAGCCTTCACATTCAATTAGGATGATTTGAAATGGTAAAAATATTTCTTTTACTTTTGTTTGATATTTGTGGGACACTGTTTCGAAGCTATATGAGTTCTTTAGAAAAAAAAAAAATCAACTTGGATACTGAGTTCTTGCATCTGTCACTGGAATGGATGTTAGAAAAGTGTTACCACAGGTATTTGAACCTTCTTTTCCACCCACAGGACTTCCCTGCCTAACATGGCCCTCTTCCCTCTCCTGCTCTCTTTCTACAACCTGTTGGCAGCTCATAATTGGCACAATTGCAAAGCCATGCAGGGAGAAGGGACTTGTGCCTGTCTCCAGCCTCTCCTCTCCCTTCTCCTTTTCTCATTTGGGTGAAGTGCACATAGCAGCCTCCCAGCTCTCAGGGAACATACAGAAAGATAACGTGAATGGTGAGAACTAGAGATGGCAAAACATTAAGTCTAGAAAAAGAGTAGGACAGAAGACTAATGCTATGAGCATTGCTGTAGTATTAGCACATCATAATATTGGCATCAGCACTTAGAATCAAGAAAGACACTTCATTGTCACCTGTCTTTACTGCATTGCACAAGCTGCCAGATGTTCCCAAACCAAGGACAAGCTGCAAGGTCCAGAGAAAAACGCTGAGCGGAAAAGCAGGTGATCCATGATGACCTAATACAGCTCAATGCATTAATATCTTAACTTACTTCAGTGCTTTTAAAGATCAGACCTGTGATATTCCCTGTTATAAGTCAGTAGCATTTAACCCTCTAAGTATCCCTTTACTTTGAGATTCCCCTCCCATGTTGACAATGTGCAACTTTTCACTGCATAGAAGAAAACTGAAACATACAGCTAAATATAAGAAGGAGAAAATATCCTGAAAGCCCTGTGGAATCTTGCACTACTGCAGTACGTGCAATAGTGCACATGGTGATGTGCCCCTGGGACAGGTCCTGGCTCCAGCAGGAGCAGATCAGTAGGAGATGAAGCAGAGGAGGAAGTCATATCCCCACACAGTGCACTGTAATGTCACTGCCCATGGGTTCAAAGTGGAGTTATACTTAATGGCATCGTGATACACTGCTTTCTGGTGAAATGCTCAGATGGAAGTATCCTCACTGTGGAGACACCGAACTGAAATCCAGGATGTGCCACTGGAAACATGCAGGTCAACCCTGAAATACAAGGCCAGAGGGGAACCAGCACTCCCTGGATCTGCAGGACATCAATAAACTTCCTATGACCACTGTAATCTTAAAGCACCTAAATAAAATTGGGGCAAATTCCTCTAGAAACAACTTCTAAACCCCCTTCAGTCCCACTGAGACGAATTTGAGTGACACTGTGTAAAGCACGGAGTGCTCCAGCATACAATCAAGAGAGCACCATAATCTAGTTTAAAAACATCAGATAGGTGAGCTGGTGTGGTGAAATCCCTGATGCTACTTCCATGCATAATAGTTTAGCAGGATCAGGCACATGGTTGAACCAAGTCCCAAACAGGCAGGAGATCTGGGATGGTTTGGATGAGCCTGGAAGAAGGACCTACTTGTGCAAACTTGCTTGGGGTCCAAGACACAGAGAAGTGCCTGCAGGGCTGTATTTATTAGCAGCATTACTGTAGTGCCTTGGAGGTTGAGCACCATTCTGTCCCGCACTGTGAGCCACGGTACAGAGGTGCCTGAGCTAGTGGGGACCCAAGCTGGCACATCCCCATGGCATAGTGCCATGCCACACAGCTCCGCCAACGTGGATCCCAAAGCAGCGTGGTGGCACTGGCATGGCACAGCACCAAGCTTGCCAGAGACACACGAGAGGCTGGCACTTCTTCAGTGATGCAAGCACAGCACTATGCTGCTGTGGCTGGGCTGCCTCCGCTCCCAGCAGGAGCTCAGGTGCTGCTGGCCTGAGCATCTCTGCACAGCGCAAAAACATCTAGTCACAAACCAGAACCCCACCGTGCAAAGTACTTGACAAACACAGCACAGAAAGATACCTTGCCCCAAGGAGTTTACTATCTAAATAAAATGAAACTAGTGTAGAGTGCACATTGCTCAGTGTATAAAGCAGCGCTTGTCACTTTTTCTGCCAGCGATGTGCCAGAAGTCAAGCTATTAAATTGCAGTTAGCAGATGGGCTAGGTACTCCCATTGCTTTTGCAGAGTACCATGCAGCTACCAGGGCTCTTCATCATACACCTGACTATCAAAAATCCATAGTTATATCCTAAAGAGTAATATAGTATCTCCAAGCTCATTGAGTTATATGTCCCTCATTAATATACCCTTTATTTTCAGGGAGCTCCCATCTTTTGAAAGGGTGAAGATTACTTGAGGTTTTAATAAATGAACCGCTGCAAAGGAACATGTTGCCCTCCTCCTCCTAAAAAGACGCTATTTATATCAATAATCCTATTGCGGGTGTTACTCCAAACCTCAGAACAGAACAGTGACAAGTTAACCAACCACTTTTGTAATAACATTTACTGCCCTTTATGAAGTTAACAAATCTATTTTTCAAATTTCAGTCATTTAAAATACAAAGGGAAAAGCCATTTTTTCATATGATAAAATGTAGCTGCTGCTGGAATCAAAGAGTCAACCACATTTTTTTCATTAATTTGATTATTCTGAAATGATTGATAAGATTAATTAAAATTGGCTTGATTCAGAGATCTTCAGAGGACCCATCTACACAACTCTTGCAATTTCCACTTGAATAAAAATGGAACAGCATCTATAGGGAGACAGATATACCCAGCATGCCTCTTTTCTTCTCTAACTGTATGATAGTTATTATGCCTATTATTCTCCTTGTGAAGCTTCAGACCATCTAGAATATTTTGAGATTTTTTTTAGTAGGGTGTGGAAGGAAAAAAGAGAACCCTGTGTGAGAAAGAAAGAAGGAAAGAAAGAAAAGATAGAAAAAAAAAAGAAAAGAAATAAATAGGAAGAGAAAGAAAGAAAGAGAAAAGGAGAAAGGGGGTGAGAAAGAGGAAGAAGGAAGGAAAGAAAGAAAAGGGAAAAAAACCTAAATAAAGTAGAATTTCAACCAATTATAAAAGCTCAGCTAGACTGCATTGAACCCTTTGAGGAAGGGATAATTTTACCTCCCTGAACATAATGCCTAAAAATTTCCTTTAAAGCTGTGAATAAGCAGTAATTTTTCACCCCTTTCCCTCTCCCTATCCTGGGCTCTGATCTAGAGTTAAGTGTACCCAGGAAACCAATAGTATCTGCATGAGATAAAATCAAGCAGATCAAGGCTAAAGTCTTCAATATTATTCACATAAAATGCCATGCTTACGGAGGGCTTAACCCCCTCTCTGGGGCTACAGATGTTCTTCTTGAGTACATCTAGGAAAACTTGTTTGCAGACATTTATTTTTCCATTCTATGATGTGCCCTACTGTTGACTACTCTTCAGCCTAACCATCCCCCTTCTATAAATAAAACAATCTGTGGAAGGGCATGGGCGACACAGAGTTCCCACCACTACCCTCCCTTAGGGTTTTTTATCAAAATGTGTGCTCCCTGAGAAGGTTCTTTTGTAACATCTCAGTAGAACCACACTATTCAGAAAAATGTCAATGATCACCAAGAAAACATAGTCAAACAAACACATTGCTATGTCCTATCGGTGTTACAACAGGTAAGGCCATAATCCAGCCAAATTCTAGGTATGTATCTGATTTAAAAAGAAAAAAATCACTTGACTGCCATTCAGTAGATGGGCTCCAATGGGCTTTGATATTAAACACACATGTAGGTGTTTTACTAAATTGGGTCCCATAAATGAACAATATTTTTAATAGGTATCACAGAGGAAAACTAACTCTGTTTAAAGAAGTAAAAAGAAACAAACTACCACTTCAGGTGGCCTAAGTAAGGCTATTGATTAAATAAACCAGCTCTTGGTCTATCTAATATTGGCAGTGCCAGTCATTAAACATTATAAGGAAGTGGAAACCTGTTCCTTGTCCAAAGTCAATGGGAAGTTTTGGCATTTACTTTACTAGGCCCAGAATTTCCCTCAAGACTTTTTTCAGCCACTCACGTGCTTAGAGCAATGCACATGCATAACAGATGTACTTTACACTACCACAGCATTATGGTTTAGTCAAGAATGCACATTAAATTTCTCTTTACAGTACTGGGCAAGGATTTCCATATCTGCATGAGTCTACTTTTTGTAAGCTAATGTACAATGTAGGCCAACATTTGCATGTGAAAAGTCATCAAAAATCAGGAGGAAAATTGCCTACCTCAGTCATTTTAAAATAACTCAGGCCATTAATTGGTAACCTTTGTTTCTCCTACTTGCACAGCCATAAATTAGTTTTATGGATTAAGTATATTTGAACTTTTAAAAATGTTTTTATAGCTTAGAAAGCAAAACACTGTATTTGCAATCACTTCAAAAACAGTGGAGAATAGAGATATGTGTGGGGAACTGATTAAGACTCTAATATCTTGCATCTTGATTACAAACTGTTACTGGAAAAATCAGTCTATTTAGTAATTGCAGCACCAGTTCAAAGGTTCATGGAAGAAAATATTAGATTTAGTAAAATTAGTTGCACAAGGAAAAAAGGGAGTATGTCATTTGTTCATAAAAGAAAACTTTAAGAAACCAACAGCCCTCAGCCAGCTGTATGGCACTTAGCAATTAAAACAGAGCATATAAGAGACCTTTGGTGTTACATTAAAATTACAACTTAAGTGCCACTTACAATTTCATTACCACTTTGATGTCCTTACTTACACAGCCCCAACAGGATCTGTTAAGCACTGGAGTAATCACAGGTTGTCTTCCACTTTCCTGACAGGTGTGGTGGTAACTGATGCAAAATGCATCCATGGTGCTTGGGCTTAGAACCACAAGGGCTGGCCTGTGTGGAAGCATCATGCTGGTGGGGATGGACTTGCATGCTGCATGGCTGAGGTTTTCCAGGAGCAGGTTGTGGTTTAAAAGGCCTTGACTTCTGGTTTCCAGAAGGAACCAGAAGTGAAGAGGTGGATTCTCAGGCAGTAGTCGCTCACTACTTGAACCAGTTTCATATGGTACAATTCAGTCTTGTGCCATGGGGCTCTGCTGGCTTTGGAACATCTCCAAACATCCTAATCATTCACACAGTATTGGTATGAAGAAAAATGGTATCACAGAAATGAGGGAACAGCTGTAGACATCAGAATTGCTGCTGCTAGTGCTTGCTATAGAAGTTCTCCAGAGGAAGCTCTCACTACTGCTGAAGAAAATAATTCCTGAATTTCCTGACTGCGTACCTAAACTGTGCCACTGAAAACCAACCAGCCAATGAACCCCTGAGTTCCCTTCGCTTGCTTTGTGCTTTACAGTTTCTGCTCTATTTCCAACTTGTCTTTTCAACCACGATAAGGCATTGTGTGAAAAGAATAAACCATGAAACCATGAATGTTTTGCATAATCACATGACTCCAGGAGATGGAGTTTTAACAATACAATTTCTGGACACATCTTTAGAAACTTCTGCCTCTCTCCCTACCTTTGGTTTGAAACAGGCAGTAGCTTTGTCTCTGGACTCTCTTCTACCAGGGGAGGCAAAAGGTACATTTTGTACAGCTGTGAACAGTTACCGAGCTTCCATGTGGACAGAACTGAAGATATTTCCCCAGCCATGACTACCTTGCAGAGCAGTTTCACAGGCATATTCTTCCCTCCCCAGGATCTCTTGTCCTGAATTAAAGCTCAAGAATTCCATTGGGCATCTAAATATCTGCTTCTGCTCCATATCTGAGAGAAATCAGACGAAGTAACTCCTTGGTGGTGTCAACATCAGGGAAACAAGGGGCCTAATAACTGTCCCTTGGCAAAGGCTTTCAGGTCTATAATGGTGGGTCTCACCATGCAGGACGAGCATGCTCTTGTACTATTCTTGACCGGAGCATGTTGCAGTACTCTTTCAATTTGGGCCCTTTGGTCCTGGTCTTTTGGCATGTGCAAAGTAAAACAAAGAAATGGGATTAGTGCTGCTCTTTCACTGTAACCCAGTTGTTTAAGTTTATAATTTTTCACCAGCTTTATAAAGGCTCTGGTTTATAGTTCACCCCTTTGTAGATACTGTGAAGCATGTAACGCAACAGTTTCTCAAAGAACTTTTATGCCATTACTCCATACTTTATGAGAAGAGATAAACGGAGCTAAAGAAAATACTAAAATAAGCATATGCACTCACTTACCTGAGTTCTCTCCCCATTCTTTAGCAATCATCCGAATCTTTTCAGGGTTTCAGGATCTTGCCTTTCCCCTTGCATATAGACTTTTATGGATTTTCCTTAATCACATGGCATCCCATCTTACTCCTGCAGCCACTGAGGTAGCTGAGCATTTCTCCTTCTCAATAAATGAGATAATAGGAGACTGTTTCCTTTGTAATCACCACATTTCTTCATCAGATAATCAGTTACTTAATTACCAGCTCATGAGGGCAGGTGATTTTTCTGAGTGGCAGCCAATTCCTCACCTACGAGTAACTTTGTATGAAGAGATGATAACAGACGCTCAACAAATTTCTATTGTTATGTCTTCATTGTGTGGAATTCCAGTCCAAAAAGTAAGTGAAAAAAGATAGCTATTCAACCCATATATTATGAATAATTTTATTTAAAAAATTATCCATAATTCTCAAAAATATATGCAAAAGTTCACTGCCTCAAAGAGATTATTATTTGTACAGTGAAGGATTCTCCCAGCTTTTGTAGAGGTCCTATTCATACACCTCTAGGTTGATTATTTTGCACAATTGAACATTTTTACCTGACTGGACATGTTTGTCTCTTGATGCAACATAAAGCTGGTAGACCTTTTCATCAGTCAAACCTGAACCCATCCATCAGTCAAATATCGGCACATGACTAGCAAGTGAAATCTGTCCTTAGTCTACCAGTCTTTCATTCCTCCCTATCTTCAAAGTTACCCATTACAGACCAATTAATCTAGAGGCTGACAGTGGTACTCTTGCTTTGATTTCTTTGTGAAAGAGTATCCAAAAGTATTTCTTGGCTCGTTCTAACGCTTACTTTCCTTTGCTTAGTGGTTCGGCAACAAACATGCACACTATTGCTAATTAATATGTTTGAAATTCTATCCTGGCCCACAGCACTAAAAAAAAAAAATATCTCAGAAGTCTTTGACTGTAGTAGCTATTAATCAGCCCTAAGCCTTTGCATTTGTCCTAATTCAAAGCATTTGTTTCACAACATATTTTCTGCATACCACACCAGTGTTGATCAACATAGATTTCAAAATTCTTGTTTATTTTATTTTACAGCATGTCAGTCTGGGAAGTTAGACAAAAAGGCAAAAAAAGGAAAAAAAGGCTGTTTATTTGTCTCATGCTGGGGAATTTCAGACTCCAGCAGGGTTCAATGGAGTGTGTGTCACCATCACAGAGTGTGCTAAGACGGCACACTGAGTGGGAGCTGGTGATGAGAGAGAAGGGGCAGAAGTCTGTGTTTGGCAGCTGAGAAGACACAAAGGAAAACAAACAATAGTCTTTGCAGAGAAGCCTCTTTCATGCTGTACAATGGGTGCATGTCATTATTGTCCCGCATTGTCCATTCTGCTGCATAAAGGGAAGTAGCTTCTCTCCACAAAACTCAACCCGACCATGCACTGAAGGTGTCAGCTCCGCAGCTGCTCTGCTCTGCGGCCTCTGAAGACCTCAGGGAAGACACTGGGACTGTCTTTAAACTAAAGAGACTGCTTGGAATATGGGGAGGAGCAGTATGATATGTTGTTCTTATCCAGCTCTGCAGTACTTCCCTGAGAAAAATTAATAAAATGACCCATTATGCAGATACGGACATCCCAGGGCTTCTGACGTGCTAAGGGTGGATCTAGGCAGCCTCTTTATAAAACTTTGCAACTGGAGTAGAAGGAAATTTGAGATGTTTTCTTTGCCTCAGATCTCTCCCACACACATTGACTCTCTAGATAAAGGCTAAAACATCGCTGTGAGCAATGACTTTTCCTTTCCTTTTTCAAAATACTCATCCATAAGAATAATTTTTGCCCCGTGACGAACTACTTTTAATCAAATGGCAGATATTTTTAAAGTATGCAGTCATACTGACATGCTCCTCAGGGTCTGCTAGCTCTAACCCTCATTGTACAATAATACTATGTTGTTCCTGTCAAAGGAGAGTGTATTTTTAAAGAAAAAGTATCTACCTATTTCCAGGAAAGTGCAACTGTGAGAGAAACACAAATTAGCTGCAGTTGAGGTTGCTCTGCAGGATGTTTGAATGAAATACTTGAAGAAGACAGAAAAAAAAAATTTGGAACTTAATCTGATTCAAAACTAGAAGCTTTTAAAACCAGATATGCTAAATAGATAACAGATTGGGAAAAAAAAAGAAAAAAAAAAAAAAAGGAGGGGGGAAAGTTTTAAATTCAGGTCTGATCTTGCCCACTCTGCCCTCACAGTTTCTATGTTTGGGTTGCAGTGACTCACTGTCCAGCAGCTAAACCTGCCCGATCTCCTAGGAAAGCCTTTCCATAATCTCTGAGGTTGCCAGCTCCCACCTGCCATGGGGCTCTCCTGCCCCGCTGCCCCAAGCAGGCTCAGCAGCTTGCTCCAGAAAGGAGCCATTTCTCCCACCCACCCAGAGCCCATCTGACCTATTCTTACAAGAATATATAATAACTTAGTACAGACAAATCAAAAAAATGCTCC
The DNA here is from genome assembly GCA_035590215.1 of Microhierax caerulescens. Taxonomy (NCBI): domain Eukaryota; kingdom Metazoa; phylum Chordata; class Aves; order Falconiformes; family Falconidae; genus Microhierax; species Microhierax caerulescens. The sequence goes on from JAVJGJ010000037.1 coordinate 93,700,596, forward strand.
CCTTCACAGCAGCATGATATTACCACCTTTCTTACCATGCTTTCACCTCACCTTGGCTATGCAAAATTTTTATGACTCAAATAGCAGATCTTACTGATTTGGCTGATTTCTCATCTTTTCCTCCTGTGGGAGTACTCAAGGACACAGGACTTAATCGGAGACTGGGACAAAACAGTCTTATCTGTAGCACATCACTGCTTAGAGCAAATATTGTTTCTAGTTTCTGATTCCCTTTTTCCCTAAGGTAAGTTTAACTCTCATTTAGTTTAGGCATTTAGTTTGCCTTTGCTTTTTTCCTTCCCTAAAGGTGCCCAAAAGCAAAAAAATAATGCTGTGTTCCTGCTCCCTTTTGGTGTAGAAAGATCTCTGCATTTTTATCCAAAAAGAAGAAGAGGAATGAAAACCTGGTGATTTTTTTGTAGTACTTGTGATTTCTCTCTGTTGTGCTGGAAGACTCAAACCCCATTTGAGAGGAGACCTAGCAGGGATTTCATAACAAGGAAAACCTGAACTTCCTCAGGCTCAAGATACGCTTGCAACGTAGCCATGTCTTTAACCTTGCTGCCATTTTTTCCATACCATAAGTCCAGCTGGAGTTTGGACACAGCTTACACATCTACTTAAACAGCTGATTCACTAATATTTTCATCTTGAACCTTTCCATGTCTCTTGCAAGAGAATGAGGAGTTATTTGCTCACATGCACAGTTAAAAAAAAAAAAAAAGGGGGGGGGATGGAGGGAAAGGGGGAGGTTGTGAATGGGAAAAGAAAGGGAATGGAAAAAGGAAAATATATTTGAGCTTCCCGATGATAAAGATGTAAAATTTGGGGTATAACATACTTTTTAAAGAGATAATTTGGGCCAAAGAAGAAGGGAGGGGAAGGGGAAGGGAGATCCATATTGTTTTTGTTTTCTGTTCATCTTCAGAATTAGTGTTAGTCAGTGTATAGATGAAATGTGTTTACCTACATCTAGAACTAATACACAACCCTACTAATACACAGCACTTAATTCTTGCACAGAATATTTTTCCCCATAGCAGTATATCACACAACAAATCGCAAAATTTAGTAAACAGGTCTCTTATCTTAGTGATGGAAAAGGGAGGGGTTGTTAGTAAAGCAGCAAATATAATCTAGATTTCCTAATTCTCCAGATCAGTGGATGTACCACTAGACCACCAAGCACTACAAAAATTGATGAACTACATGATGTAATATGGCAATGGGACTGTCTTACAGCTTGTCCTTGAAAGATGTTTGTATTGACAGCAAACAGCCCAAAAGACAAAGCCTGCACCATGACAATTCCACAAAATCACTTGTAAAACAAAAAGAGTAACAATCCTCAGGGCTCCAAACCTTCCAAATTAAGGAATTAAAATCCCTATAATATGTCTAAACCCAGAGGCTTTTTGCTGTAGAATTATCACTGGTAAATATATAGATTATTTAATTAATCCACTTGGTTTTAAGTTGTCTGCTCTTCTGTTTTCCTTCTGTGCCTCACTTTGGTGGTTTGAGCCCCCTGGCACCTTCAGAAATTGCTGAGAGGTGTCTGGTAGGAAGGATCAGAAGTTCTCAGGCACAGGTGGATATGGTGTAAGGGACCTCATCCCGATGTTTCAGTCCCATCTCCACTCAACACTTACCCCTTGGATGCAGCCCTAAGTTCAAAGGTACACCCAAAGTGGCACCCCAATGGTACAGCCTTGCCAGCTTTGCTTTTAATGAGATCAGGGTTTCACTAGGCTCTGGAGTCTGTGATTCAAATACTCTCTTCACTGTTCAGTTAATGGGATCAGAGTAGCTCCATCTGTAATGTGCGGGTTGTCTCCTGGGTAATCTGCCTCAAGGAGATGGATTGAGAAGCTTACACCTTTAAATATGATGCAGTCAAGGAGAATTATAATTATTGCATGTATTAACACTGTGTACAAGGCCCAAATTACATGGCATAGAAAATACGAACTAAAACGGAATATTGCAATAGCCAATAGTCAGGAAAAAAACCCTCATTGATAGAGCATTATGTATGCTATTGGAAAACTTTGCTGTGGAGAAAAGAAACACAAGATACATTCTCCCTGAAACTACTGGAAGTCCTCTAGGGCCGTGAGGCAGATCATTGTACTTAGCCGGTACGTGGGAGTTGGGAAGAACTCTGTCAGTCTTATCCTGTCATTTCTTCTTCCTCAGGATCAGTCTTTTCCCTTACTTTAAATCAGAGAACAACTTTTGCTTCTTTTGCTGGCCAGCCTGTTTCATTCATCTAAGCAAGCTGTTTAGTTTAAATACCTGTTTTCTCAGAGGAATTTTTTCCAAAAGGTGTCCACACATTCTCTGGACTGGTAGTGTAAGGAAGAGGGTGAGTGGGTTTTGGGAAGAGCTAATATCTTTTAAGTTGACTGTAGGATCGAGGTGCCCAGTTTACTTTTCTGTCATGGAGAATTATGCATATAATTCCCTAAGCTTTTGAAAATCACAGCCTAAAGGCTTTACCTGTCGGTCTTAGCCTAAAGGAATGTAGGTGTCATCAGTTATAAATAGTTGTTGACCTTTAGCTATTAAACTACTTGATTTGCATGTATAAAGATTGTTTTAACCTCCAATACTAGGTCTCCTGGTGTTGCCTGAATTGAATACTGAGCACAAAACTGCACATACAAGATTAGGCTCTGATACCTTAAAGAGCCTTCAGGAAACATAGACAAACTGAAGTCAAAGGCACTGGAAGCTGGAGATAAATATATTTTAAAATGTGGCTCTAAGCCCTATTTATTTGGCCCAATAAACGCTGTTATCTGACATAATAACTCTATTAGATGTGAGTACTGATTTTAACTGTTCCCATATTTGCTTCTTTCACCATTAGGATGTCTAAATTCATCACCACATAAGAGACAAAGTCCTGGTAAAAGAGATTTTCTTCCCATTATGTGCAGTTTTAAAGTCATTTAATTTCCACAGTAACAGAAACTCCCATTGTTCATACATTTTTCTAATTAATTAATTCTTCTGTATGAGTTAAAATATAGAAACTGAAATTTGTATTTCTCTGGTTCAGAAATCTCCTCCAAAGAATAGAAACACCACGTGTATTGCAGGTATGAGTAAGGCATTTTCACTACTTTTGTTGAGGGTTTTCATTCTGCATAGCACAGTATTTTTTCACCTGATGCTCACCTCATACACTACAAATGCCAAAGTCAAATAATAAGTACCTGAAATTACCTAAACCCTTTCCAGTTATTGCAGTTTCAAACATTTTACTGTGGATCACAAGCAAGCACATTAGGGACCAGCTTCAGAAAAGACTTGTGTTTGTAGTGAACCTGAGCACGCTGTGCAGTTTCATTAACATCAGGGGGACAAGAGTAGAATACGTCAAGTGCGGATGAAAGGCTTAGCGGTAATGCATCTGGTTTTGAAAGTGACATACTCCATGTTTGTGAACAGAGAAAACAAGGTCTCACAACTGCAGCTTCCAGACGCAGACTTGTACGGAGTTTTAAAAGCCTGCAGGAGGTTGCATGCTGAGTTAAAGAACTTGATATGGAAGTAATTAGGTAGCAGACAATAAGTGAGATAGAGAAAACAGCGGAATAAGAGCTTTTAAGAAAGTTAAATGACTGCTCAAACCTCCCCTCCCCTTACCATTCCTGACCTCCCTTAAGTTAAGGCAGGCACGATGAAAGATCTACACACTTTCGTCTTCTAATAATTTCCTCAGTAATCAAGGAGCGGAAGTTGTTAAGTGTAGTATGATCAGTTGGAAGAGATTTGCTCCAGCATTTGGTTCTCATGCCAAGAACATAAAACTGTCTAATAGGAAGTTCTCCACATATGAGCAGGGAATAGAGCTGAAGTAGCAATCAGCAGCTGATTGAGGCTATCTGACCACACTGACCAGCTGTCCAAGCAGCAATTTCAGCAAGTGGTTGCTGAGCTGTTTTAGACTAGTCCATGCATCAGATCCTACAGGCTCTGATAGTAGCTCTATTCTTTAGGCAAAATCATGCAGCTTCTTGCAAGGGTATACAAGAACTGCAGCGCAAGTAGGTTTGGAGGTAGGATAGAAAACAAACAGAATTCAGGGTCCCAAAAAGAAAAGGTGAAAGTTTGGTGGGACCTGTACACTAGGAAATGGAATGGGAGATAACTTGGTGGGATAGAAAGCTAAGGAAATACGTTCTTTGCTGCACACTCTATCATCTTCTTCTACCTCCCACCATGAGTAAGGAGCATTTGGGTGGATAAGTGGATCATTTGGCTTGGTTTAATGCCAGCAATGAGAACACTTGTGAAGCAAAGCCAAGCATGCTGGCAAACATCCATTGATCATCCTTTCCTTCATTAAAGTCCTCTCACCTTGTGAGAATAAATTGATTACGCTACCATAGGACACGCTTCCTGCAGCACTTCAAAGCCTGCAGAGGTGGAAGCTGGATTTGGGCCATAGTGCCTGGAGCCTTTAAGAGTTAATTAAACATAATAGTAACCTATATATTTACAGGTCCCTTTTTGATGACAGCAACAGAATAGAGGTTAACCCCACTTTTCAGGTTCTCCCTCAGGATTTGTTTGAACTTTGCTCTTGTTCCACCTCTACATCAGGCATGAACTGAGCTCTGCAAGTCAGACAGATCCGTGCTGAATCTCCAGCTACAGATGTGGACTGCAGGGATGGAAAGACTGAGTGATTTGCCAAGGGTTATACATGAAAACTGTGGCAAGGTACAGTTTTATTATTTCATCCCTTTCTTTTCTCACAGATTCCCTGCCATCCTCCCTCTTCTATGAGGAATCATGAGAATACCGGTACATAAAAAAGTATAAATGACATGTAGGCACACTAAAATTCTGCAAAGCACCTTACAGCTGTTGAGGTGGCAAAAAAATGAGAAAGCTTTCAGATTTGCCAGCCCTAATGCAAATAGCATTTATTTAAGCTTCCACATAAGATCAAGTAAGCAGCTTTAAAGACATCACTAAAACCTTCAAGCTGCATAACATTGATGAAAAATTTACTCAGAATCAACACACTGTACTGTACCTACTAGCCCTGACAAGGTGGATAAAAATAGCAAGGAAACAATGGTGACGTCAATCAAAGACTGGGTGAGCCAAAGAATTTTGCAAATACTCCCACGTAGAATGAGTCAGAGATGGAGTGGAGAGTTTGAGAAACACAAGGCAAGCAAAATCTCTTTAAAAGAAGCTTCACTGTGTGCTCAGAAGCCTTAGACAAGCTGAATTTCAATCATCAGAGGCATGTTTTTAAAAAGAGAGGAGAAAAGAGTCATGAAGGTGTTTCAGTCCATTGGCATGGTGACAAGTTCTCTATGATTTTTTCCCCCAAAAGCTTTCCAAATAAAGTGCTAGATGTCATAAGCAAAACCAGATCTTTAGGCAGTATAAATTTCCCAACAATGGGAAGTTTTGGTAATGAGAAACCTGATCCCTATTCATGTGAGATGTGATCAGCGCCCTGTAGGACAGATCTAGTACAGAATCTGACATCTTCTATCAGTAAACAGAGACAAGGACAAGTTCAGCAGCTGTTCAACAGAGCATGGCATGCCATTATGTGGTAGTTAGGATAGGAAGTAAAGCAGCATATTGCAGCCAATTGGAGATTTGGAGGAAATTTTGGGAGGTAGACAGTCATATGGTTATTTGAATGTTTTCCAGAAACAGCAGAATAAAATAAAAACCCCAAACCTACAAGTGAGTATTGTACCTCTCTGAACATGTCAAACAACCAAAAGCGTCCTAAGATTTATAAAAGACAGTATTTTTAGATGTGGTATTTCAAAGTCTTATACTCATACCAATGACAAGTCCTTAACGTTTGTGTCTGCTTTGGAGAAATATAGAATAATCAAGACTTGTAAAATCTCTAGTTCTGAAAGTCAACTAGGTGTCTTTTGCAACAACTGAAGACCTAGTGCCTTATAAAAATACTCAGCTTCTTGCTGACACAAGTAAAGATCTCTAGGATTAAAAATTTCAGGAGTGATGTTTTGTTTTTAAGCTCACAGAATTGCATCCACAAGTTCGATTATCCTGATCCATAGGGCACAGAGGCCCTGCAATTGCATCCACAACAATCAAAGGAAGTATTTCCCTAACCTCATTAGGCCTGAGACCAAGTTCCTTAGCAACGTCATGCAAATGGCTTTTTTAATTCCAACAGGACAGGTGTGCAAATACAGTGTAACAGGCAGGAGCTCCAAGTGCCAGCTGATGGCACAATAAACATCTTTCCCAAGGTGAGGAAAGAGGTTTCTTTCTACAAAGCTTTTACCTGCTCTCTGATTTTTGCTCCAAGTCAGGCCTTTTCCCCACAAACATTTATTTTAGCAGCTGGTTTTGCAGCACTTGAACTTTACACAATGCAGTCAAGCATCCTGAAAAAAAAATCCCCCATAATAACCAACCTGTTTTCCATTTCAGAACTGATACTTTTTTATAGTGGACTCTCAGTCTTTTCTGTATTTTTCTGCTTTGATCCAAACAGCAAGAGTTACAGAAATGTGAGAACTGTGGAAAACCTGTGGGCTGAAATCCAAAGAGCCTGGGAAGTTTACACCCATTGATAAATGGGCTTTCAGGAGAAGGTCCTCTATTTTCATACCAAATCTGCATCTCAGTGACCACTTGTGAATTTGAGTCTGAAGCTCACCTTCAGGTGAAGGACACCTGTTAAGGGGACAGCAAAGAGACTATTTTTTCTCCCTGTTAGACATTCTTTATCTTTTTCCTGTGTTCCTTTGATGTTTCAGTCTTTTGCAACTGTTGAGTAATTAAGATGAAAAGCTGTTATTGTTTTATTAAAAATGCAGTGCTCTTAGCCACTCCTTTCCTGTTTTTTAACTGTAAAGTCAGCAAAAGCTAAGATACTATCTATAGGTAGGAAGCATCTGAACTGAAAATGCTGTGGTCTCCAACGGTTACGTGGAAACACAAATATTCCAGTATACACGCACCCTAATAATTAGCCCTTTTAAAGGCAGCAAGTACTCACTTGCAGTGGAAGACCCATCCTAATATTATATATGTAGTCATACGCCATATTCTTGAGAAGACTTTATAAGACAGACCAATGAGAATTCTAAATTAAGACTGCAAAAGTACTTCTGGAATGAATATAAAAAAATGTTTAATTTTCATTATGCTAAGATTTGGCCATATGAAATGATTCTAGCCTGCCAAAATGATTCTAGCCTCTGCCAAAAACATGAACTACTGGGAAAGCGTAGCTGCTATTACATGATGATTTTGGAAGATGAGTTGAGTACCAAACCGTAGTTTAAGGAAAGCTGTATAGGCCTTATTAACTGCTCACGTCAGAACAGCTTTACTATTTATTGTCTCAAGCTTTAGGCTTAACTGAAGGCTTTGGTTGAAGGTGGAAGCTTCACTTTGGTCCAGGGATGACCCCTGAAAGATGCAGTGATCTCACAGCCGAAGAGTGACTTATCTGCACTGCTAATGTAAACACTGCAAGGCTGTGAAGTGTCAGTGTAATACTGCGGTGGAGATACTGGGGAAATACATCTATCCCACTTCATCGACAGAGCTTTTGCTGGTGGGAAGTGTCTGTGTAGCTCTTCAAGGGAACACTCTTACTGTTTAACTATGGAGAATTGAGAAATTGTTTTATTCAACTTAAAAGGTGACTGTTGAAGGATCGCTGGGTGAAATCTGACCAGCAATTAGCGTGAAGTTCAGTGTTCAAATAAAAGCAATTTCGCGTGTTTTAGGTTACAATATGCAAGGGCACAGGCTAAATCTAACTGATTTCTTTTGACAGATCTGAAGTTTACTATTCAGAGTAGTAAACTGTTGTAAACTGTCTGCAGGATCAGGCCCTTAGGTATTCCAAAGCAAATGTCTACATATAAACTGATTAATGTATGTATTTTGTAAGCAATTACTATCGCTTGTCCTCTGACAGAGCTTTCTGAAACATTACAGAAATGAAGAATACTTTTAATTTGTACTGTATTAAATTAAACTTGTATTAATTATTAAAGATTATTACTAAAAGTTAATGAAAGAAACTACCATTATTATATCTGCCACAAATAAAAAATCTACCTATTGTATTGTAGAGATGATGCCATCCATTAATTAGTTTATAGACCCCAAAATATAAAGGAGTGTCACAAATTTCCAGGATTTCCCTAAATCCATCTCACTAGAACATATATATGAGGTTTCCGATCTCATATATGCTTTTCCCTTCACTACACTCAGGTAATCTCTCCCTCTTTCCAATCACTGCATGTTTAAAATTACTGAAAATAAATTACTGATTCACATGATGTATATCTTGGGGATTAGCCCTTGAAAATTCTTAAGGCATGAGAGTCTACCTGATTTTACATTTTGGAACATAGAAGCATACTGACTGCTAAGAAGTTAAGTTCTAATGTTGCTTCTTATTCTGGCATATAACTGAGATTTGTCCAGTTTCATAGGTGCAAAGGAAATTTTTAGGTAAAATTATTCTGGAACTGCATATATATTATGTGTGTTTCCTTACTTTCCTAGAAGAGTATTTTATTCCAGGACAATTTCAACAGATTATTTTTGGTTACTGGAAGACAAAACAACCTTGGTCTTTGTTACTTGGTTACATTATGCAATATTTTGAAACTTGCCTGTTTTATAAGAAACCACTACTTAGTTGCAAATTTGGCTGGACTCAGGGAAAGGATATATTTTGAATTTCTGTTTATTTTGAAAGAGAGAAGGTGTTGTTTACTGTCTGAGGATGTGTGTGCAGAGTTGTTTTTTTCTTTGTTTCCCTCCCCGCCAAGATCTATTATCTGTGATATTCTACGCTATGTAGTAGCTTTGCTATCACTGAAAAAGGTCCAGAGTACGTTGGGCAGGGGATGCACCAGTTGCATTGTCCACAAAGGAATTCTCTGAGGGCATGGAGCCCTCACGAATAGATCCACTGTGCAGAGATGGAAAACAAGCCATCAGCTGAAACCCGCTGGCCTCTATTGCTAAGCTCTGTAGTAGTTTTCTTCCACGAGAGAATGGGAGGGTTTTTTTATGTGGTTATACCTGCAAAGCTATGCATTGCTGCCCACGAAACCAGCATGGCCACAGTATCGGCAAGTGCTGACTAAGGGGCCCCCACCAGACTAGGGGAGAAATGCGCTGATCTCATCTTTGCTGATCTTTCTTTCTCCGGTCGCTTCTACTTGTGCTTTGTGCAGGCCCTGGGGAATTTATCCGTACTAAAAAACTTCAGAAATGTGCATGTGGGACACGCAGCTTTAAAATTGTGATGTATTCAGAAAGCCGTGCAAATACTGTATGAGTCTGTGAGGTACTAGTCAGGGAGACAGTTTCAGTTAAAATAGCTGACATACATATCTGGAAAGACAGATGAACTATGCTGGGGTGAAAAGTATATTCGTGCTTTTAATATTCATGAATGATATATGGCTATGTAGCTCTTTAGGGACAGGACAATACAGATACAGACATATTCAGAAAAGTTGGATGTCACTGGACAAACACATGAATGTAATCCCGGAAGCAATGCTTCCCAGGACATTATTTTCTTACAGGGATAATGTCCTTGATCTTGAATGACTGCAGGTTTTAAGTGAATACAGGGTAACAGTATGTCAGTACTTTCTACTGAAATCATTTGACATGACAACTTTAAAATACACAAAACATATTCTACTGATAAAGTAATGCATAAAGTACTGGAGCACAGAAATAAATACCCAGAAAGTAAATATCTGGTAGCACTGCATATGAATTATATAAAAGCACACACATATATACACAGATGTATATGTGTAACACTCTAGACAAATGCATATAGAAAAAAAACATATGTATACGCATATTTACATAACATTCCTACAGACTTTTGACAAGAACAAACCATTCAGAAGGCAGCAGGTTTACTTAAAACAAATCAGGCATTTTATCACTGCACTTCACTTTTCTTTTACCGTCATGCCTGCCTCCTTGAAATGTACATTCATATTGTGATAAAAAACAATCTCACATTTCTTAGCTGCTGATTGGAAAAGCTAGTAAAGCGCAGCAGTGTTCTGTTTCAAAACATACACAATCTGAGCTTGCATGATCTTGTATCTGATCTCCACCATGGTGTGAGCTGCAGGTGCTGAGATTCCCTGGAAATGCAGACCCAGTGCAAAGAAGCCTAAGTAGAGGTATCTCTGTCTTTCGGTTTTGATATGGTAACTGACACCTGGCTATCAGATCGTGGACATCTGTTTGACAGTTTTGACTTGTAATTATTATGATGAATCCTTAAACAAACAGATCATAGTAGACAGTGGAAAATACACTAGAATAAAGCAGAACCTGGTCTGTTGCTAGGACTGATGTGTGTAAAAGAAATCAATAAACTATAATACTTAAAAAAAAAAAAAAACAACCAGCAATTTGTTCTACTTTCCTACCTACTGAAAGCATACAGTACAATGCATTTGGTGCTGCCAGTTTAAACTGTGAATTCTTTGGTAGAATCATATCTTCAAAGAAAAAGATATTATTATTGCTTTTATTATGATATATTTACTGTGGCACATACTTGCAAAATGAAGAGCCTGGAGTAATACTCCTAACACCCTATTCAGACACTCAGACATAACCAGACTGAAATGAAAGCACCAATTGCTCTCCTTTAATTCAATAGGATTTGTGAGGGTACAACATGTTAAGAATATAAGGCCATTTTTACTTTGATTCCTTAATAAATGGACTTAGGATCCTAACTGGAAAGCTGTAACTTCTGTGCATAGCAAGGGGGTTAAGGTGGCACAGGGTTAAGGTGGGAAGGCATCATAAGTCTCTTTGCTCTGTTTCAACCTTCTGATATTTGATGCCATTTGCCAGAGGTCTCCTAAGTGTAAAAAGTTTGTCTCCTCTTGTTAAATTGCCACCTGCTCAGGGAAAAGCTAATCCATTAAGGTCAAGCAGTTCTGAGAAGGTGCTGCAGTGCCTGGGGCAGCCTCTTGAGTTTCACTTCTAGCAGCTGCAGGAAGATGAAGACGGGATGGTCCTTGTTACTGAAATTAGACAGATCAGGAAGTAAACAGAGCTCGCCTTTCATCTGATGTGGCTTTGAGATGGGAAATGTTGGGGAGGGGGGCAGAGAAAAGGGTGAATTCCTCTTCTAATTACTTTATGGGTCAGTTCTCCAGACTTCATGTCAACGTCAGACATGCATAATCTTTTTTTTATTTTTAAATGAGAGAAAAGGAAAAAAATCTCATGAACTACTGAAGATTTTAGGGTTTACTATCATTTAGTTCTCAAGACCATGACTTTCATGGGGATTATTATGCTTTCCTTTGGGAGTAAGCAGCCAGTAGAGCTAAAACAGAAGAGCCATGCTGTCTACGTAAACTTCTTGTCTCCTTTACATATTGAAACCTTCACTTTCTGTGTTCATTACTTGGCTTCTTTCTTCTGAAGTGGACTTTAGGCTTATGAAAAGTGCTGGAGCAACAGTACAGCCTTAAACCCTCTGTTTTTCACACCAAAGCAGGGCTGTGAGACCACCTCCTCCCTACAGATCTGAAGGGACAGTCACCCAAGATAAAGAAGTCAGATGGCACCTCCACAGCAAAGGCTTCCTGGTTGCCCTGTGTGAACTGCAGCAGTCCTCTGGTGCATCATCTTGCAGAACTCCTTGACATTAATTCAGAGCAAAAAAAACTGAATGACGAAATCATCCAGGAGCAATGCACGGGTGTGCTCAGCACGAGCTATAACTCGTAGCAGCCGTTTGGATGTGCCACAGCAAATGAATGAACCAGACTCGATCTTGTTTTGTCTCACCGAGAGCCAATATTGTCTGGGATCAGCTGGTGCAAAAGCAGACTTTTCAACACCTTTTTTTGGGTAACATAGGCTGTGACTATATGAATTCCATAGGCGCAGGCAGCCTTATTGCTTCAGTCCCTGCTTCTCACACACCCACTTGGAGTCCTATTTTCACAGGGTTTTTAAGAGCCGCTTTAGAGAGCTGTGATAATCCGGGGGATTAGTGAGAGCCAGAGGGGAGCCAGACACATGATGCCCCACAACTGAAACATGCAGATGCTTTGCTTTGATGTGATAAGGCGCAATGAAGCCTTTTAAAACTGAGATGAGGGAGTGTTTTGTAGAGCAGTGCAGCATCCTAACTCTACCAGGGCCATCAGAAGCTGAGATGCTGTGAAGACAGCTGGTCAGCTACTTGATTCAATTAAGTTTTTGCCCCCTTGATTCTTCTCGCCAAAGCTCTCTCCTTCACCTTCCCCCACGCCTCTGCTCTCCTGGTTTACAAAGCAACAGTGGCAAGCAGGCAAACTGTATTTTACAGTTGGTGTCTCAAGTGAAATGGAAAGATACCCTCCTCCAGAGTCAGCTATGTCTGCATTATAGGTAGCCAGAAAGAGCCTTTTGACTGGATGAAAATAGAAATGTTCTAAAATCTCTTTATTCCTCTGACTTGCAGCAGAGATGCAGACTTTGGGTCTCCCAAAGCCAATGAATTATTTCAAAAGTTTTCTCTCTTCTAAGCTGGGCAAGATACCCAAGTGCCTACCTTTCCCTCTGTAAATTCTCAGCATGTTTCCCCACCAGAGACATTTGCATTTGCATGTAGCTACATTTCTTTTTGCATAACTGTTTCTCCAAATATATACAGAAAATTTCTAACATGCATGCAGATGCAAATAGGTACATATTTAATAATATATCTATATTTATATGTATATACATATAACTTACTGGGGGATCAGGATGTTCACTTGGCAATTTCCATTCATGCAAGAAATCTATATGCACACGGTTGGTGTCAGTTATGGCATTAGGCTTTAATGAGGATTACATTGTGCTGAGTATTTTATAGAGATCAGAGGAAAAACAATCCCTATGCCAAAGTACTTAACAACCGACATAGCGCAAAATAGAAATAGTGGATAAGGTGATGGAAGAGAAATCTTATTCTAGTTAGAGGATGCATTTTCCTAAAATTGTTGAAAACTCTTTTCTTACCTGGTGTTAAGAAAGCACAAATATTTAGCAGCTCTTAAATTTTAAGTCAATAGTTCATTAATTCACCAGCAACTCTCAAAGTTGTGTCTGAATCTCCCAGAAAGCTCATCGTCAGGACTCTTTGAAAAGATGACTCACTGATTACAGTGAGTCTGCAAACCACAGATCACAGTGTGCTCTAAGGTGCCACCAAGATGTGTCCTTAAGCCCTGCAGATTTAATTTTTAACTAGAAAATACTAGCTTAATTGAAATATCAGTAAAATACCATCACAGACCCAGATCCTGAAGCCTGTTTGCTTAGATCTTAGAATCTATACAGACTGAATTCTGGGCAAAGTTATTGAACACTAAACCTCATAACAGTTTATGTTATGGCTCATAACAACAGTATGGGACCAGAATGCTTTCAGAAGTCATCACACGCTACCAGATCTCAGAGTGATGGATAGGATAGGGAGAGAAACTACTTCTGCTTCTTTGTAGTACTTTTCCACTGTTTTCTTCCTTTTTCCTTAACACTCTGTACTTTTTATTTCTCATGTCTCAGGTGAGAGTCCTAATTGGCAAGGTAGAGACTACTGTGGAATCATTGCTTGTGGGTGGGTGGGTGTGAAAAATTCCTGAAGGTTTTGGTTTCATTCTGCATTGGAATGAAAACAGATCTTGAAACCTCAAAATTGATCATTAAATAGAATTTGTTGGGTTTTGGCCAGCCTAACTTTTCTCCACCATCTGCTTGGCAAACCGTCTTGTCTTTGGGATGTAGTTGGAAGAGGCCTATTATGATTAGTATAAATGCTGCTGGAAAATAAACTCTTTATTGGAATTTTTATGTTATTGCAACAGACAAGGAAAGTCTTGCTAATTGGATCCTATCCCTCCACTGCCAGTTTCAGTTAAGAAGAAATGTAAGCAGCACACAGTTGGGATTTTGTCTTTGTTATTAAACACATAGTTATTTAAACGCAATCTAGAGCAGATACATCATTCAGTATACCACTTGGTATACTTCTTTCTTTGGCACAAACATTTGCTTCATTATCTGGCACAGACCTTAAATGCATATTTAGTCCAAAATGCCAACTGAATTCTAAAAAAGTATCCAGACTGGGCACAATCTGAGTATTTTAAAAATAATGACAGCAAACCACCAAACAAACCAGAAGCATTGTTGGAATAGATCAATAATTCCTGACATGAGCCAAGGTCTGTAAAAATGGTTTCGTAATAGTCTCACATCAGCAAATCTCTTCAAGATGCTCTTTTAATCTGCAATATTTTTGTTTCAAACTCCCTGCAGAATTAGTGATTATCTCTTTCATTTTAATGTTCCAAAGGTACAGTACCTCATATTCTTTCAAAAGTCACTTGACAAAGAGAACAGAAGTTGTTAGCCCCCTTGCCAAGTGAAAAGCTTTAAAAAGCTCTTATTATTCTGGAAAATGCAAACAAAGCTCAGGAGGGGTCCATGCTAGGAAGCAATTTGCATCTCTTGGAATGATTTAAAACTGATGAAGACGACAACTTGAGTGACTTCTTACCCTCAGTGGACCTCGAAGGCTCTGGCAAAAAAGGAAGTTAAATATTTAAATTATTTTGCTACTGAAAGACATAAAAACTGATCTGATGTTTAGGCCTTCTGTCCCTGCTTCTGGGCCTTTGGCACTTTGTCATCTGTGACCTTGACTCAGGGACTCACTGATCCCCATTTTATCAACAGCCAGTGGCTGCACAGTCTCTTGCTGATACAGATGCACATGGTGCTGCTTAAAAAATGGCACTGCCTCACTTCTTGAGAAATTAGCTTCTTTCACAGATTGTTTTATTTACTGGAAACATTAAGGTTTTTTTATGACAAAGTCCATATAGCTCTAGGAGAACAAGCAGAATTTGGTGACTACTCCCAGTCAATAGAATCATGGGAAAGTAGATGAGTTGTTTGTGGTCAATTGGCTCCGGGAAGCGTAACATGTTTAAGATATTCTACAGAACAGAAGACTTTCCTGAACTGGAAAAAGAGTAAATGGGGATCAAAGGTAAATGACAATAAAAAATGCATTTGAAGATTTGTTTTCTTTGTAGAAGACCAATGTACCCAATACTAAAACCTATATTTTAGATACAATTTACTGTATGTTAAAAATGAGATAATATCTTTTATAAAGAAGCACATCAGAAATGCTGGACAGATATGTGGAGTATCAACGAATGTTTTGATCTTTAGATCTGATTCAGTAATATATGGAGATACGAAGTGATAACACAGATGCTTTAGCAGGAATCACTGACACTACTGAATATTTGTTGTATAACACAATTTGATTGAAATGAACCAAAAATTTTAACATATGACTCTCCTCTAGAAGATGGGAGTTTGCCCGTGCAGTCCATGAAGTCAACACAAGCTTTGCCATTGACTGCAGTAGGGGTAGAAAAAGGCCAGTAAGGACAGAGACGAAACAAAATGAGAGCTTAACCAGTCACACAAACACCAGAGAAACGACCCATCTAAATTATCATACAAATAGCATAGCTTCGGAAGAACCCCAAACCTCAGTTTATTTCCTGAATTCAGTTACTGTTATGATGTATGGAGCCACAATTTGTCATAAACTAGAAGGACACTTACTAAAGAAAAAGCTTTAAGGCCACGCCAGCCATCGAACACACTGTGTTCCAGTTTTGTCTCCTTTGGGCCCACCACACCCAGCCTGGATCTCTGTCCATCAGCCACAGACAATGAATGTCTGGGCTATATGACACAATAAGCATCTGTGGCGAAATCATAGCCCATTGAAGTGAACGTTGAGGCTGCCATTGACTACCACAGGGGCCATATTTCATGCAGTCATAGTTGTCTACACAAAATGGAATAGCTTTTTAGGCTGCCTTCTCCACTCTTCCACTTTCTGTCTTCTTACAGCAGTGCGTTTTGGGGCAAACTGTGACTAGCAGGAGCCAGAGAAAGATTTTCCAGCACTCCCTTTTTGGTTGGAACTGCCTTCTTCTGGCAGCTGTGTCCAGAGATGCAGAAGAAACCCTGCTCCAACTAGGAACTTCGTATATATCTGTGGGTAACAGCCAAATTCAGGGTATAATAGGTATAATAGGTAGGCTGACAGTGATTGCAAAGGAATGAGATATTACCGTTTTCCCTTACTTGAAATTGAAACCTTATTTTAGCAAGGTAATAAAGGTCAATTTTCTTACAATCTGGAAGATAATTCTCAATTAATCTGAGCTTTGGTTATATGCTAAATAAAAGCCAACCAGCACACAGCACAGTGGCATTCTGAGCTTAATTAGAACTTCTAGGGACTACAGAAAATAAAATCAGTAAAAAATAATCATAGCAACCAGTGGTGTCTCTTAAAAAATCATTAATTTTTTTTTTTTTAACTCAGAAAAGCAAAGAAGAAAGAATTCTTGAAAAACTGAAGTTGATGTCCACAGTGTCAGGTGAGAGGAAATAACACAGGGAAAATTCAACACACAGAGTTTAACTTTTCAGATGGACCACAGTGTTGCTTTCAGATGCACCGAGAAGCTCAAAATCTTTTGGATTACATATCTAGAAAGTTGGTGGCCAGCCGTGATTGGGTAATTGAGAATAAAAGCAGTATCTTCTTGGCAGCAAGAATACAATAGTGCCTCTGTTACTACACTCAGGTTTTTTCCTTACACTAGGCTCGTTGCTCATATCTGATTCATGCTGAAAGAGTAAGGATGTGCACGAAGCTCAGAAAGCTGCATGCAGGAGCAAGGATGTTTCTTTTGCAGTGGAATGGCACTGAATTTAATAAATGTCCTCAGCCTTAGTTCATTCAAATGGATTTCATAAGGAAGCCCGTTGTTTAATCTTCTCTCCTCCCATAGTTAATAATATTCTAATTATAATAATTATTATTTCTTAGCATTTACATAACGCTTTGCATCTTCAAAGCATTCTCTAACTATGAATCATATTGCTCACAAGTTAAGTTATAGAACTAGCCAGGATTTCCCTGATAATTTTTGAAAGAAAAACAGTTGTTTTTTTTTTAATTTTATGATTTAAATTAATTCTATAATGTGGAGAGCTACAGTTCCTATTAGTTCATATTTGAATCAAAATATTTGGAGGATTCAGCCTGACAAAGTAGCCTGATTCTTTTGGGAAAAGACAAAGCCACAATGTGTCCATCTGTGACACTCAAACAGCTCAGATTAATATTGAACAAGGCCCAAAAGGAATATGTAGATTTGGTTCAACAAATTGAAGTGGAATATTTAGTTGATTATTGTTAAAAACACTTTGACAATTTTGGATTTTTTTATTTTTTTTAAAAAACCCCAAACAACAGAAAAAAGAGAACAACACAGAGAGGCATTTTTAATATTGTAATTTAGAACACATAAATTTTGGAGCAATGGAATTTCCTTCAAGATCAATGTCCAAGTTTTCATCAGCTCTATTAAGTCCAAAACTGTGACAGAGCGTTGTGCCATTTCCCTCTCCTCTAACCAGTTGCTGTGCGAACCATGGTCTCAGAAAGCAAATGAGGAAATCACCATCTCCAGATACATCCAGCTGAAGAATGAGCACAGGACATGGTGTTCTTAAATAGGAAAAGGCAAATGCAGGGATTCATGTCCCCAGACTTCAGCTGCATACAAGCACCTTGCCAACATGGAAACACAAGGCTATTCACTCATCCTTGGTTGCCAGTGGGCAGAGAGAGAGAAGAAGGTTTATTGGTCTGTGCATAAGATGCATGACTAACACAGGCACGTCAAAATCTCCTCAAAAGTGTGTTTCACTCCACTGAGTGCTGAAGAAACTCTTTTTCATAGGTCAGAGCTCTGAGGTGGCTCTAGGTAGACAAGATTAATCCCTTGGGGCTGCAGAAAAGTGACTAATATGGCTTTACTGTTAAAGAAACTTCTGTATTGATCCAGAGAACAAAGTCTCCTTTCTTTCAAATGTATGCTACTTTTGACCTCCACACAGAATGCCATGACTTTTCACCTTCTGATGGCCTCTCTGAGAAGCAGATAAGCTTGGGTTTGGTCCACAGATTATGTTTAAACTATTACATTCAACAATAAACCAGATAATCTGCCAAGAAAATAAGCACTACTACATTTAACTTTATAGGAGATGATTACTCCTGGACTATGTATATTAATGAGTTTTGAATGAGTGACGTTTAATAAAATATTCACTATCTCTTCAACTTTCTTTCATTTCTTTTCTTGCTGGAGCCCTTTCATATTTGAAAATTAATTATGCACACCATATTTAACCAGGGTGAAAATGAGACTTACATGGAACCTTTCCAGCTCTTCATTACATATTTAATTGTTAAAATAATCAAGCTATCCATCACACATTCTGCCACCCAGTCGTCTGTCACCTTGGAACCAGTCAGAGAGATCATAGACAGAGAAGTCTAGAAACAAAAATTTTACATCTCTCATTGCTGAACAATTTGGCCATTGAGAGCAGTGGTCTTGGCATTGTGTATCTGTACCATATTTGCAAAAATTACAGACAGCAGCATCTTCATGGCAACTTCTATGCTTTGCACTTCCTCCCATTAAGCACTAAAAACTATGGCCATATTATAGGAAAGTTCTTTAGCACAGTATATATTTAAGCTCCTGTGTCTTCTCACTGATTTTAAAGACAGGCCAAGAGCACTTTTGAAAGTACACAGTGATTTGGCCAGCATTTAATAATAGCTACATGTTACGTGATGCTTTTCGTCAAAAAATTGCCCATCCACTTTATTAAAATGCTAGGCAACATAGTCCTTGTTTTATGTATGGGGAAACAGAAGGTCTAGAACAGTATCAGGCAATAGCAGTAATCCATCAAACATAACAAGGCACTTTGTGGAGCTGAGTCCTATGTCCCAGAAAACCACAAAGCAAACATAAGAGGGATGAAATCTCCATCTTCCAAGTTGGACCACAGTGCTCTTTACACCGAGCTCTCCATAATCCAAGAGCTGCGTGAAGGCTGCTGGGATGTTTAATTTATATCTGGGATTCATTGTTGAAGGATCAGAAGCCAATATGACACATGAATGCACAATATTTGAAGGATATCAAGTATGAAGTACTGTGGATTTTGGACAGGGCCCTGGATTTTTAGAAAGTAGAGGAGTAAAGGTATGAAGAGGATGGAATACTAATTTCAGAAAAGCTGTTTTATCTACACAGGTGTCTACCCCAACTATCTGACATGCCAAGTGTTCAGAATGTCACCAGGAAAATAATACAGCACACTGCAGTGAGAATATTTTTCAAGTATAACTATATTTGAGTAGTCATAAAAATACAACCCATTTTCAATTTACAAAGTAACATGCACAGGGTGCAAATTTTAAATTGTCATATTTTACTGAAAGCATCCCTGTCGTCTATGCTAGAGGCAGACGGATCAGAAAGAGTATCTAATTCTTACACTCCATCCCACAGTTGGAGGTCAGATTTTCAAAGGCATTTTGGTGGGACCAGAGTATACTGTAGCAATACTGTAGCTTTAAATGACTGCTCTCTAATGCTTTAACCGTCCCTAATGTTAATTGTACATTGTCTGGTTGGTGTTCTAAAGGGAAAACAAGCTTTCTCTTATTTCATGCATAAAGGTAGAAGAAATGCTATTAAAATCTAACTCAAGAGCTTTCTAGAGAGTATTAAATAAATCTCAGCTCAGGCAGGCTGTGATGTATTGTGAAGGTCAAAGCTGATAGGAACAATGAACTAGCTACTTGCATAGACATAATGCATTGGGATAAAGAAGTTGCGCCTATCAAATAGGGATATGAGCTGGAAAAAAACAAACAAAAAAAACCAAACCCAAAAATAAAAAACCACAGAAGATGCAAGAATCACAAAACTAAAGTCACCAACACCAGCCATAGCTTGGAAAGTATCAAGGACAGAACCAGTGAAGCGAATGATCTATCTTATAAATTAGACTTCAACTAGTGTAAAAGCAGCCAAAGTGAGGGCCCAATTGTTTTTGTAGCCTGTCGGAAATAATTTCAAACCTGACAGGATACCACGGCTCGTAGTGTGATCTCACAGATTTCAGTGGTCATGCTGGGAGATAAGCAGAGAAGCACGGTAAAAACCCTGATAGCAAAAGCACTGCTGCCAGCTTTGCTGTACTAAGAAATTATCATTCACTCCAAACAGCAGATTGGGCGAGTGCTGAATGACTTCCCTTTCCTCCTCTTCCCTCCTCCTCTGCCTGACTCCTTGCTACCACCTCTTTTCTTCCCCCTTCCCCACGCTGGGAGGACATGAAGTGTTTTTTTTATGGTATCAAAACCAGCTGATATATCCAGCAATAACAAACATCAAAAGAAATGACACCATCACATTATAATAACATTAGTGTCCTAAATTAAAGCAAGATTTGCCCCAGCAGACAGCAACCAACCATACACAGATACTAATAATGCTGCAGGTAGGTTCTAGTGCTGTACCAAAAGAGAAGGTGCCATGCACTGACTCTATAATTATGTCAGAAATCAACTGACGAAGCTATTTGTTCAGTTACAGATGGCAACAAAGCTGTTTACTTCATGTGCACGTCTGAGACAGGGTGCCCATCGCCCACTCCTCACCCCCCCAGCTGCTTGGCCTCAGAGTGCTCTGCCAACCCACCTTAGAAAAGGTACAGCCACACTTGGAGAGGAGAAGGGCAGGTTTCAGCGCCTCTGCAAGACTGTACAACGGCTGCCCGGACCAACGCAGAACAGCAAGCACCAAGGGGAGCCCACAGGAAGGTGTGGCAGCTCTCCCACTGGAGAAACCCTGGAGCTTCCTCATGCAGCAAGAGGGACTGATGTGCCCTGGTGCGGATGAGGAGATGGCTGCAGAGGCAGGTGGTTTGGAGCATGGGACACTTGGGTGGGGAATGCTGTTGATTGCTTAACCCATAAACTTCCACCCTGACAAAGCCATCTCTGGCTGTTGTCCCCTTTCGGAAGGTGCTGTGTTGGCCTTCAGAATGGGAATGCTCCCATTTCATAGCCTAGAGAAGATTTATTTCCTCTGACTTACAACCTCATATGCTTGGATTAATATCATTACTATTTGTGTTTGTGGGATACTATGAGGCCTTGTCCAAAGCAGAACCCATGGAGATTATTCTCCTGGCAGAGACACCCATTAATTCCACCAAAGGTACAGTTTGAAACCATTTAAAGTATGTGCACAATCTTTAAGCTCATGGGGAGGAAAGAGAGCTCTATGAGAAAAATGCTAAGCAGGGATTGCAGGGAACTGATTTCAGTTCTTAGTGTTGCTGCAATTTCAACTGTCAAGAAATTACTTAATTAGCCTGTACTCACTGTCCCAATTGGAAAACAGAGATATTTTCTTTGATCAACATATCTAATTCTACAGTAGCTGTTCAAGACAATAGTAATTTAACAAATGCTTGCACTTCTCAAGTCTATCACAATTTGAGTTCAATATCAATTTGGCTGTCTAGCTACTGTGATGTAAATAACAACAACTGTGCTGGTGGGACTCATATGCAACTAGAAGATGAGGTACCATTTCATTTAGTTTTTTCTCAGTAAAGACACTGAGCCAGAGCTTGCTTTCTTCACCCCAGGATCTCAGCACTATCCCTTCAGTTCAGTATCCATCAATTTAGCGATCTAACCCAAGTTAAATGTCCTCCCTCCCCCCCGGGGGGGGGGGGGGGGGGGGGGGGGGGGGGGGGGGGGGGGGGGGGGGGGG
>JAVJGJ010000037.1:93722507-93792878 GCA_035590215.1 Microhierax caerulescens
CCACCCCCCCACCCAGATCCTGCAAACACTTGTAATAACGCAGTTAGAGGGCTGGAAGATGAAGAGCAGGAGGAAGGAAGGCTGAGAAAAGGTACTTGGCAATGTACTGCTGTAGACAGGCAAAGGCAGTACCATCTCCATTTTACAGTCGGGAAATGAAATCACAGAAGTATTAATTGGTTTGCCCCAGGTCACACAGGAAGTCTGTGGCAGGGCCAGAAATTTGACATAGATCTCCCATGTCTCAGATCAGTGCCTTAATCATGAAATAATCACCAGAAGGTTGAATACTTAGGTTAACTGTAGAAGAGTAAGAGGTTTTTCTGCTGTGGTGTATAAAGAGAGAAATGGCAGCAATACATTTCTAGTTCCTGGAAAACTTTACATTCATTTATATTCTGAGAAGTGACTGGGCAAAATGACACCGTGGGTTTCTCTGCATATTCCTTCTCCTTTACTTTCATATGAAATTTGCTCAATTCACAGTTCAAAGGAAGGTGTTTTCTCAATGCCAGCACAATGCAAACTCAATTGAGAACTGAAAAATCATACCATATTCTTTGACCCATGCATCACCAGTAGCCAGAAAAAGTTTTCAAAAACATTCCAGACATCAAAGGTCCAGGAAAAAGACAAAACATAAGATTTCTTTTGATTTCAGCTGCTCCTGCTGTGGCAGAACACTATCCAAAATCTGAAGGCCTGATTTCTTCCAAATTTACTCCTCTTTAATTTCAGAGTAAATTTGGAAGAAATTAGGCCTCCAGATTTTTGAGATTTGGAATTCTTCCAGTTTAATCCAAGCTATCTAATTTCCAAAATGGAGTTATCTTCTATAATACATAAATATTAATACTGCTAATAGAATAATAATGTTTCTTCCCACTTGGTTTTAAGCAATTATTTAATTTTATTAATCCCAATAGAGTGAGAAGGATTTCACTTGCCCATTTCACTTTATGTGATGGATCCTCCCGATCGCACTTTCACTAACTTGCCGTCTGCTGTCCTACAGGTGCCAGACAGGCAAGAGTGCAACTCTGCTCAAGCACAGCGGGGTGAAGGGTGAAGCTTGTGGACACCTTTCTCCACACACACAGTTGCAGCAGGTAACTCTCTAGCATCTACTGGCATCCACCTCCCTCGCCCACAGCCCCGTGCCCGCTGGAGCAGCAGGCCTTTTCCCCTAAGGGAGGAGGCAAAGGGGTGCAACGCTGCAAGGAACAGGGCTTCTGGCAGTGAAATACTTGGTCAAGCCCAAGTTTAGCTGGTCCAGCACTGGTAGGTCTCCAGTCCCATCAGGAAGAAAAATGATTATGTGGTATAAAGCCCTCTCCCTTTTTCAGATTTTAAAAGGAATGCCCAGTATTTTGTTCCTTAGACTCAAACTGGCCCAAAATTTCATTCCTCTGAGTCCAGCCACTTGCTATATTCTTCGTTTTCTCCTCCAAATTCTTGATAGATTTCTTTGTTGCTCTTCTCTCTATTCCAAATAATGAAGACAAAAGTGAGTGCAGGGCGCAAGCTACTGACTGGGAGCATCGATGGCTTGGGACTTTTTGGGAGTATCCGAAGACAAACTTTCTTGAGAGCATTTACATCCAAGACAAAGCCAAGATTTTAGTTTATGGCATGCTTTGTGGACTTGTGTTTGCTTGAACAGGCAGTACAGGAGGACAAATCCTTCCTCATCTCTGGGAGCTACGTACTGCTCACTTCCCACATAAGCCTCACCTTGAAAGGCTCCTTATCAGGCTGGAATTCACCGCAGGGGAGTGTTTCTACTATAATGCTACTACCTCCCTATTACTACATGACTTTCCCCTCCTCCCCCATTTTGAAAAAGTTCTTGAGTTGCTTTTGTGAAATAAATACTAAGAGAACATGACAACAACAAAATCCAAAGGTTAGGACAGTATAATAACATTTTAAAATGGTAATAATATGGTAGAAGTATTGCCGTCCTGTAGTATCTTTCAACAGAGATTGTAGAAGAAAGTATTAATTAAGCTTCAATCATTTAATGTCTGAGGCAGGTAATATTACTATACCCACTTCACTAATGAGTAAACAGAGGCATTGGCATGTTACAAGCCTTGTCTAAAGTTACCCGACAAGTCAGAAAAGAGGTAAGTAATGCATTTAATAGCAGCAGTAAATATTTCTAGCATGACATAGTGCAAATTCGCTTCCCTACTTCCAGCAACTAGCACCACTGTATTTCCCAAATTATGGTATTTTTATACATATAACCCATGGGTTAACCATCTTCCTGCCATGATTTAAGGGAAGCTCAGGCTGCACTTGTGCCTAAGGACATTTATTCTGGGTTCCCCCTTTCTTTTGTTTGCCCCGCTGACTCCCTTCTCCCCACTCTGCTCTGTCTTCCTCAGCACCCTCCTTGCTTCTGAGTGGGCAGCCAAGGTTGCATGTATCAGAGGAGTCATTTTAAGTGAGGATACCTCTGTGGTGGAGCGGGTTTCCAAAGTGTCCTTATGATGCCTGAAAATATGGCAACATACTGTCAGCTGCCTTTTAGCAAGTTTGTAACTGCAGCAGCATCTATAGCAAGGAAGCCTCTATATGCGTTTTTCATGCTCAATCTACACAGGCATCTCTTGGGATCAAGTCAGTTTCAGGGAAGTCACCCTCCAGAAAGAGATGAACAATTGCTGGTTTCCAAATAGATGAATTAATGGAAAATTTCCTTAATCCCTTCCTAGTGAAAATAGAAGAAAAAGAGCTTCACACACACAAAGAAAATTAGAAAGGACAGCTATATGTACAGAGGAAACCAACCATCTTATCTTTACAGACTGGACTTTTAGGGATCGAATGTAAGCCTCTTGCTCAGACCTTAAGTGGCTCCAGCCAGCTGTGGGGTCATGGAGGGGGAGACAAGCTTTCACCCCAGTGCTGACTTATTTGCATCTGTGGGCAAGGTGCTGCACTGTTACACTAGCAGCACAGATCATGCTCCTTACTGGGGAATGACGTGGAGATGCAAAATCAGGTAGCCTTGCACATTGTACAGAACTCTACAGAACAGAAATGTTAGCAGTAGTATTAAAGGAGGTATATAACAAACCACAACTGATCAAGGATATGCCCCCCAGTTATTTTACACCTTCCTTTTGCTTAATTTCTGCCCTTACTGGCGATGTTTCCTTTCCTCCTCATTTTGATTCAATAGCCATGACAGAAGTCCGCAGCTCCCCCTCTCTCCCATTTATTCCAAGGCATAATGTAGTAATTATACTTACATTTTTAAAGGTAGACATTTCTCCATAGGCCCTATCAACCTGTGGCCTCACGATTATAATTACTTGATCTACAGGCTGCTAATTTTTTATCTTCCATAGGAATAAAATAGCACAGGAATAGGACACAGGGAAATGCAGAGAAGTTGCAGGCAGATGCCAGCTGATGTTTCTCTAATGACTACTGCATATGACAGGAATTAAGAATATCAGGGGCGTCAGAAAATGTATGACTTTTATTTTTTCCTTATTTCCTATTTCTCAAGATGTCAAAAGATTCAGTGAAATGGATTCAATTTCTAGGTGGCTTCCTGGGTCATAAGCAACAAGAAAACCATCCAAGTAGGTTTCTGTTTATTACTTTTCCAATTAGATTTGCATGGCATTGATGCTTGCTCTCAGGAGTCTATTTGCAATATTGGGAAAGGGCGTGAGTGAAACGAGGCCAAGTCCACGACAAGTTTCTACTTAGCCTAGTTTTCCCTCAGTTGCTTATGACATTTCTGTTTTTCCAGCCTGTAAACGAGATGAAAACCAGGAAAAGCAAGACTTGGTAATAACACTGCTTACTCTGGCTGGATAAAACTGGTCCAAAACAGCAAGCCTGGCTTTGATTACATCTAGTAATCAAGCTGTGTTCAGAATTACTTTACTTAATGTCTCAGGAAATGTTAATCTGCACATGGAAAGCTTGGTTCTAGAGGCTGTATGATCCACTGACATTGGGTAAAAACTTAGAGTACTTCATGCTTCCTTTTTTTTCTATTGTAGTCTCATGTTTGGGGAGGGCTAACAGAGATAATGGAAAAGCTGGTTAGTAAATGAACATTTTAATCTTCTAGGTTAGTGTGGTAATAGTACTAAACAAACAAAAAAACCACAAACAAAACCTGGTAATGAGTCAGAGAGGCTGGTCCTAAATACGGGAAGGTTTTTTTGCACTGGACTCAAAGTAACCTGACAGCATATATTTTAGTATACTTCAGAGTTCAGTGAACTAGAAAAATGCCTGCTGAGGGTAACACAATGTAGTAGAAGTACTATAATAATAAGGGTGGACTATAATGCTGACTAAGGTAAAGTTTAATTTTTCAGGTACTGTTTCCTCAACATCTCCTAGAGAAAGACATACGTTAGATCTCAGGACTGTTAACTATGCCACAGTGAATTACACAATTGCACACTGCATTAAAAAAATAAAATAAGCTGTATAGTCCTGAAGCAGTTTGATTGGGAGTGGGAGGTGTGGGGAAAATAAAGCAGCTCATGGTGTGTGGTCTTGTTCATGTGACAGGGAATTACTATGGTACCGCACAAACTCTCCCAGTCCCCATCAAGAGTTTGACTGCATTTGATTAATTTATTTCCATTTGATATCAAATACCGGTTTCTTCTTGGTCTCTGTGGATACCTTTCCTCCCTCCAACTGTCCAACTGCTTCCCATTGCTGGCAGTTAGGCACACAAAGAGCTTGGGGATCGAGGGGGAAGGTTCAGGGAAAATTCATACTCATTATGTAAGATAATTGAAGAAGCACTTAAGACTACACTTAGGTTTAAGAGAACAAGAAAACTATAGGTAAAATCTGGCTATCTGGAGAATGATCCAAATAAATTGTCAGTGATTATTTTGGCAGGTGCGTGAGTACCCATTTTCACGTATTTCAGAAACTTGGATGTTATTTCATTTTGTTGTCAGTGAAGCTTAACATGTTTCTACAGATCCAAATTATTTTCAAGTATTTCACAGAGGTATGGATTTTCTGGTGAGAATGCTTGATTATATTCAGCTATCAATACATCCTAGGACTGCATTTGCCTTTTCCATAGGATCAGCCTGATGGGTCTCAGCCATCAATGTGCCTGAATAATCACACCCCCAGTTCTTTCTTCTGTGTTGTTTCTAGATCACACACTCTAACAGAAAGCATCTGAATTTGCTGTTGTTTCCTGGGTAAATGACCAAGCACTTTATACTACTGCCATCTCTTGTGTAGCATTCTCTCTCCATTGCTTAAGACTCCCATACTCCCTCTCTGGTATGTATGTTATTTCTCCTCAGCCTTGACAAGGTTTCCCAGTGCTAGGGAAACCTCAACAAATTTCATTAGCACTCTGCTGCTTTTTATGACATGGTCAATCGTGAAAGTATTAATTAAAACCTGTCCCAAGACTGAGCCTGCAGCAACCTGTAACTGCAATACTTATCCTTTCAGCACAAAGTACTGTCATATTCCCTTTAACCTGTTTTGCCTCACCTCAAGGTTCTTGACCAAATCCACCCTTTATACCCCAATAATTTTCTATCAGTGTGATGTCAATGTTTCATGAAACTTCAGACAAAGTCTTTTGCACTTCATCAAACTAAACAGTTTAGTATTATAACAATCTACATTGGTAAACCTGTGGTGCATTTTTCTCCCCTTTTCCATTTGCTTGCACACTTTATTATTCTTTTCTCCAAACCCACAATCCAGGTATTTGCACACTCCAAAGTAAAAATACTAGACTTGTAGTTACCCAGATTCCTGTTTTAAAAACCTTTCTTGAACAAAAATAACAAATCATGACCCACTAGTTTTTGAAATGAAGATTATAAGGAAACCATTTAGAGTAAAAAAATATTTTCCAGTTAATAGTTCCAGAAATAAGTAGCACAGAAGACACTTTCCCACAGGTGTCAATAGCTGTTTATAAAACTTCACTTTAAGATAGCACATGCTCTGATAATTAACTGAATCAAATCACAGTATTCCTAGAAGAACCTCTCTCATATATGTTATATGCAAACAGCATTGTCACACACAAAGCAAGCTTGGCAAGAGCAAAAAATGTGGTGGTGCTTACATGTAAAAACCAAATAAAAGGAAGATACCTGACCTGGACCTCCCAAAATGCTTTGTTCTTTATGACTAGCGATTTTAAAATAAACAAACAAAACAGACCATTTCAGAGCTAAGCCATACATAAAACTTTGTCCGCACACATTTCTACCTTGAAAGTATCACTGCATTATTTGCTGTCTGCAAAACGATGGCTGGCACAGCTTCCTTAGAGTGACTAATATATCACTGTAATCAAGGACAGCTGGTTTTCTTGTGGAGTTACCAAATTCTCTTCAGGAGCCCCAGCTTCTAATTATCTCTAACTAGGAGCAGCCTCCACCTTGCCTTCCCTCCCCGGCAATACAAGAGACCGTGGTGCAGCACCACCAGCCTCCAACTCCTGTTCCCACACAATGAGATGCAATGTATTAAACATACAATGCATGTTCTAATAAGTGGAGCCAACAAGAGCTAAAGAGCTTGCAGCTGCTGGTACCACCTGTGTCCCCCAGCTTTCAGCCAGAACAATCTCCTCTCTGCAGTCCCTAGTTGTGGCGAGAGATAAAAGAGGCAGAAAGTGAGAGTGACATGTCTGGCTCATGTCCTGCTCTCGTCATGAAGGAGCCAGTTGATCTGGAAAGCTTGCTCGCTCCCTCTGCAAATGTGGATGATTGCGCCTCTTTCCCCCACAAGCATGCAAACACTAGGTGGCCAAGAATGAATTTCCCACCTACTCCTCTGTGGAGTAAACCCCATGTGCACGTTGTCATAGTTCACCTAAGTCCAATTTCATTAGTTATTGTTGTTGGCTCTCCTGAGACATGAGAATTGCTGTGGGATGGTAAACTTGGGCTGAGCAGGGAACAGACCTGGTGGGTAAATGTAGTTTTGGCAGACCCAATGGAAATCTATCCTAAGATCCATTTCATTTTAAGAGTAATTTTTATAAAGGCTTTTGACAGAGCACTGGGGGTTTTTTACCCTCTTCTTTATTTTTAATATGCTGTTTCTTTTTCCCTTGCCTGACCAAGTGGTGATATGGATGCCTTTCAAAGTTCAGAATTATCTGTTGGCTACTTCACTGCCTCAGGACAACTGGCATCCACTCAGGGATCAGAAAGACCATTAGTTATTTGGATCTTTTTCCTTTCACATGGAGTTTTGTTTTGCTTTTTCCCTTTTCATGTATTTCATTTCTGAGTTGGCTGGTTTGAATCCATGCCCATCTTGGGCCAGATTGTGCCATTAAAGCGCTGGCCAGTATCATTGCCTGGGTAGAAAGCAGGGTTGGCAGAAGTAGGCAGGCACATAGATTCTCACTAGATCATTACCAGTATTAGTTATCAACAATGAGAACTGAAACTGTTCCTTACCTAACTTCTGCTGCATCTGCAGACTAGACTCTCCTTTCTGAAAACACTTTCTGCAGCTTCTCCACATTTATTTTTTTTTTTATTATTTAGCTGACATCCCAAGCATGAGCGCTGGAAAAATTCCCTCAGTCCTGTTGCAAGGCCAGCACCTTACTCTTCAGTCTTCCTCTTTTTTATTTCTCACGTCCACGGTTTTTATCCCTTCCTTTCCCTTGCATCCTGTCAGAATGTTACTGCCATTAACAAAGACAGGATGTAACGAGCACAACACATTTCTCCTTCTGGTCCAACATAGAACTGGCTCCTGTTTCAATTTATTACAAACCAGAGGTCCAAATTACAAAGATATTTGAGCTTTGTCATATAAAGCCTGGGTTCTTAGAGCTATCACAAAGCTCTGGTTATAGCACCATGCACTTCTTGTAGATATACCTTCTGTCCCACCTAGAAATACTTTTCACAAACATTTTGTGGATTTCTTGTGCTTGCTGAGTGTTTTTGAACCCACGACAGCATTGCCAGGGAGGTTTTTCCCAGAATTTTCTCCTCTAACAAGGACCACTCTGAATTAAAATGTATTTCTCCCACAATTTAGAAGGAAAACAATTGGATGCAGGGCTGTGATGCCTATTCCAGTCATTACAGCAGTTGTCCCACTACCACTTTGTAGGAAATATTCATAATACCCAAATCAATTTATCTAGTACAAGTGATAGAGTAGATAAGGAGACTTTCTTTGCTTCTCTGGATTGCCCTGCAGTAGAGCTCTCCCTCCTCAAGAACTAGATAAAAGAGCCTGGGATGACTCACCACTTAGCAGGTGACTGAAGTTGGTGGTATGCATCCTCTGCTGCGACATTGCCTATTTACTGTGCTGTATATCATTTGTTTCACACTCCTTGTTACGTGCGTTGTTCTCCTTTATAAAATACTTGGTAAAACCTTAGATGCTGTGAGAAAAGATGCTTGCATTCATTGCCTCGATTGATCACAACTGGTCTTGGAACAGAGGGAGCACAAGGGGTAGTACAGTGAACACTTTAGGGAACAATATAATTTGACATTCCTGTTAGTTAATATATCAAGCAGAAAGTGTCCGTGTTAAACAAACAGCCAGCTCTGTATCTATACCATTAGTTCTGTAGTAAAGATGGAGTAAAAAAGCTGACCCTCCAGCTTTCCATGTTGTCCCATGGCAGCTCCCAGCATTTGATTTTTTATTTTCACTGTAGCTCATTCCTTTCAATCATTGCAAAACTGGCATTAGACCAATTTCATTTCTCTTGGACTGCTACTTGCTTATCCTCCGTATGCGCTGACGGTCCAGTCCTATAACATGACAGATGCTGTCCTGGAGCAGAAAAAAATGGAACAGCACTGCCCTGGACCTTCCAGGAATGAACCAAAAGACAGTCTTGGTTTTTCCAAAGGTTGCTGAGATAGTGTTTCTCTTTCTTGTGGTTGGTTCTCTGTTGCTATTTATTTATTTATTTATTTTTCCCAGGCATTGGGGCACATACAGTTAACAGCATGTTGCAACTGATACTGTAAGTCTACCAGAAAGAGTTTATTTTCTTCAGGAACAATTGGGTCTTCATTTTGTGTTCCTCCACTCCTTTTACAAACATACTATTTATACAAGCTATTAAGTGAGCCAGATATCCATCCATCCACATTTCTGTACAAACATGGTTTGTTCAAATTCAGATGTGTTTATGAGCACATGAGAGAGAAAATACTAATGTACAACGTTGGGTGTAACTCAACAAACCACATTACTGCTCCTTTGAAAATGTGATGCAGTATTTAAAATACTGTTGACATGTTAAATTAAGAAATGTTCAAAAGTATTTAACATTTCAAATATATCTTTATTCTCCCTACTTAGCATATGAAATTATAGATTCAAAACTTGAATTAAAGGTGTTCACATTGACATCTCCTATGAAACATGTTTGGGGGGTTTAGTATAGTGGTACTTAAAGTGGGCTTCATGAAAATTATTTTTCAATAGCTCTGTTGTGTGGAGCTTGACTAAGAAGTGGTAATAATTGTTATTAGTTACTCAGTAGGCAATGTTCAGGCAGAATGTTAACGTTGTTTCCAAATTGCTCAAGTTTAATTATTTTTCATTGTAATAATGTTAACATTGACATTCTATGGAACAGATGCCTTGAAGGTTTAGTTATAAAAGATTCAGGTCTTTTTCTTTTTGTGTGCAAATAGTTTTTCCCTGCTTCCAGTTTTTCTTATAATCATTAGTGTACGTGCTGTAATGGCCAATAAATGAGGTCTCAGTTTAACTTCTTATGCTTCAGCTAGTCCTTTTTCACAGGAAGGAGGGACCTGGAGATCTACAGTTCTATGAAAACTTAAACCATGGATTCAGGTAACTGTGCCTTACAGCCACATCCAGGTAGCAGTAGGTGTGTGTAGCAACACTTTGCCCCACGTGTGTTGGTGACTGCACTTGTTCATTGAAACCACCCATCATTACTACTTATCAGCTGGCATCTTCCTATCCTCTTCACAAGGACTCTCCTAGCAGAGGAAAAATTCAGTCTGCTTCCCGCCTAAATCAGCTGCAGAAACACAGCCATTGAGCTGATTTTAATCTTTTGTTACCTATATAGAGTAAATGGCAAAAAGAGATGGAGGACAAATGTTTCAAAGTGCTTCAGTAATTCAGTAGTTTAAGTCCTGCTGGTCTGACAATTATGCAAAAACCACTACTAAACTTAAGGAACCTGGATTACGGCAGAGATTTTCCTCATAAATATTATTTTTTAAGTTGCCTAGAGTAAGTGCAAAGCACATGATACAAAACTGTATAATTTGTTCATACAAACAGAAAATTCTTCACTCTGCCACAAATTCCTAGCAGTTTATCTTTCAGTTACTCTTGCCATTTTCTTGTATTGGTTTCAATGTGGCATTAATTGGTTTGTGTGTATATTTCACCTGGATTTAAAAAAGTTGGACTGATTTTTATTGTATTTTATTTTAAAATGCCTAAGTCTATTCATTTCCAGACTGGATTTGCAACAAATATCTAAAGATTGGGGAAAAAAACAACAAACCCAAAACAAAACCAAAAACACAATACAGAAAACACTGCTGAAAACTAAGTTTGTGTAGTTACGGGTAGATTCAGGTATGTGTTAGTAAGCAGTTATCATATATTTAGCTATATTGTGCTATCTTCTCAAGAGAAAATGACAGGCAGAGCAGCATTTTCACGTCATTACCAAAGCTATGTTACAGCAAAAGTATTAAGTAATTATAGTGCATGCTGAAATACTACTGTAAAAAGTCTAGGGATAAATTACAGGTTATATTGATAGTATAATGACATAACCAGAAACAAAGATTTGTTGTGTTGGAATTCTCATTTGTAGTAGCCATTGTCTGTTGAACTGCTCTTGTGATTTTAAAAAATACATTTTCTTATTTCATATGCCAGACATCTGCAAAGCAGTAAAGTTCAGTCTTATTGCAAGGAAATATACATGGAGGGGGAAAACAAAATAAAAGAGGAGAAAGAAGGACACAAAGATAATTATATGGATCCTGAGCCTGATTCACAGCAGTAGCATTCCAGTGAAGTAATTCAAAAGAAGTTAAGCCAGCATTATATTGGAAGAGATTCACAATGGTAAATCAGACTTCTTTCGGCATGCTCATGTGCAAAAGGGAAATTTGCTCATTGGATTCTTCTCTCACTTTCACAGTCTAAATCGGCAGTAATTCCGCAGAAATCAATGGAGTTAAACCAGGTTAGAATGAAGGGGAGATGAGAATCAGATTCGCAAAGCACAGTTTGCTGCGATTTAGCACACAAATGAGTGCCTTATAATCTGTTTACTAACAATGGATGAAATATGCAAATTGTCTTTTTGGAAAGCAACCATGAAAACAGAGCTTCACAAGAGCAAAATGAGGGGTGGGAATGTTCTTAGTTCCAGACATTCGCATTTGTAGTCAGAGGTCTGATACACAAACACCAACTCAGTGAGAAGAAAACTGCCAAGTCTTCACAACATGTGCAGAAGTAAGGTAGATTATAACAAGATGTGAGACCACGATTTGGAATGGCAAACATTCCTCTCAGATGCTGGGATAATCCAGCAATCAGCCCCCAAACAATATCCCTCCGAGCAAACCCAGGCAGGCCAACCATGCCATTTCACAGCATGGGCTGCACCTTAAATCCACTGCAGAGCCATGAAATGTGACTGGGTCCAGGTGGCCCCAGCGACTGGTGGTCTCAAGCAGGAAATGTTCACAAAAATACCCTTTATGTTTACTAAATCACTGAGGATTTAAAATGGCTGCAATTGGGAATCCGAGTGTGCAAAGTGACTGAATAAGAAATCCCAAAATAATAAGACAGTGAAATGCTTTTATGTTCACTCACCCATGAAAAGACAGGAAGAGTTAACTTTTACTGGCTCTGAGCAAATGCTCATTCTGGGTTTCAGGATGCAGTTGCGTATAGCCTGCTGAAACTGCACATCATAATTACAGAGATTATTTCCTTATGCTAAGTCTATACATTGAGATTTCCTTTGTTGGATTTTATTTTTTTTTTTTTTTTTTTGTCATTCTGATTCAGGTTTAACATAGATATCTATATTACCTGTGAGAAGACATCTGTATTACCACATCCAAGATCAACTTTACTATGCAGGCCATGCAACACATGGAGAGATTGGGATTTGTGCTAGCCATGTCCTAAAGCACTTCCTGAGGAGCACTGCAAGTGCCACGGGAGCTCACAGTGAGGGAGGGCAGAGCTTACCCTTCCCCAGCGAGCTTAAGAGCAGATGACCTCATATCTCCAGTTCCTTCTTATCTCCAGTTCCTGACTTCTCTTATTTTCTGATAGATTTGGGGAGGACAGCTTCACAGTTGGCAGTGTTGATGGGGTTGGGTTGGTGGTACCCATGATTACTCAACAGCTCACAGGCTCTCGAAGCTTCCACAGCTGACTATGAAAGAGTATGAGGGAAACCAAAAAGCTACTGTCACAGCAGGCTCTGGAGCCCCAGTGCCCAGAAGAGGGCACACCTACAGTATTTTTCCTTAGACAGCGGCACTCTTGCAGATCTACTTTCTTTTGTCTATCTAGTCTGCTGCGTGGGCTGGAGAAATTAAAGACAATGCAAAAATACAAACTACCACAACTTTATCAAAAACTTAGGCAGTTGTCTCAGTACACGGGATCAGTCCTTTACGTTTTTAGTCAAAGTTTTCAGGCAAGTACATTTTTCTGACTGCCTAACGATCACTGTGGTCCAGTAAGGAGATGTGAACTAGGTACATTTCATTGCTGTAGATCAAGACAAAAGGCCAGTCTTGAATATAAACTAAACCTTTGGACAGAAAATGCGAATTTGAATAAAGTTCTCCATTTCCTCCCTAATTAAAATGAAAACAATCATCTGACCTTCAAGTTCAAATTATTTTTCTCCCTACTTTCACTTCATTTTTACTCCTGCTCCCCTCCCCAAATGATTGAAATATAAGATCTTAGTACATGGTGATTCATGTATTATTTATTAAAGAATATCTAACTCTCAAAAAAAAAATAAATTTGAATTGATGTTTCTATTTCAGTGAAAGTGCATAGCAGAAAAATACAGTGAATTCTTGACCAGTTGAACCTAGGGATCATAATATCAGTGTTAGCTGTGATGACACTGAATAACATACAACTAGAGAATAACATTTCTCTGAATAAAGTTCTTAGAAAACACCTCTTTAAGAAGCACTTTTCCAGCTTTCTTGGCTTCAATGCATTTTTACCTCCTGTCTCAGACTTACAACTAAGATAAAAAGACACCATTTTTTGCTTTAAAACAAGCAGAAATTGTGCTCTGAAGGAAGCTGTGCTGGTACTGAAATCTGTGTTTGTCAGGTCTTAGATATTTTCGCCTTTTTGCAGTTGTTCTTGCTGTTGAAGCCTCCTGCTCATCAGTCAGCTCTCATCAGCTCCTCAGTCTGCTTAGCGCAGTGTTATAGGGGTACAGTGCACCAGGGAGTACCTGCTGGCATACCCAGCCTTCAGCCACACCAAATGGACCTCTAGCCAAGCCCTAGCACAGTGAAACTTGGCACAGGGAGAGCTCCTTGGGCTTCTCACTGTTCCCTGATACTGATCTCCCCCTCCTTTCCCATACCTTTACTCAAACATCATCTTAAAACTAAGCAGATTCTGGCATAAAATATCCAATATAAACCTATACTTGCTTATGTACACTCACCACGAACTAGATTATTGCAATTTGGCCATCACAAGGATTCCCTTGAAGTTGGGTGGAAATCTGCTGTGGTTGCAGAAGGTGACTGCTCCCTCACTGTTCAGACAGGTGTGTATTAATCAGACCTGTACTCTTCTTAGACAACCACAAATACTCTGCTCCAGCAGTGCATTAAAACTTAAAAGGTAAGGAGAGAGTACACACAGGACTATCCTTGTTCTTATGTTGCGTCAAAGCACTGAAATCAGATGAGTTGTTTCTATTCCCCACTCCAAGATTTGCACAGACCAGGTCAATGCAAGGATTTTGTTAAACTTCGCTGTGGCATTCCCTCTCCAAGAAAAAGAGGGATGATGCAGCTAATCAGCAATGGAGTAGACCTTCTGTGTCAGAACAGATTAGGACTCCACTGATTCAGAAAGAAATAAATAAGGATATTAGAAAAGTAAAGCATACCACAAATGTCATGGAGAGAACGAATAGGTTAAAATTATCATTATTTCTCTTTCTGTAAGAATGTAAAATTATTACAGCCTGTTTAAAGTTAACTTTAGAAGGTTATAACTATTACAGAAGGAAATACTTTCTCATTTAACATGTAATTAAAATATGGAGCTTATTGCTACAGGAAATTTTGGAGCTCAAAAAGAATGAAAGGGATAAAAGAACAATTAGATTTGTACCTAGAATAAAAGTTTGTTAGGACTATTAAACACAAAGGTCTGCTATCTTCTCTGGTTCTGGAAGGCTTTTGTGTGCCCAAGGACTTCAGGGTGACAAGTTCCAACACAGATATTCAAATAATGATTAGAATAAAGTCTCACAGAAAGAAAACAGTATTTTCCAACAAAACCAGCCTAGCCACCATGTCCCAAAATTTGTCTATGAAAACTATCTGAGATAATGCTCAAACCTGGACCTAGCCCCTTCAGAGTGCTGTTTAAAAAAGGAAAACATTTATCAAATAGCATTAATTTCTGGCCTCTAAACATTTTCCAGAAAAATAAAACCAAACAAATACTCCAATTACGTAAGTCAAATCGCTATTGTGGTTCCAAATTTTTTAACAGAAACTGTTGAATACTTCTATTCACAGCTTACTGTGTCTCCAAAGCAACAGACACAATGTTAGCAGATTAAAAGTTTAGGAATACCCCTTTTAAAACTTAAAATATCCTAAGCATAGCCTAATTCAGCCCCAAGTATAGTGGCTCTTGCCTCAGAGGTAAAACCAGTTGTTGATAGCTGCAGCACCACACAAGCCAGGCTCCACAGTCTAAACCATCCTCCAGTTTAGAGACCTGGACCCGCCAACACTCTACAGGAGAGGACTTGTCCCTCCTCACGTGATGGGGAGCCCCTGGTTTCCCCATCCCTTGAAGGGCAGAATAGGTAAGAAAAAGCAGGCAGCATTTTCAGAAGTAATAGCTGAGCATCCATAAATTCAATAGGGCCAAATGTGAGTGAGCGTCAGTGAGATGCTCATTTAAAACCTTCCTCTATTCTTGGCTCTATTACAAAGGCAGAGCTTGCAGAATGACTTGTTCATTATTGAGAGACAGACTAGACTGAACAATGGGGACACTTGACCTCAGACCACACACAAACTCATTGGTTGGTTCCCAGATGATCTCTGGATACCAAGTAATGGCTCTTCCTGAAACACCAGTCTCTTCCCTCCCCAAAATTATCCCAGCTCTTCCCAAGGCATTGCTGTCAGTGAATCAAAGAGCACGTCACAACTTTTCAAAAAGGACATCCAGCAGAAATGGGACACCTTTTCATCTGTATGCCAGGAACCTGATTTTGTCAATTCTATGCTGTATATAAAAAGTCTCTACTATCTGCTTTCCCAGTACTCTGGAGAATGCATATGAGTAATTTTAAATGAGGAAAATGCTGTTGGGAATATTGTTTTATTTGGGAATTCTAAATTTTGAAACACATCTACAAAATGTATTTTATTATTAAAAATATTTATTTTTTATACACACACATAAATATATGCATCTATGTATGTGTGTATGTATTTTGGATTAAATTAAATAAAGGAGGGAGACTGTATTTTAGAGACACACATCAGCTAAAGCAGATCTTGAAAGGTAGGCCAAAGTGCTCTAAAAAGGAAAATTTCTGGACAAATGTGGTAAGCATAGGAAATCCTCTCCTTGGTGCAGGCCCACCGGACATGTCAGTGAGAATTGTGCTATCTGTGGCACAGATTTTTTTTTTTTTTTTTTTCAGCTATATACCTTCCTTTTGATGCAGTAGTTAGGTACTAGGAATACTTTTTGAAACTCAAATACATGTCAATGTTTATGAAATTTCCACCTGGCTTTTTAGAAAAGTGAGCATGCTAGTAAGCTGTAAAGAAAAAAAAAGAATTCTGACATTAGATTGTAAGAGTTAATTTGGGGTGAGCTGATCTGTGATTGTATGACATCATTTTAACTTTTACAGTCTTCTGAGCCTTTGTGGTGCCACCTCGCCCTTAGAATCACCCAGTTCATTCTCTTTGGAACCACGGTCACGTAGAATCATTTGTCTCAGAAACTTTACAGCGATGTCTTAGAGACTGCTGATACAACACTGTTATTCTTAAAAGAACAATTTTCAGAGCAATACGCAAGGGAATTACACTGTTTCCAAATTGCAATTGTTGGCCACTTCTTTTGTGTTTCATGCTATTCTTTCTGGTGATTTTTTTGATGTAGCACACAAATTGAATTCATCTTGAAAAATAAATTACAAACTGGGAGTTTTCTGAGCTGTCCACACAGTATTTGTTTCATCTTCCAGCATATGTTCCAAGTGTATCACTGCGACTGACACTAAGAAAGAAGGTGTTTGCCAGCTGTCACCACAAAGTGGTTTCTCAACTGCAGCATTATTGCCGGATCTCAAGTGCTATTGCATAAAATATTAGCAAACACTGATCTTTTACAGATGACCAATACATACTAATGATCAGATAAAAGTTTCTGAGTATTTTTTTAATCATAGCTTTTCTTTTAAACAGATGATTATGTACTTAAAAAATAAAAGGACATATTTTTATTATTTTATAAATCTCAGCAGACTCATCTGCTATTCCTTTTTAAGCAGTGGAAACAAAATACTTCTTAACAGAACTTTTTAATATTCACATCTATTAATTGGCTTTATTACACTGGTGTACCACAAGATATTTTCTGTCTTCCCTCATCCCTGGCATATTTGTCTCTCAGCTAAGAAATTCTGCAAAACACTTTAAAACAGTGTTACGTTGGTTATTATATTAAAAGGTTAGAGTACAGCCAACGCAATCTACCAGAGGCCCCCTACACACTGCATTATATTTCTCTATTCACCAGAACTTAGTTAATGAAATTAATTTTCTGGAAAACACAAGGTTTTCCTTGGAAAGTAACACAGTTTTTCAGGTATTTTTCCAGTTACACTGAATGATGTTCAGCATTTAATTTAGAATATTTACTAAAATCCCCCCTTTCAAAACAGCTCAGAATCAAAACATTTAAAAAAAATAAACCAAACATTTGGCGGGGAGAGGTGGATATCAGATTAAGCAAACATAAATTTGCATCTGGTCTCTAATACAAACTTGTGGTTTAGTCTTGTAGAATGTTTTAAGTGTTGATAAATTTATGCTAACTATAACTTTCACTGTATCTTCCTGATTCACCATCATCAGAATTCAATTAATTTGCCCTATACATATCCTAACAAAAGTGCTTAATGATGCTAAATCATGAAAAAAAAAGATTAAAGATCCATTTAACTAAGGGCCATATAAGGGTGCCTCATTCTCATGAGCTGCCATCTACAGATGATGTTCAATACTGAAGGACATATTCATATAAGCTTCTTACTTCTCTAGGGGGAAAATACACGGCTGTGACATAGCCTCCCATTTTTAAACATAGATCGATAGTGTACGTGTATTCACACACACATAAATCAAGTAACTTGCATTAATACCCAGGACATCTGTGGTAAAATACTGCAATGCAAAATAAGTACACATACACTTTAATTCAAAGAAAATGAATGACAGAAATAGTCTTAAAAACATTTCTTAATAACATGAAACCTACAATGCTGCCTGCTGTCAAATGTACCCTCCTTCAAGATATGACATTCCTGTGTATAACAGGATTATTATGCAAGGAATGAAGGATGTTATTACATGTATATCATGGATTAGAAAAACATACAGTATAGATTATCAATTTTACCCTTTCAAACATGAGTAGAAACAGTACTTTCCCAGCTACAAGTTTCTTTTCCAGCTTGAGATGACTGAAGCTGAAGAGATCAAACACTCAGTCTTGGTGAATCTGGCATCTTTCAGGTGTCTCATGCTGTGCATGTGCAACTGTGGCTCACTTTTGTGAAAACATACTGGGATGGAAAGCAGTTTCCAACCTCAGCCTGAACTCTGGAATACTAGTAGAGAACCCTGCCTTGTCTTTCTTCACCCTGGAGAAAGCAGTCAAAAATTTGCCTTCTGATCGTGGTGATGCTGGATTGCTTAAAAACTTGAAAAATCCTGCCTGTGCCCCAGACAAGTCTCTTCATCCTGCCTCAGCTGTGCAAACCTCACCAGTCTGCCACGAAACTGCCTGGGCTGCTGGCACCTCTGCTCCAGCGGGCCTGCCCTGAGCACCACCTCTCTCTCCCCATTCTTCCTTTCTGGTGGCCTTTACATTCGTGTTTCCACAGGAAACTTTTATCCAAGGAAATCCACCCAGAGCTGGACTCTGGTATTACCCCAGATCTTTTTACATTGCATTACAGAGTTAGGATGGATGAAAACCTTCCCTTTGAAACAGAAAAGCGAGTATGTTTTTATGCAAATAGTTGGCCGAATAACAAAAAAATTACCTCAAGGAGTACCAAAAAATAAATATGGGTCATCTTAGCCTTCATTGAGCTCTGATAAGCCTTGCTTAGCTCTCACAGAACTCCCCATACCTCCAACTTCATCACCAGTAAGATTTCAAAGGTCATCTAATATCTCAACCATTCAAATATATGGAAACAACTACCATATTAACACATTTGATTCACAGCATATAAGTTTGCAAATAACCTATATGATGATTTAACTATTTAGTCCATATAAGATTTGAAATTCAAAACTGTCTAAGCATTTGAAAAGGATTACAATTAATAATAGGAAAAATACATGTTCAGTCATTTCAGTCTGCATAATGATTCACCCATAAAAAAGAAAAAGATAACCAAATTGACTCGATGGTTCTGTACACATTTTCTTGTCACAAGAAACCCCTTGAGACAAAGAAGTAAATATTCAGGTATTGCTAGATATAAGTGCATGGCATAAAATAAACAAACTTGATGTTAATACTTAAAATTAATGTAATTCCAGGTAAAATTATTATTAACATAGACACAACAGGCCAGATCTTCATCTGGTATAAATCGGTGCAGTCCCATAGAAGTATGTAGTTCTATGACAGATGAAAATTTGCCTAAGAAAATTTTTATTGCTGTAGACAATCTCACATTGAGAAGCTCAAGTAAAGATTTAGAAGTCACTTTTTTAAAATCAAAATTCATCTTAACTTAACTTTGCACTGGTACGTAATACAGCTAGGATAGAAATTGTTGGTTGAGTGAAATTATTAACAACCTCTGTATCATGGCAGATAAAATTAGGAAGTATTTGAACTGGCCTTATAATCTTTTGCAAAAAGGCTTTTCATCTCCAGAAATTAATTGAGATTGATCACATTAATATTGAAGTGACTTACAAACCATACCTTTACAAAGTATCTCTAAGGGGAGAATGTATTACCTCCTTTGTACAAGGTAGCATCAAAGGCATGACATAAACAAGAAATGAACCAAAATTAGTAGGGTTCCCACCCTAAGTTTGAAACAGGAGCACAGCCCTCTGACTGCAGTGAAAGTCAAGTTCTCATTTATTCATAATTTCCAATGAATCCATCATATTAATTAAGATAATTAATTAATAGAGCTAGAAGAGTAAAAGCTACATATATATGCCCTGATCTCATGCAGTCTCACCACATCGGTAGAGACTTTCATAGCTGGTTCCACATTGCCTCCTTTTTTTGGAAGGAATTTGCACGAACTAATACTATTTTTCCTCCATTTATACTCTTAATGAGGTAAAATGTGACAAGGCAAAATACCTGTTCCAACAAACACTAGTTTTCAACTCATGATCTGTTGCCTGTGCCTAAGGTATCCACAAAAAATGAGAGAGGCAAGTTAGTCTGTGCCATGTTGCCCTTCACTTGCATGGCATTTTCAAAGGGTCTGCACTCCCACTGCAAAATGTTAGCTGTCCATGAGGAAAATCAAACCATTTCTGAACCATTCCTGGATGCCTTTTTGCTACCATCTACTTGCTCAGAGGGTCCTGCATGTCATGTGTTTAGAAAGAAATGCAGTTTTAAAGTCGAGGGTTTAACATATTATTTTAAATACCTCGTATCTATGGTCTAACTGCAAAACAGAGGGTGAACTCAAAACAAAGAAACTCCTGGCTAAGCATGATGGCAGCTGGAGAGAACAGTGAAATAACTTTCTTCTCCAATTCTTCACCAATAGTAGTCTCAGTGTCTTCCTTATCAGATGAATGGAACAAACCAGCACATTTTATTTTAGGAATAAATTTACTATAAAACATACAGGTTAAAAAAAAATGGAAAGGAAAAAAAATCAAACTCCTACTCTGACAGTGACTGTATTTTTATTCTTGCCTGCTGTATCAGGAATTTTCAGCAGTAAGAATTCATATTTCTTTTCATTCTGTGAAACAGAAAAGGCTTAACAATTCTGTGAAATGTAATGTACAGGTTTAATAGGATTGTACTCTTGCCTAATGTCACAGTAACAAATAAATGCAATAGAGAATTGCTGACACAATAGAAAACTGCTAGTTCAACACAAATGAGTCTCTGTAAATAAATCTGAAGTAATTTCTCTATACATCTTGGCTACTGCTTTAAGCTCTGCTTATAGTCAGGAGGTGGCATGGCATTAACAGTGGGGGAGCAATGGGGATGGGGAGCCGAAATCCTATAGCAACCTTCTCAGTGTGTTACAGTATATCGTAACTCAAGGAAAGAGTGACTTGATGGTTTGGCTCTGAAACACTTTGTTTAGCCACAAACTCCCCTCGCACGCCACAAATTAAAAAGTACGGAATGGCACATCCTGGTCTGGTGGAAATGGGATTGTGAAGGGACAGAGCGGTACTCCCATGCACTTGGCAGTGGTCTCATTCTCAGATTCAGAGCTGTTGCAACACAGCTGGCACCACATATCCTGGGTACAAGGAACGAAAGCAACTCCTCACCTCCCCAGTCAGTGGTTCTTGGCTCT
Source organism: Microhierax caerulescens (assembly GCA_035590215.1). Classification (NCBI taxonomy): domain Eukaryota; kingdom Metazoa; phylum Chordata; class Aves; order Falconiformes; family Falconidae; genus Microhierax; species Microhierax caerulescens. The sequence continues at coordinate 93,743,608 of JAVJGJ010000037.1, forward strand.
TTCTGCCACCATTTCCCTACTGGCACAGGCTTTCTTCTGGCTAGCAGATCCAGTGACAATTACACTGGGGAAATACACATTAGCCCTACCACAGCCACCCTCCACCCCGCTCACATTGAGTCTTTCCAGTGTAAGGTAGGACTATCCCTTTCCCAGTACTGGTTTGAACATGACAGAATATCTGCCAGGAAGACCACTAAAAAGGAGAACACAACACGCAGCTGACAGACCGCTGTGCTCTACATGAGAGCATGAGAGCCCTATCTTGAGTAAAACTAAGGAGCAAACCACCAAAACTCAATGGTGGATATAGTGACTGTTGTTAGTATGAAATTGTAATGGATAAAACAGCCAGACTTCGTATCACCCTTGTTCTTCACCTTTCCCTCTATTGACACGCTTCTTAACTTCGTTTTCCCATTAGTCCCATACGGGATACAGTTCTAAGTAGCATGTAACATTAGCATTTGAATTTTTTTTATTATTTCAAGGAATCAGCACTCTATCCACTGAAGTCACTCAAAATGTCATGCTAACAGCACAGACAGAAATCACTTCTTTTTCGACGTGCACAAGAACTCATTGAGACGAAGGGTAGCTCTTGTTAAGGGGTGTATGTAGGCATGGCAGGAAGAGCTGGCATTTTCTTCAGCACAAGGCAATAGTTTACACACACACACTGGATGGTTTGTTCCAGTTATTTTATTATAAACTATATCATATAACCATGGATTGCCTCCTGATACTCAGAAGTGGTGTAACTGTTTTTGTTAAAAGAATCCTCTTATTTCCTGCTATCGTGACTTTCCTTCTGCAGTGAGTTGGCCTCGGCCAGACACTCAACCAGCTGCTCTCTTCCCCCCCGCCCCCCCCCCTCAACAGGGCAGAGGGCACAAAACAAGATGGGCAAGCTTGTGGGTCAGCGTAAAGATGGGGAGATCACTCACTCCCTACCCCCACAGATTTGACTTGGGAAAATTATTTATTGCCAACTAAAATTGAGTTGGATGGTGAGAAAACGACAAAAAAGTAAACCACTTTCACCCTCCCACCTCCCTTTTTACCTTCATTCCTCTGTTTCCAGCCCCGCCTGCCCCTGCAGGGTCTCTTTGGGGGATGCAGGGGACTCTGCTCTCACACCTGGGCACCTCTTCCCGCTCCTTTTCTCACCTGGATGCCCAGAAAGCTGCTTCTCACACTTTTTTTCCCTCACTTCAGTGTTTTGCCAGCATTTTCCACTCAGTCTTGCTCTGCCCTTCCTTAGATTTCCTCAGAGGCAGCCCCCTCATGGCTACGGGGCTCAGCTGTGCCCTGTGGTGGAGCCATTGGAGCTGACTGGAACCAGCTGGAACCAGCTGGAACTGGCCACGTCTGGTGCAGGGCGGCCCCGGCCTCTCCTCACAGGGGCCACCCTACAGCCCCCTGCCAGGGCACCTGCGCCCCATCCCCCACGGCTGTCTGCACAGGGAGATGGCAGGGTGCTTGCCTCTGTGCNNNGCACAGGCTGGCAGCAGGGTGACAACTGCTGCTGGGCCAGGTGCTCAGCTGGTGTCCATGAGCGCTGTCCTCACCTCACCTGCACCAACCGGCCACCAGTGTCAGCCATTTCCATGGCTCTAGACTCATCCACATGGACTTCGACTGCCATCCAAATTGGGCTTAACTGGAAAACTAAGCTGTATGACACTCTAGAGCCAGACCTGGGATTGCTGTACTGCAGCTGAAAACCACTTTTTAGCAATCTCCAATGATCTGCTTTCAGTTAACGGCCATTACACAATACGACATGTAAGGAATGAGGAGCGGCATGAGGACCTGGTCCTTGCAGTGTTTATGGGCAATCTCCCTGGGTGGTTTGATTAGCTGAGGAGCAGATGCTATTTTTCCCCCCTTTCTTGATCTATTTTTGTTTGGAAAATTTGAAGCTGATTGCACATATGCTTAAAGTTTAGGTATGCAGATTTGGAAAAATCTAAACAAGTACATGCATTTCATGAATATTACCAAGTAGGCACCAAATATTTATTCTAACCATTGGATTTCCGTGCACGAATGTTTAGCTGATGCAAACAAAGGGACTCAGTTGTTCAAATCTTCTTTAGGTTATGAAAGGAGTTTGTCTTTGTTTCTGTCCTGGTTTAATTATCTTCCTTGGTCCAGATGCCTTCACTGAGCTGCATCTGCAAAATATTTCTCAGCTGAGGTATGACTAAATCCTTCCTATGATTTGACGCCGTGGCCAAGACCCAGAGGACATCGAACACCCGCACTGCTCTTCCTGCAGTGAAAGTTGTGAGTGCTCAGCACCCTAAACTATTTTACAGGCAGTTTTGCATATCTCAGTGCTGCAAAATTTCTCTATAGAAGAAATTGCTTGTGGACCACTCCTCAGCACACATACCTGTACCCTCAGTCTTTCATGGGGTGAAACTAGAAGGGACATGACTTTACTGCTCCTTTCAGGAATGGGTGAGCAAAAGGAAGCAAGTGCTAAGGCATCTGAGAGGACTTTGTATGCCTGAGCTGGAGGATCATGATAACAGGGTGACCAAGGGCCCTGCCTCTCCACAGAAGGCAGCAACCAGAATGAGGGGAACCTTTACTAAGGAGAATCAAAGAGCATCCTGTGGCATTTTACCTCCTGGTGAGCCCAAACCAACGGTTTTTGACTGTGTATCCATTTTCCAGAGGACAAGGATTAGGCCCTTCAGCAAAGTGTGATCAGGAATCACGAACCATGACAAAAGCATCAGAGCTGGCTTGTTCAGAGAGCATCTCAAGGTCATCTCGCTCTGATTCTGAGTCACCATTTCGTGTGACTCAAGGGTCTATCATTTCCATTGAACAGATGGATGCGCACAGCCCAATGTTTTGATGCCAGGAGGCAACTACTCTTCCCCCATAACAGTCTTTTTGTTTTGGAAGGAAGGGGGGTGGGCAGCAGGGAGCAAATATTTAATTGATGTTTTTAATAAAATTAATCAATCTGATATGAAAACATTAAGAATGCATTTTTGTACATTTTACACATCGTACCAGGAAACAGAAAGATATGTGGTTTGTTTCTGCATAAGGTTTTACTTTGGTATCTCCTGATTAGCCAAGTAGAAGCAGCCACATTTTCTTTCTTCCCATGCTGAGTATGCTGACCTGGGTGTCTACCTCCTTCCAGCTCTTACCTCCTCTGGAGTTCACACTGAGGATCTGATCTCAGGAGTGTTGGCAATGGTCATATTTTTAGGACTGGAACAAGTGATCTATCTGCAAAAATAAATCTCAAGAGAAGAATTATTAAACAGGAATCTTCATTAGTAAGATGGAGAATGACAGCAAATAGGAAAGTAGAATTTTGAGCAAAACAAAAAGAATTTGACCAGAATTTGAAATTTCCACTAAAAATTATCAATATTCATGTCATTTTCTCTTAGGAAAGTCTAAGTAAAAGGTGGCCTTGTGGCCAGGCACAGTTGCTCTTTCTCTCAGAATCATGCTGTTACCTAATGAGAACTGTAAGTGGCTGGTTAACCTCAGGCTTTCACGCTTGCCTGCTGACTGTGCTCCCCAGCCAGACCAGGTGCCATAACACACCACATCCCTCCATGGTGAGTCCACCCATGGCACACTGGGTGTTTGTCACACTGGTATTTCCAAATTAAAGAACTTTTTCCTATTGGTGGGTCACACTTTTGTACTTTTGTTTCCAGTCCATAGTTCACTTTTTTTTTTTTTTTTTTTTTTCCCCTCTCAACTTTCAGGGGGAAAATGCCAAAGCAGTAATTGGAAATTCTATAATTTGATCTGTTTTCATAACAATGAACTAACCAACAGGAAGAAACTTTTAACATATATAGGCATAATAAGAAGAACTTTGGTTGTTACTAATGGCTGCTCATTTAATGTAGACTTATATAAGTATAACCATGGCATCTATTGAGTCACAGGCATCATTTAGAGACTTCAGAACTCAGAAAGAACAGTTGTGTCCAGGGTCTTCAGCTACCTGTGTGGCTGAGATCTGTCTGGATTATACAAAGTGAAGTTGAAATTAGAAGATAATCACTCACAAATTCAATGTGTCAGACAAGCATTATGATTGGAAAGGAGCTTGTTTGCATTATCGTTCTCAGAGCCAACTATTTTCTGATCATCCACTGGTGGGTATTTTTGCCTTCATGTCCATAACTTTCTTTTCCTTTTCCAAAATGCATCCTTACAGAAAACCCTTCTTCTTCTCCTAATACTTTTGAATGCAGTTTGCTACAGCCAGGATGGCATTATGTAGTTTACCCAGATGGTCTGAATAATACTGAATGATTCCAGCCACTCTAATTGCATACAATTTGGTTGTAGAAGTTGTTTTGTAGAGAAAAAAAAAGTAACTCATACCAATGATTTTTTTTTCTTTTTCAGAAATACACTTAGTAAAAAATGGGACAAGAATTTCAAAAGCAAGCAGTAAACGTGGGTGCACAGCAACACCTCAAATAAAGAGGTGGTGTTCAGCATCCTCAGAGGATCTGGTCTCCTGGAGGCATCCTGACTCGGCAGACTTTTGAAATCATGGTTTACACATGATCAGACAATGTTTTTTAAATGTACTTTATGTGAAACAACATAGTTAATAACTATCTGGTATGCCTACCCTGTTCTACATTACACATATTTAAAGCTAAAAATTACTCCATTTTTCAATAAAAAAAAATTTAATCTGCTATTTCTTGCAAAAGGTTCTCTTTTTTTTTAGCTTTTTCTCTTTTTTTGGTTTTGTTTTAAACTAGAGATTTCAATTTGGAAATATCTGGGGTACTGATATTTCTGACTTCATTTCCCATGAGAAACCAATGGATTCCATAATTCATTGCAGCAGCTCAGCAAGAGGTGAAAACTATATGCAATGTAATCTGTTTAGGGAGAATCACACAGCAAGAACAATGGTGGGATAAAGATCCAAAATGTAACTCCCATGAGCATTGTGGAAGTATTTTTCAAATAAAAATGTGCAGTTTTCCATTTTTGGTGAAAACGTAACATATTCTAAAGAACAGCTGCCTACTTCAATCCAGTCTGGTTAACTCCTGTGTAACTGCAACAGTAGAGACAGACATGGGCTTATTTATCTGCGTAACTTCTGCATATACTAACGTGACTTTTTTTTTTCTTTTTTTCTGCAGTGTTGTGGCAGATTATGGCACTTGCAAACTATGTATCTTGTTAGCCAATATGAAACATGGTAGGAAAGACATAAAACTCCACTAAATTCTCCAACCTACTACTTTACTGTTGGTAGCTTTATAGTAGTAAATGGAGGTCAGCATTAAAGTCTATCTGATTTCATTTTCCACTTACCACATATTCTGTAAATCAATCACGGACTATGAGACTCCATGGCCCCTTCCACAGGAGGAAGGATGACTTCATACTTTGGGCATTAGACTCGAGTTTAAAAGATTTGGGTTCAATTTCCAGCTCTCCTACGGAATCTCGGGCAAATTATTCAATCTTTTGGTTCCTATCCCCCAATTGGAAAGAAGATAATACTTCTTTCGTCACTCTTGTGGTTTATTCACTTAAAAAGCACTTAAGGGCAGGAACTGCCCTACAGTGGATGTCTGTGTGCAGGGCTCAGCATTGCAGAAATCCAACCCTGCTTGAGGAACCACTGCAAGATCACAGTAATAGCAACAACTGCCTATTTCCAGTGATATAAATACACATACAGGTTGGCTTGCACATGCGTTTAAGCCATGGTGCAAGGCAGGCCCACCAGCCGAAGAGATATGCAGCACCTTTGAGGAACCTGCAAGCCAACCATAGCTGTGAGATGAGTCATGGCCCACTTTAGCCTTTTGCAGCAGTTGTTGGAGCAGCAGCAGGGTGATGCTACCTGGCACCTGCAGGCTTGTGAACCCTCGCTGCCCGCTATCTTCACCCCTTATTCAGAGAGCGCTTGACTGACAGGAGCTGAGCGGTGTTTCACCCTGTGGGGCTCGTGACAGCCACAGTGTCTGTCAACACATTCTATCACTCTCTGCTTATGCAGACAGCTTTTTTTCCCCCTCTTTCCTTTCTCTCTCTCTCCTTTTTTTTTTTTTTTCTTCCTGATGTATTCATCACTAGGCTGCAGACACCTAGTTAATCCATTTAGAACCTATCAGCTCTGTTCATCGGCTCATAAACCCATTACCTCGGAGGCGCTGTGCTCAGGGACACAGGTGCCAGACCAGTGCACAAAACCCAATTGAGTTATGTAGCAGGCGGCAAGGCCCTCGGATTCATGATTCTGCCTGCATGGGGAATTGCACACGTTATGTGCCAGCAGCCACTTTATTAAATATCGATTTAAATCACAGCCTTTAATCAAATCTGATAGAAGACCTTTCTCACCTCCTGTCTCTCCTCCCTCCCCATGCCTTCTCCATGCTCCCCCCTCTTCCCCAGCCCTCCCCAGTCCACTCCTGCCTCACACCGGTCCGCCTGATGACAGAGAAGCTCAGGAATGAATAGTTAGCAAGTAGTTCAACAGCAAACCCTTATCAACAGTAATGAGGCATTTGCGATAATCGAGTGATGAAATGTAAATGGGCAGTAACGAGCACAATTACATCCACTGGGGAACCATCAAAGCTGCTTCTTTCCTCACAGATAGATGAGCTCCCTCGCGGTCGCTGCCCATTGCTGCCTCCACTCTGAGCACGGCGCAGATGTGGGGACCGGCGGGGAGGGAGGTGGCACTGGGAAGAGCAGGATCCAGCGGTGCCTCGCTGAAGGAGCTCGCCGAGGGCAGCCAGGTAGCAGCCGGGCTCCCTCCGTGCTAATTCCACCTTTGATGCTTAGCCTTCACCTCCTTCTCCCCCAGCCTCCCTCCTCCCTCTCCTCCCTCCCTCCCGGTCCTTAGGGATGATTTGATTTGCTGCAATGTTTGAAAACTGCCTCATTGTGCTAACAAGATTAACTTGAGCCTATGTCTGTTTGATACACTGGAAATGTGCAGGGTGACTCGGACTGGCGTTCAGCTGGAGCTGAAAAAGCCAAGAAATGGGATGGTTGCCAGGGAACGGGCCCGACGGCAGCTTATGTCATCCTTGCCAGCAAGGGACCAGCTGGGAAAAACACCGACACATTCAGGAAAGGGGGAAAGTCGGCACTTCCGTCATCTGACTGGGGAACATTAACAGATCCCAGAAACTGCTCACCCAGAAATAAACACATCAAACTCCATAATCTAGCCCAGTTACTCAGTTTATCCTGGATAATTTGTGCAACAAAATAGTGCTAAAGAAAAGTCCAAGACCCAGGGTTAAAAAGTTGGATTGCTGTGAAACCCATGTGGAAAATATCCTCATGCCCACTATTTGTTCACCAAAACACTCTTGACTCTTTTATTTCCTGGATTTCACAGGATTTAACTGTGACATATAACCTAACTGTCAGTGTCCTTATTTCCCTGTGTTAAGCCACGTTATCGATGAGGAATTATCACAGGAGTTTAGTAAGTGATCAGCTAAGGAAGGCTCATCAGTTGTGACTTTTCTTCAAAGTCACGGAAAGGCAGGCTCTGGTATGCCTAAGCCCTGACATGATGGTCAAAACTATGTTTCTGATACTTCCTTGCATTAAAACCCTCTTCAATTATGCATTTGTTGTATCACATGAAGAATTCCTATGCAGACTGATCTCCTCCCTGCTGGATCACACACTTGAAAGCCAGGCATAGTGCAGATGGTCTATGAAGACCACGCTGCAGGACTTCTGACCCTTGGCAGATGTGCAGAGAAGGGTAAGTCTCATGTTCAGCATGGCCAAAAAGAAGCCAGCCCACTGGGGGTGCAGAAAGGGGCTGCTGGCAGACAGAAGGTGGGGAAGGGACATTTACCAGTAACTGTGGACCAAATTTACCCACTGTAAAGATGTGTTTCTCATTTACAAAGCACCATTTCACAAACTGACTGGAAAGGGGAGGCTGCATCTTTTTTCTTTTAAAACCATACATGTTTTGAATAATTGAAATGGCTACAGCATCTCTGGGATGGCAAGAATTCTACACAAAGGTAACTGGTAAAGCAAGTGGTGGAGCAAACTAACACTGATGGATAGGGTGTCATGGAATAAGAAAGTGAATCTTTGGTAGATCTTCTTTTCCAAGGTCTACAAGTCTTGCAATAAGTGAGATCTGAATGAAAACAAGGTTTGTAATGGATAATGCTAGACAGAGAGCAACTGGCTCAGGGCAGGAAAAAACTCAGAAGAAGACTCGAAATACTCACTAAATGTTTCAAAGTCAGGCTAGCAGAAGGCAGCTGAACATACCTATGCTACCAGAGTGAAACAGCTTTCCAAAACCACTGAGTTTCTCTCTCATTTCTAACTTTCCAGCTCTCAGAGGACCTCACCTTGTGGCAATGAATTCTACCAGTTACCTCTCACACCAAGCAAGAAATACTTCCTTTCATCACACTTTAATGCTGCCTTTTAATTTCAGAGAACATTCCCAACTTTTTGAGTCAGAAGTGGCTTCAAATGATCAATCACAATGCAGAAACCATGCAGCAAACCAAACCAAATCCTGGAAAGCAATTTGCATCAGCTCATCTGGGGACTAATTACATCAGTGTTGTATTTGAAGAGAGATGACCAACGCACGCTGCATGGTTTTAGGGAAGATCCCGTAGATGAGCCATCCTGGTGCAGTAGTCCACCCTCCTGTTCTCAAGCCAGGAAACAGCTCAGCACAGGACAACTGGATGGAGTGAGATGGTCACCTCTGCTGGCTGTCAGAGAAGGTCTTCCTGATGTCCTAAGGAGTTACTTAATATTATGGAGTTCCATGGGTTTAACTGCACTATTTTCGGTGCACGTTGTGTTTAGAAATACACCAGGATCTTTTACTTATTAGAAATGCAATAGCTGTTAAACTGTATTAGTTATTGACCTTAGCAGCAATAAACTGTAGCGACAGTAGTCTACAGTAAACACTGCTAAATCATAATCAGCTGGCACAATGCAGGTATTTCTGACCATTTGCAACATGCTCTGTAAAATGCATTTGATCACAGTATATAAAAATGTGAGAGTACTGTATACGATTTTGAATTGTACTGAGTTTAAAGACATATTCAACCAATTTATCATTTAACTTACGGCTTCACAAAAGCTATTAAACAACACTGTGAGCCTGGAGGCCACACATATGCTACAGCCCTGGAAATGTAAAGAAGTTCATTTGAATCGCTTAATAATGACCTTGACCTGTTGAACAAGGTGTACTTATTGTCAACAATTCATCTCACTCTTGACCCTGGCAAACTGCCTAACCCTTGAATACTTACAGTGGGGAAGGAATAGCTTGGGTTTTGGGTTGGTTTTTTTTTTTTTTTTTTTCTTTCCCCTAGTGAAATGGGCCAATTTTTTTCCCGGTTTAGCAAAATCTGGAACACAGATCATTAGAATGCTTTTGGCAGCTAATTTGAACATCAGTGACTCAACTTTGAGAAGGAAGCCTTTTTCTGCCCTAAAGAATCTCAGAGAGTTTTCAGACTACAGTAATTGAAAAATCCCTAAACACTCACTCACAGAGGAGATACACATTACTGCAGGAACAGTCTACAAATTGTAAAGTATTCAATTTACATTCTCAGTACCTCAGGGCAGTTGTGAAGAATTTATATCTTCAGAAACCTTTGAACTAACAAAAGATAACATTTCACAGCAAAGTCTACTTGCATAAAAGTTTTTTAACTCCCTTCATTCTTATTCTGAAGGAAGTGTCTTTTGCACTTCTGGAACCAAGGCTCAACACAGGTATCTGAGATGTTAAAAAGGAGCTGAAGATGGAAATAGAGGTGTTAAAAAAAATTTAATGGACATACTGCATCTCATTTAGAACATGAGTTCATTATTCACCAGTCCACACATGATGTATTCTTGCTCTGAACTTGATGTCTTTTTAAATGATACTTCGGTTTGATCAATGTGCAAAGATTCTTAGTTATATTAAGGCCCTTTATGCAAAGGGCTTTATAATGTGTAGGTAATGGGCACAGCTACACCCTGGGTGAGGGCAAGAGGACCTTTTTTCTTCCCTGTGTGCATCAGCCGGGGCAGTGCGCAGTGCCACATATAACGTAGTCTACTGGGTACATCATCCTTCACATACATTTAACACTGAGTCTTCATCTGCTTGGAGACACTGCATTTAAAAATGAATTTTGATGACACTCAAACCTGACATTTCAGTAAAACTGAAAAGAAAGTCCTTCCCTTTAAGAAATGAAATACTTTTTTTCTTTGTTTTGTTTTAAATAGGGTCACTTCGTAGATTGTATCACTTGGATCTCTATCAGCAAGCCAACATTTTCAGAGGTTCCATTGTGAACCACACTTTTGTATATTTATTTAGGACCAAAGAACCTCAGTGGATTCATGGAACAGCAGGGAACTTAAACGATGTACTTAAGTCACACAGAAGTCAGAGTTAACATCGGACTTGCACTTGAGTGTACCAAGAAGAAGACGGAGACTGCTACGTCATTAGGGTTCAGGCTCATAGAATCAGGCTCCGTCTGTGTAGAGAAAATTGGTAATAGAAACAGGCACCACATTTGCTAGCTAGGAAATTATCTTTCTCTTCCTCTGCCCCTTTGCTTGATCAAAGAGCACTCAATATAATTACCCATCTAATGACATCCTTTTGCTTTGACTTTTTAAAAATTTCTATGGAAAAAAGAGAAGGGAGGAAGGACACAAAAAAATTGCATCAAGCCAACCCTAAATCTGTGATTACCATATTCATGTCCAACACTAAGCATTACGTGGAAACATTAATGAAAGTTTTAAAATGCAATCATTGGTTAAAGTTTTTTTTCCCCTTCTCTATAAAGAAATTGATAAATGTTTCTATTAACTAATAATGCAGGAATCAACAGTCTTATAAAACCGGTTTATTCAGCCCAGAAAATTAGGCAATCCATCATGACTGATTTGCTCACATTTTCCCCTGCAAATAAGTGAGATGAAAACTTTAAAACCAATAAGATAATGCACTTAACAAATTCAGCTGAGAGAGATGGATAAACTAAGATGCCACTGGCATCAGTTAAGGAAAATCTGTCGTGTTTCCAATTATTTGAGCAGATTTTGTATCCCAATTTGCTGCCAGACTGGCTGCATCCCCCACTCCCCTCTTTCAAACCAAATCATCTGATCTTAAATCAGAACAAGCTCATCATATCACACTATGGAAGGCCAACAGGGGATAAATGACACCAGATGTTATATGAGTTTTCTTTTAGGCTTTCATTTCAGACTTACTGCATTCCCCATGCTGCTTTTTACTTGTCAAAAACTAAAATGTGCTTTGATAGATAACAACCCTATTTTCTTCACTGCCTGAGCTTAGAGAATACCATTAAGTATTGATATTGATGGTGCTTAACTGGGGGATGCAACCTGGGACGGCAGAAAGCAGGATCCTGGGATCCTGAGGTATCTTTCAGTCCCGCAGATACATTTTCTGCTAGTCCCAGGGTTTTTCTGTTGTTGCTGCTGGGGGTGGCGTCAGGATACATGCTGTGTGATTTTACAACACAAAATGTGAGCGCACAGACAGACAGGAAGAGCAAGGAGGGGCAGGCACGCTCGGAATCATAACTCTTAGGCCCATCTGCTGCTGCTGTCTGAGCTGCTGAGGGAGCTGATATCATACTGAAAGACTAACAATGAACTTCGGAAGCTGAACTGAGGCGTGCCAATGCAAAATCCAAGGCACATCATTTTAATTTGCTTTGCTTATGGTCTTCTGGAGTCATTGTCTGTCCAGGCTGGTAGGGAGAGGCTGGAAAATGGCAGAAACAAAGAACAGCACACGCTGCTCAACACCAGCGGGAGAATCAGGCGTGCATGGTAGACAACACGCACGGCTGTTTGTGCCTGCAGGCTGCACCGTACCCCACCAGCCCAGGTCTGAAGGGAGAAGCTGCTCCATAAGGGAGAAACCTGATGATCCTACCAAGGTGTGTGGAGCCTTTTAAAAGCCAGCTCGGCCATATACAGTGGACCGACTGTGTTCCCAGGCTTAAAATGGTTGGATGGTGCTGCAAAGGACCTGATTAAATGCAAATGTGAACAACTTTGGCACAGGGCAAAAAAATAAATTAAAAAATAGATTAGACGCAATCATTAAGGAAAAAGCCACTGCTTTCTATAGTGTCATAATGATTTTTAAACAGCATTTTAAAGCTACACTAGCCTTTCATAATCACCACAAATATTTTCTTAAGAAAATACCCAAGTAGTGAATGCACTTTTAATTCTTAAACCCACAGTGGCTGGTGACATCACATCATAGTGGTGCTTCACATGCAGATGATATAATTGTCTCCCAACTGACCGAGTGTGTGTTTATATGGAGGAACCACCATGGCTTCCAATACCTTAGTCTAGTGCCTGGAAGTAGCTTGCTGGTCTCATGGGTGGCAGTAGGAGGTGGCAGCTTAACCTCATTGACTTTCCTTCCAATACACCCTGCAGATGCAGTGAGGGAGCATACTCACACATACTTTGGCTGCAGCTGCTGGCAAGCAGCTTGCTCCAAGGTGCACTGAAGTCAACAGGGTTAAGCCTCAGGGGCAAAAGAAGGTAAGGGTATGGTCAGTGTAAGGCACAGCAGCAGAGGCTCTCCCTTTACAGGTCAGAAATGCTCAATCACAGACTGAAACAGAATTCAACTCCCTCAACCCTTTCTGCTGCCCTGGTGCTCTGCTGCTGCCTGTGCATTTCTGCCTGCCATCGTGATTCCACTTACTTCCGCTGATAGGATCACCTTTGCAACTCATGCAACATACGCTTGGTGAATAAAATGCACCAATAAGCCAGCAGCTGTCAGAAACCATGACTTATAGCATTAAACAGCATCAGTTCAGTTTGGCTGACACTCTGCAATATCTACATAGCACAGCATCACTTGATACTAAGAATGAGCTGGCCCCAGCTCCTATCCCAGCAAACCTTTACAGGAAAGTAGAAATCCTCGCCAACCGGCTTGTGCAGTGAAGTGATACCACAGAACACCCAGGGTACAGGGAAGGGGGCTGGCAGCAGGTACATTGGTGTGTTTAAGCCTATCAACCTAGAGATCAGTGCCCTTCTGAGCCTGCTTTCACTCGAAGAGCTAGGTAAAACACGGTGTGAAGAAAGGAGCCAACAACAACTCTTAAGTCTGGATGACAACAAAAGAAACATCACTGAATACCTCACAACAAAGTTGTGCCAGATTTGCCTCACCTGTAGCCACTTGTACCACTGTATCACATCCGTGATTTCCAGAAGTGGTAAGCAAGACTTTGAGTTGGTATTTTAATGCTCCCTTCCTTACAACATTCAGTCTGAGAACAAGCATCATATCACTTGTTTGTCCAGTCTCCCAAGTGTATGTTATGTCTTTCATAGAAAACTAGCAGAATAGGGTAGAAGGCGATGAGTCGATTACTAAACTAAAAGCAACTAACAGTGGGAGCTCTTCAAGCAAAATAACAAAATCCATCATCTATTCAAAGTATTGCCCCCCAAAAGATGATGGAGTAAACTTTTCATCTTTTCTAAATATCTGATTATTATAAATGCAATCAGATATGCTAGTTAGCAGATGAAAGATCTCCCATCCTCCCATGCTCTCTTTCAATGCTAATTTATCTTCCTTTGCCTGACTATGCTTTGTGGAAGAGGGACCGATTGCTGCTTTTGGATCCTTGGGCACAAGAGAAAGAGCCTGTGACTAGCAATCCTCCAGCACTATCAGGAAGGGTCATCCCTAGAGTCACCAGAAATATAAGACCTGTGGCCCCCTGGCACACAAGGTAAGTGTGGTTTGAAATGGGCTACGGTGGGGAGAGACATCAGGGATGCCAGCTCTGCCACCCCTCTGTGTCAGAACAGAACCAAATGGGCTTGGAAATGTGTCGTCCTGCACACAGGCACTCGGTGCTTTCAGGCGATTGGAGCTGGGCTCTCTTGGAACCTCTGGAGGTCCTTCCTGTAAGGGTTTTCTCTGTGTGTGAATTCCCTGGCAGAAAATTTTGCCCAAGCTGAAGATTTTAAATAAAATTGGAAAAACACCTGTGAAAAGTGTTTCTGAAACCTCTGTTGGTGAACAGCCACCCTGGAAAGCTTGTTCCTCAAACCAGGAAAGAAAAACGGCCCCCATGACAGTATGAAATCAAAGCACTTTGAACAACAGCAGCAAATGCTGACAACAAACTGCGCTCAACCAAACTCCAGGCTGAATATTACAAGCAGAAATTAGGCAGCTAACACTTTGGCATGACCAATCGATTTAAGAAAATCAACACTCTGCTGACATGTAAGTCATGAAACAGGAGCAAAATAATCAAATCAATGACTTCTTTCACTGTATGATATTCAGTGCAACTAAATCCCACCCATCACTTGCTTAGGCCACCAATACAGTAAAATTTCCATGTTCTGTCACTGGCCTGCCTGTGGAAACAAGCTCCTAATTTAATTATTGCATCCCCTCTGCTCTTATTGCAGAGCTATTTCCTTTTACATTTGCTCTGATCTAAGACACGCCATTTCCTGGACTGAAGATAAAAGAAACAACATTGAAATACCCCCAGTAGTAACCCTCTAAAAATAAAAGTCTGGGAATTAACAGCAGACGCATAGGTATCTCTGGAGATCACAGGAGCAACTCGGAATTTCCCAGCATACAATTGTATGAAAATTTGCCTTCTCGTATCTTTCCAGTTGAGAATGAGGCAGCCAAGTAACGGGATTTGAATGCATATTGGCTTGCTGCCTCTGCTGTTTTGATTTGCAGAGTGGCCAAGCAGAACACAATTAGTGGTTATTGACACCTTTACAGGAAGCACTCATAAGGGAAATGGGAAATTGAAAATGTCCTTTAAAAGATGGAAGCAAAATACTGTATCAAAGCTTGCTGGTAAATAAGACGAGCCCAGAAAAGTGCTCAGTCAGAATATTTGTATTTCTGTATCATTTAGGAAAATCCTATTATGGCTTTAGCCACAGAGACATCCCTGGTGTGCAAGATAGAGGCAGTTCATAAAATACATAGCATTTTCAGCTTGAAAATAGGGCAACCTATTGCTTTCTGTAGATGGCTATGTTACACCCCAGTTCCCATCAATAGAACATAATCTCATTGCAGCAGGCAATACTCAATATCAATGAAACACTGGTATTGTAGGTATTTGCAGACTGCCAGTACCTAAAGGACAGAAAGACTTTGTGTTTTTACAAGGGCCAATATCTCTGCAACACGTTTATGAAACAAGGCAGCACACCAAGGAGGCAAACGAGTTATATGCATGTGTCCACAGAGCTGTCTGCAGGCGTTTCCTTGTTCTTTCTCCCCTCTCTCCCTTTTCTGATACTTTGCACCGTCCCTACCTTACACTCTCTAAGTTTCACTAGCAATGTCAGTTATGCAATTAGTCCCCTGCCAATTAATGCCAAATTAGATGCCTGCTGTCAGTGCTCCCTAGCACTGACGGAGTGTATGGTAATAATCTGTAACCAGGATAATGCTCTAAGGAGTCTGCATTGTTCTCTGGAAAGGAAAAAAAAAAAAAAAAAAAAAAAAAAGAAGAAAGAAAAAGTATGTTGCATGTTCACTTAAGCCATCAACAGTCAGTGCAAAAATAAAATAAGTTTTGTTGTGCAGTTATCCCAATGATTAAAATATAATAGGCTAATGAGATTACAAAGCTGATTGTGAACAAGACCAATTGTGTTAATTGGAGACTCCTGAATGGCAATTTGAGCTGCTGCCGCTGCTGAGTTTTGAAATATAATCAGTTTTACTAATTTTATCTGATTTCTTAATGAAGCTTGCCTTGAGCAATTGTTCTATGTGTTCTTTAGCAAACAGCGTGTGTCATAACTGCTGACATTAATCTTGATTACTTTAGTTAAAATAAATAGTTATACTTGGGCGGCTTTCAGAAAATACATCAGAGCAAATGTAATGTTAGGAAGAGATGGGGGTTTACTTATATTTGTTGTTTTTTCTATATTGTATTTGCAAAGTCCCAACTGTGAAACATCTTTCTTGTGTGACCTGATCCCTTTCAGGCTCCCCTATCTTTTGCCCGCCCTTCAGAAGGCATTTTTGCCTTCCACAGAAAGAGGGATAAAGACAATATCATTATTACAGAAAAATCTTTACTAAGGGGAAAAAAAAGCCAAACCACCAACAAAACCCATCTCAGAAAAAAAATACTACAAAGAGCTTTTTCATGCATGAATCTCAAAGTTGGCACACACATTCTCACCACCTCATGCTCCAGCTGCCAGTACTAACACTCAAGCCTTATAGAAATGCTCTCTCTCATATAGCTTATTTATTTTTATGGAGGATTAATATACTTAGGATGGCTCTTTGGAGCTTTCATAGCACATTTGATGGGATGCTGTACCATATTGCTGCTTACAAAGGGACACATAAACATTAACAAAAATAAACAGTAGAAAAGGGGAAATGGGAATCTAAGTGCAGTCTGAATTAATGGTAAACATAGCTAGAGATTGTTCATATTTCAGAACTGCTATTCTATTATGGCCTTGCCTTTACAGGGATAATCCCTTCATAATTAAGATAATGGCTAACTAGCCTGATAGGTATTATACATCTTTTTGAGCCAATATGCCTACATGACAACATAATTTGCATGTACTTATTACTGGACTATAAAATCTGTGGATTTTATATGTAGTTGCATTGATTAGGTACTTGGATGATAAATAGAAACCATTTTGGGAAAGATGATATAGGACATATTAAACATTTATTTCACCCTCTCTTTATAGCCAGCACTGGTTTGGTAAATTAAAAGTGTTTAGTCTGGCCTGGATAGTAATCTTTGTCCAATTAGGATCTAAATATGTGCCATAGTCTAGCTTTTAATCCATATGCATGTAGCAACTTCTTTAGTTCTGGGTTTTTAGAAAGAATGACCAAGTGTTTTCTCTAAGACACAGTACTCTGGAACAGAGGAAGGTCACGGGCAGCAGTGCAAGCACGGAGAGAAGCCTCAACACAGCATTCCCGAGGACTGTGCTGAGTACCAAATAGTGGTATTTTCTACTCACAGATGCAATGGGGAAAGAAGGAAAGTCTGGATTTCCTACTCAAACTCTGCCTCCTCAGTGCTTAAACGCACTACTGCTTGAAACACTGCAGTTAGAAGAGATGTCAGCTTTTTATGGGCAGCTCTGACTTCTGTGGAGGAGCTGATGCCTGACATACGGCGTTTTCACTCCCTGTCCCTGAAAACATAACACCCCAAACATAAGATGTTTCCACAACAACCCTTCTTTGAAATAATCATAATTCACTATCATGATTCATAACCGTTACTCAGACCCTCACCTAGTACGGCAGCATCCCCGTTAGCCTGGGTCCCTCAGATGTCAAAAAACCTTTTTCAGACACGTTTAAGTCTCCAGTGAGTAGGCTTGTAGCTTCTTCAGAAGGTCTGCTTCACTCAGTGAGTAAAAAACACATGTGAAATTGAATTTGTGTATTTTCACTTCTTCTAAATAAATATAAAAATTTATACTTAATGAGAATCTACTTTTACCCCTCTCTGCCTTCCTTAATGAGAGCTAATTGAATAGAACAATCTTCATTTGGCAGGACACATCACGAGGGCTTGTCTATACTTAGAAATTTACTGAGATAACTAATCTAAAATGGTTGAGAAATATCCCTACAGCTTTCTGCCCAAATAGCTGTTCCAGAGCAATTATTTCAAATGAGCTATTTTTGTAAATTTTCAAGTGTATACAAGTCTCAAATCTAATATCTAGCTGGCATTACATACCCAGCTAGTTTTTATGGATCAACTTATTTGATCTGGTGAGTAAGTCACACTATAGTAACAAAAAATATACTAACGCTGGCTCTGATTTGCCTTTATGCTAATGGATGCCACGTTAAAAAAAAACACATTAATGCCAATGATAATTTGGCTATATATGACCTGGATATCAATTCCACAGTACCAGCTGCAAATTCCTAGCCCCAAATACTTTTAAAGGTACCAATACAGACTACTTTGTAATAAAATTTTTCACCTTTTCACTTCCCATTAGGACTGAATAATTTATTTCTCAAGTTCTTTCCCTGCAATTCGCAGACAGTGAGGCTGCTGTAACTTTCAAAGGTGCATTAAAAGTGTGTGATAAGCCTTATTCTGGGTCCTTGCTGTGCTCAGTGCAAGAATGGCCACCAAGTTTCAAAGCTGACAAGTATTTCTTTGGGGTCTGGCAGCACACCAAAACGGCTGCCTCCGCTAAAACAGCCTGGATTCAGCAGGCATGGATTGATCCTTTCTTGTTATGTGCAAGAAACATTTCCCTCAGCATGACCACTGCTTTAATCTTGTATTTTAAACATAAACAGAATGACAGATTTTACAGTATAATCTGGTAGGCACAGCAGCCTTTTAGAAGGATGAATCATTAACCTAGAAGCTATGTTTAAGTAAAAAGGACAGACAACAAGAAAGGCAGGAGAGAGGGAGAGAGATTGGTTTTGTTCATGATTTAACACACAACCGTGATCCATCCGCCTCTAAAATGCATTGCTGGAACAGAAATAAACCTCACTATAAGCAGGGCAGAAAAAAGTGGCAATACAAAAGAGCTTGAGGAGCACAGGGAGAGAAAGGAAGGAAAAATGAATTTAAAATTTTTCTTTCCTGCTGCATTTTTTAAATGTAACGCATACTTTATGGTGGTAATGTTCTTGTTGCCGTACTGGTGTAAAGAGACAGCAGAGAAGGCAAGCAAGTTGAGAAAGGCAATGACTCTCGTTAGACCAACTGATACAAGTGGAATAAAACAGAGGAGCAGAAATACGGATGTATTGTTTTGCCCTGTATTCAAGCCAAGCAGTTTAAAAGAAACTTCCATTCTATTGCAACACTAGGTCACTTTTGTTTAGAGGATAACTAGATTGCAATAAATGTTGATATATTAATCAATTTGCAGAGGGAGAGCTTCTGGGACAGTTTCTCATTTATACTACTGTCCCTTTTGTATCAGGCTGGGCAGATTAAATGTAATTTACACCCTTGTTTAAGTTTATTTTACATTGCTATGTTATTAGTGTAAACAAGAATCAGACCCTCTGCTCTTAAACTACTCCCAAAGGTGGCTTAAATAATAGAGACCTAAATGTGAAACCGATACTACTCATTCATTATTTTCTTTGTCTTAATAGAATAAATTTTGCTCTCATTTATATAAATGTATGTGTAAATGTACTGACATCACAGGTACATAGGCGGAGCAGGAGAATCTGTGTGAGCATTGCTATAATTACAGCATTTATGTTTGTTCGCCGTGTGTACACACGTAGCTTTTCTTCTTGATTACAAGAAGGATGTTAGATTGACCCATTATTACCTTAATGTTTTGTTTCTGGGTTACATTTTTAAATTTGACCCCTTAGGAAGACAGTGTGGAAAAAAAATAAGCCTTTAAACTTGTGGTTAGGGTTGGTACGGTCTTGGGAAATACATTTTCTGATGTATGACTTAAATCCTTTGTGTAACTTGAACTTGTGCTGCCCAATTGTTCACTGCAGTTGGTATTCCCAAATGCATATGCAACCCATGTGATCAGCAGGTTTTTTTCAGCCATTTCCTGGGAATTGTTTTATACACCAGAGTCACCAGAAACGACTGAACTAGATCAAAGTAGGGCGAAAGTGAGGTCATCCAGTTGAATGGGTGGCTGTTGTCATGTGTCCTAATATACTTTGGTGATGCAGTGACAGACCGTGTTACTGTGACAGGATGCATCAAAAGGAAACGAGGCGCGTTTGAAGGCAGTTCATGTCACCAGGAAAGCTTGGGTATGGCCAAGTGCATGTTTATACATGGAGCTCTGTGAGGGGACATCCATGGCCATCTATAAATGGCATCCTGCTGACCTGCCTGTGATGGAGGACATCATCAGCTGGGTTTCTCGTTTGCTTGAGGGAATGAGCAGCAACTCTTTTTTCTATTCTTCATTCAAACGAAGGCATTTGTAAACAAGAAGCAAACTCATACCAGATGGGATCTTACTTTTTATAATGCAAAGACAAAACTGTTATTTAATCCTTCCAAACAGATTTACTATGTCAGGCATCTCTTCTGTTGCCAATAGTAGGAACTCAAGAATTTGGGGGTTTCCTCCCCTCATCCCAGAATGCAGAGTGACTTATCTCCCAGTTCTTATGACTCCTTTTACACCCACAAAGCTGAAGCTACAGATGAATCAGTCATATGCTGGGCATTAGAAGCCTCTCACAGAAGACGTGCATGCCTATACCTTCCTCTCCTCCTTCAAGCCACACCTACGCAAAAGAAAAAAGGTCGCACTACGATCCCTTCCTTTAATTCTTCACAGGTATTTTATTTTTTTTTTAATGCTGTCACACCTGCACTTCTGAGATGCTTTACTAACCTTTTTGGTTTTACCCTTAATTTATCAAGCATAACTGCTGAAAACAGATAGTTGTTATTTTTCCAGGCAATATTTACTTAAATTATGTCATATAGTCTACATTCAGATTTCTCTTTCAAGAAGAAAACATTGCCTCAAACCGCACATGCGTGTAGGTAAGGCACCTGTGCTGTATTTAGATTAATTTGTTATAGATGGGATTTACATCTTCCTGTATTGTTTTTATACTGCTGTTTCTTTTTATTAGTTTTTTTTAAACATATTTTTCATGCATGGCTATGGCTTTCTCTGTAAGCCTTTAAAATATAAGTGAAGCTTTTCATACAACAAATAAGAATTATCTGATTTCACAAAATGAAAGGACAAAAAAAGCCCCAAAAGATTAAGGTGGGGTTAAAGGCTACAATTTGCCTATAAATGCGATCTAGCACTTAAACGGGCACGTAGTTTTAACTATATGAATATTCCCGCTGAAATCTAGGACAGGGAACTGTATTTAGAACAGGTTTTAAACACTCTTCTGACCAACTGGGGTTGTAACAACTTTTGCATTCAAGCATAACACTATTAACAACCACGAGGAAGGGGAAAAAAAAAAAGAAAAGGAAAAAAAAAAGAAAAGTAGGCTAAAGAGTTATCCCGGGTTGCCTGTCGAGTGATTTTATTCCTGATGCCTTCCCTTAGCTGGACAAACCGTAGCCGAAGCACGGGGTAGCGCCGCAGGAACATGCTGTGAAGCAGCTCACTGGGCATCCCGGGGTTGTGGGACAACCACTTCTGAACACGAGAGCAAAGGCTGATCTGCCTTAGCTCGCTGCGTGGACAAGACCTGAAGCGCTAGAAAACAGACGGAGATGTTAAGACCTCGGTTCTTTAGGTTTGTGGGAGAGTGCAGTCAGTCTCAGTCGGGCTGCTTTCTTACCTTCCTTCTCCAGAATTAAATCAAAACTGACAGAGTAAGGAGAAGATTAACACATTTGGAGTTTGGGAGCAGAAAGACTGACTCATTCTTGTTTATGGTTCTTGCCTGGTTTGTGATTTGGAACAGAAGAAAAGTATCCAGCTACATTTTTCAAGCACATGCCAAGCATGAAGCGTTGCCAGGCTTCAACCTTCCTCGTGACATCATCTGAAAGGCTACATAACTCCCTGCAGAAAAATATTGACAGAGATCATAGCAACTTGCTTCAGCAGCTGAAATCCCTTTGCTGTCCTCTACACACCTGCATTTGGGGGAGGGTTTATGATTATTATCTAACTTGGGGTATGGAAAAGTTCAAAGGCTGTTTGTAACTGAACAGGGAGGATAGCTGGGTAGAGACATTAAAACAAAGGTGTGACCTAGTGGCAAAATAAAAAGCAAGAGTTTTCTCTAGGCTGAAGATCCCAAAGTCATTCCCTTTATCTTTCTACCAGAAGAATTTGTGATCTTGTGGAAAACTAACAAAAAATAAAGATATCTCTCTCCTTCTCCCAATAACCCTTGATCATACAATCTGTCAAAAATAGCATCTCAGTGCTGCACAGATCTACTTAATCCCTGTGTGTTGAAAAATATTTATGTATTTCACCACTGCTAACCTAGTTCAGATAGTTTGTGAACCTAGCTTGATTATTTTCACCTAGTGGAACACCAAAGTTGTTAATTTAATTCTAATTCAAACTTTTGCCTTACTGCTAATGCACATATTGCATTATGTGCATTATAAAGAGAGAACATCTTTTAGCTTTCAGGTTTCAAACCAAAGGTAATAATTGTCATGTCTTCCTGAGAGAGAAAGGCTGGATCCACATATTTCCTACATTATTTCTTCTGTGTAATTTCTTTTGATTTAAAGAAAGATTGCAGTAAGAGAAATTAATGCAAATTCTGTTGTTTTTTGACAAATATAGTAATCTTCTATTTTCAGACTACAACTTCCAGATCTGGAGACTTCAAGCATTAGAAAAAAACTTATATTTTTATTACTGTGCCTTGTCTTGTCTCTACCCTTTTAGCTCTTCGATACCACATGGTTTTAAGCAGTGCTACTCTCAATCTGAGGTTTTTAGAACCAGTCAAAACACAAATCTTGTGGAATCACTCGTAAAGACATATAAACTCAAGTCTGCATTTTTTACATCAGTTTGCAACTTCTGGCTGCAGAAATTTTGTTTTCAGGAAGCTACTGATTTTGGCTGGAATAGAGTTAGTTTTATTCATAGTAGCTAGTGTGGGGCTATGGCTTGGATTTGTGCTGAAAAGCATGTTGATAACACAGGGATGGTTTAGTTACTACAGAGCAGCTTGCACAGCATCGTGGCCTTTTCTGCTTCTCACTGCACCCCACCAGTGAGCAGGCTGGGGGAGCACAAGAAGTTCAGAGGGGACACAGCTGGGACACCTGACAGCTGACCCCAACTGACCAAAGGAAATTTCACAGAATCACAGAACTGTTGGGGCTGGAAGGGACCTCTGGAGAGCAGCCAGCCCAACCCCTGCTAAAGCAGGTCTTCCAGAGCAGGCTGCACAGAGCCGCGTCCAGCCGGGTGGGGGATGTCTCCAGAGCAGGAGACCCCCCAGCCTCTCTGGGCAGCCTGTCCCAGGGCTCCGGCACCCTCAAGGTAAAGAAGTTCTTCCTCACATTCAGGTGGATCTTCCTTCTAGTGTTGCAGTTTGTGCCCCTTGCCCCTGTCCTGTCGCTGGGTGCCACTGAAAGGAGCCTGGCCCTGGCCTCTTGGCACTCGGTCTTAAAATATTTGTGGAGGTATTTTGTAGACATATTTGGAGATAAGGTCCTCTCTCAGTCTTCCCTTCTCCAGGCCAAACAGGACCAGCTCCCCCAGCCTTTCCTCATCAGGGAGATGCTCCAGCCCCCTTGTCATCTTCATAGCTCTATTCCATACCATATGATGTCATGCCCAGCATATAAAGCTGTGGGAGAAGGAATGGGGGAACACAGGTTCAGAGTGATGGGGTTTGTCTACCCCAGTAGCTGTTACACGTGATGGAGCCCGGCTGCCCTGGGGATGGCTGAACACCCACCTGCCCATGGGCAGTGGTGAGTGAATTCCTTGTCCTGCTTTGCTTGTGTGCACGGCTTTTGCTTTATGATTTAAACAGTCTTTATCTCAACCCACAAGTTTTCTCACCTCTACCCTTCCAATTCTGTCCCACATCCCACCGGGGGGCGGGGTAGCAAGTGGCTGCGTGGGGCTTAGCTGTCAGCTGAGGTTAAACCATGACAGAGAATTACAATTTTTTGTCTTCATTTCAAAGTATTCAGTTAGTTCTTTCCAATGGATACTGCAATCAACATTAGAAACCAATTGGAAGTAAAACAAAGATTTTAAAATATTTTTTTTTTAAATAAAGAACTTGGTTTTTTCTTTCAATGATTATGCATATAGTAGTTAAAAAAGGTTGAGCTCTACCACTTTGAAAGCCTTGATGGACATCATGAACAGAAACAGTTGGTTTAACTATGTCGTTATACTATTTCTTTTATTTAATATGCTTGATTGAAATGAAAAATAACTGGTTTATATAAATATATTTCTCCTCCTGTACATCTATTAACTTTAAAATAGATTTACATACCTAGTAAGAACTATTTTAAAGCGTTTTTCCCTGCAGTTGTAAAGATGTTGTGAGTTCCATAAAAACAGTTTTTATCACAAATATCAAAGAAAAACTAGTATTCACCTAATGAAAAAGAGGTACAGCACTCACTGCATTCTAACATTATGTGAAGTTAAAAAATGAGAAAGTTACACTATATTAAACTAAAAAGTTGGCTAATTGAATAGGCAAAGATACAAAATATCCTTCTGATCAGCAACGAATACACGAAGTGGGCAGCTTACTTCCTAGGATGTGTTTAGCCACATATTTTACAGCTTGGCAACCAAAAGCTTCCTGAGAAAGGGAAAGCTTTTGAAACTGTACCAAAAAAAAGGACAAATGCAAACAAGAGTCACGGATAACTTAAACCAAGTTAACCTCATTGGTTAAAACAAAGAAGTTAAATCCTCGAGAATTAAATCAAATCAATTGAAAGCTTTGGGTTTCTACACACATTTCACACGTATCACAGTGGGACCCTGGCACACGCCTGCCACACCAACAATGGTCATCCATGCCTGTTGTTGCTTTGGAGCTCTCTTCTGGTAACCATCCTTGACAGGTTCCCCTGCCAACAGGATGGTTTAGCTCTGGGCCACAGCTGGATTTTACCCATCAAGTTTAAGGGACGCGCAATCCCAGAGGTTTGCAAAATGTGACGTACATAAATGCTTGCCAAGTTGCTACTAGTAGTTTGTGATCCACTCTGGGGTGGTATGTGACACAGGCCTGGGAGCAGCACTGCTACCAAGGCTGCTGGTACCCGGGGGGATGCCAGCTCCACTCACCCCTGCGATCACCATCAGGTGACAGTGACCTGCCTCCTGCCCTCAGAACAGAGCAAGGTGGCAACTTCATTTTCTCCCAGGGTCTGCAGTGACCAGCCTTATGAAGACGACCATGAACTTCAAGTTCAGAGCTGTCAGCTGGACTTCTCACACTGCTTGCAACAAGGAGGTCCCTGCCCATTCCTGTCCAGGATCTCCTCATAACTGGATGGCAGTCAGTATCACAAACGACAACCAACAGGCTTTTGCTTTGACAGTAACTCTCAGCAATATTTACCCTTTCTCCAATACCTCTTTCTCCCAGGGAGCTGCCTGCAATGGCTACATCAAGGTATGTTTGGACATAAGAGTGTCCCCTGATCTCCTGCCCCTCTTCTGTTTCAAGCCAGCCACTGTGCTGCAAGTTGAGCTTCTCTAGCAAAGAGTATGACCCACCAGTAATAAAGTTTACCATGTGGTGGTTCTGGGGGAGATAAAGAGGCAATTTCTTTGATCTCTAAATGTGTAACCTGCCATGTGGTGATGGTGAGTCATTTGGCATTTTCTTTTTACTAGAAACCCACCAGTTCCAACATTTAACTCATTGTCCGTCTTGCTAGGATTGAAACCTGAGCAAGTGAAACACAGTTCAGAGCTCACAAAAGCCTCCAGTCAAGGGGCAGGCTTGGTAGCTGGTTGCACAATAGAAGAAATCTTTCTGGGTTTATTTCTGGTAAAAGAAGTCATTTTTTGAGAAATTGGATCTATAAAACTGCAGGGCATGATACAACGATAATAAATGCATAGAAGCTTTCATATTTATTAATTGCACATATTATAAGATAGAAACCAGCCAGAGTAGTTTTCTAAATTGGGATCAGGATTTTTTAAAGCAGCAGCTCTTTTAGCTGCAGATACTCATACAAAACCCACCAGTGAGGTTTCTGAGTATCGGAGACTAAGTACTGTATTAGTATGTGAGAAAAGGTAAACAAGACTATCATGTGAAGTGCACAGCTCCTTAAAATTACCTTGTTCATATGTCTCAAGATGGACATTAAAAAACAAAACAAAGCAAGAAGTGACATTTTCTAAAGTCTTGCCCCAAACCAGTCAATAAAAAGCAACTTCTAGAGATCACTTTCTCAGAAATTACTTGCAAGCTTCCATTTAGTGTTCTGTAACATGAATGATAAGTGGCAAGAAACTGCTGTTATTCCCAGGTTAGAAAGCAGAAATTCAGGCACAGAAAGTTTATGTAATTTCTTTTGAACTCACAAAGGACTTGGGAATACAACCCCTGTCCTTAGCCTCAAGATCCTCCATCCATTTGCCAGAAATGGGAGACGTTACTGTAATGACTGCATCTTTTTCCCTTGAGTGGGGAGTGAGTCTCCTACCACCCTATTTTCTTGATATTGAATCTTTGATCTTTCTTGTCAAATTGCTTCTTGTGGTTGTCAACAGGGCATTTGAAAAACAAAATGTGTAAAGGAAAAGCTATGCCACATGGCAGGTATAAAAAGCAACAATTCTAAGGATTAGTGCAAATATTAAAATATACTTCCTGCATTTAACCTGGCATTTTTCTGTTACACTGGCCAGTGGCTTTTCATTGTTTCCTATAAAACTACAAAAGGGTACTTACATTTTTCCTTTTGCTTTTATCCCAGTAATTAGTCATGACTGACATTTAGAGGCATGCAGGGTGAGACACCCCCATGCATTTTCTTTTGGAGTTCCTCGAATTAGGCTCAGTGCTAAATGAAAACATTTTCCTGCACTCTTCCTCTACATTTTTAAATGAATGTCATCCAAATGGTATTGCCACTGAAATGCTGCAGTGAAATTCCTTGCATGCTGATAGTGCAGTGTGGGAATCTCTAAAATTGTCCCCCGTAGGTTCGAATTCAGCCCCTGAAGGTTCACTTGAGCTTAATTTCACTAATCACACAGGGACAGTTATTTTTTGCTCTCGCTCAGCTTCTCTTTCACATGCGAGCACACACACCATACACACACACACACACACTCACGCTGCATCCCTCCCGTTCTGTGGCACTTAAGTCCAGATTAGCTCTGACCATCCCCGCACGCAAGCGGAGAGCGACACAACACCACGGTGCCTAAGACCATAGGTGGGTCGTTTGCTTCAAGCCAATTTATTCACATTTGCAATGGTAAGATTGATTTTTATCCTGCATTTCTGAGTTTATTTAACTGATTTCAGAAACTGCCACAGAGGTGGGGGCAGAGATCGTCTTCAAGGTTGCTGTCATCTGGAATTTTATGTCCTTCATTTTCTTTCACTCTGTATGCCTGTCACATCGGCTTAACTGTGAGTAGCGTACTAGCCAGTACCTCTGGCATACTGTATATTAATAGAATATTGATATAGCCCAAATACTGTTGTGGGATTCATCATTTGGTAAATCCTCTGCCGTCTGCAGTTTTACAGAGCCGTTTAATTAGCAATTTTACAACCTCCTATTCTCTCATTAAATTAATTAATAATTAAGTTCAAATATAGGCATCTTTAATGTCATAATTATATTTCAGTTTTATGGTCACCAGAGTTTAGCTCATTAGGCAAGGTAGTCATAAACCATAGCTCTCTTTAGGGGCTGAGGCACTGATGCACAGGTAGTCTGCTTCTGCTCGGTATTTTTATCCTCGTTTTCTCCTGTTCTCACACACACACACACCCCACTTCTCCAGCTCCCCTCCCTCTCATTGCTCTCTGCTAGCACTGGCGTTTTTTTCCTGTAGCAGCTCTTTCTCATTCATAGGTAAGGCTTAAAAAATCCCTGACACACTCTCACACACACACACACCCATTACTCTCTCAGGAGCAGCACAGCGATGCTGGCCTGTCATGGGTCCTGCTTCCTTGCAAGCCTCAGGGACCGCCACCTTCAGCGCTGGGCACCCAGCAGTGGCAAATTTTCTGTAGTGTCGTATCGGTGACGTTGTACTCCTGTTTGACTGTGTGATTTACCAAGGCACGGGACTTAGTAATGGCATTTCACACAATATGATATGTTGTGCGTTGTTTTATACATAGTGGATTTATTTCAGTCATTATCACTGATTAAACCAGCTTAGTTGAAAAGACAAAGCAAAACTTGGCTTTGAAATTGTTCTTATTTAATTTTGTTTGTGCTCACATAACCCAGGACAGCACTAATTATCTCTTTAGTGTAGCTCATATTTCTAATGTAATTCATATGTAAATTGTAATTTAATTCATATGGGAATGTTTGTGTTCCTTGCATATTCTCAGTAAAGAGCACAAACAGTGAATTAAAACTGTTTGGAAATGTGTGTGTAGATTCCACGCATTCTGAGAACATATAAGTTGGAGAAAAAGTTAATATCCAAAGCTGAAACATGACATACAAATCAGCTGCCAATCTAAAAGAAAAAGTACCATATGAATAAAAATGAATCCACAAACTAGAAATTCTCTAACAATGCTGTGAAAGCCAATAAAATATTGATAAAAATCC
This sequence comes from Microhierax caerulescens, assembly GCA_035590215.1. NCBI lineage: Eukaryota > Metazoa > Chordata > Aves > Falconiformes > Falconidae > Microhierax > Microhierax caerulescens. The sequence continues at coordinate 93,771,984 of JAVJGJ010000037.1, forward strand.
CGGGGTTGCAAATTTATTTGTAGCTCCTTAATAATTGAGGGCATTTGTCAAAATAGGTGCTGCCTCCCAGACCTCCCACTTTGATATAATTAACTTGAATGAGCTGTTCTTCATCATGAAGACAAAGGTGGGAAAAGTGATGTAACTGCTATCCATCTTATTCAGGGTTTGTACAACCTCTTCTTTATGACTGGTTTCACACACTGACTAATAGACACTTTCCACTTCAGATTTTAATTAAAAGCTATAAAAGCAGTCAGCTGTAGGCCATGAATGTGTTGGCAACAAAAAAGTGCCATTATATAGTGGGAAGATCAAGCACTGTACAAATTTAGTGTGAAACCATGTTAAGTAGATCCATATGCCTGGATTTAATGTAATTCTAAGATCTACATGGTAGCAGTGGGAGTATTAAAGTAAAGCAAAATGTCAATTAAAGCCAGGACACACAGTTTAAGTATAATCATGTTAATTCAGTGATATATGAAACATATTTCTTTTCAGATGTTTGCGAAGGAATCACAGTAAGTGAAAAAATATTTTTTTTCCCTGAGTGTGGCTGCAGGTATCCAGGTTGTTTCATAAAATAAAATGTTAAATTTATCCTAGTGAATAAGAAATGTATTCAGTATAGCATAGGTTAGAATTGTAGAAGTAATTTAGAACAAAAAGTGTATTTCGTTGTATATTGTCAATCAATTGAATTTTTTTGTTCATTTATTGTTCATAACATTTACTACAAAATCTAATGAAACTGTTATGGTGTGGAGTATCTGTGCTTTCATAACAAAAAATTCACATTTGAAATTCAATCTGTTTTTATTGAAGGAATAAATCATCCTGTATTACTTAGCCACCTGTTAAAACCAAGGTAACATTTGGTATCAACATTCTAGTACAAAAATATTTAAATAACTTTAAATTTAATTTAACATTAATTATTACAATCACTAAAATATACTTCCTAATCTTTATTAAAAAACCCACATAATCAGAAACACAATCAAAATAGTTTTATGTAATTACTCTTACAAATATTTGAGTCTTCAAACTGATCCTCTATTCTCTTCCGTAAGAAAAAAGAGAACATTCTGTTATTACAGTTCATACAAATACCCTTATTAAATGCTTTTACTTGACTTATTAATTTCATTATTTGCATAATTAAATTTGCTGGTCATCAGGTTGTGGGTAATAGTCTTATGCAGAATACACTTCAGAATATCATGGTGGAATAGAACATCAGTGCCACATGATCACAGGACAGAAAATTATCTCCTGCATTTATCTGGAATTGTTTACTGAAAATTATTTACTGAAAATTGCTGTAGTTACAGAAGATGTAAAATTCCCATAGAAATACAAGTCCGAATCCATGAACAAGGGCTTTCACTGACGTCCGGCTCACCAGCTCAACTGCTATGCAATGATAACAAAAGCAACTAGTTATTAAAACAAGGGCTCAGTATGTTAGCTCATATGATGCTGTTTTGTAGCAGCTTCTCTACAGACAGTCTCGCTGGGAACTCAAAACAAATGATTTCTGAAGTCTGTTTTGATTACTTCATACCTCAGTGCAAAAACACAGTCATCAGGGAGGTTGTGTATATTGTACATAAAAGCAGACTCAGTAAAGCATTATATGTCTTTATCCTTTCATTTCTCTCCTGAAAAGGAAACAACATGCTGACCTCTCAGAAGCCAAGGCAAATATCTCTGATCTTTTGTGTTTGATTTCCACACAGCAAAAATCTATTTAACACGCCTGAAATTGAAATGTAGAGTAGAAACAAGTTTGGCTTTGGCAAATAAGGGAAGTTATGATCCACATACAGGCTTATCCTCTACGTTTCTGAACAGCCTTAACCTCCAGTAAATACTGAAAGCCTTTCTGAGGGTATATACTAAAGGCTCCACTGGTAGTACAAACAGCTTTGGAGATAAGTACGGGTGCCCTTAAGCAACTTGAAAGCTCTCGGCATCATTCTGTGCTGTGCAACTTACACTGAAGAGTCATTTTATACTAGAATTCCTTTCTACTCCATAAAATTATGCCCAAGATGAAAGTGATGCAAAAACCTATTGTCATTTTAGCTACAAGAGGACCTTACATAAGCTACAAAAGTCTTGCTGAAGTGCCGCTAGGAGGCTGCTCATGATCTACGAGAAACTTATACTGTTCAACTCTGTATCTATTATGGGTAAAAAATTAGGCAATGATAACAGCTGAAAGATTAGTTTATGAATTAGGAAACAGTACAGCAGTCATCAAATAACCAGCTATTCCACAGTTTTCAGCCAGTGTTTTCCTACGATCCTTCTATAATTTAGCTAGTGTGCCACTCATGTAATGTCAGAAAATTTCATCTTAACAAAATTAAATTTTCCAGAAGAACATAAATTTCAGCTTCTGCAGGAAATTTCTTCGGGGCCCAAGCCACAGTTTTGGGTCATTACTATGCATGAAAAGATCATGGTACTTTCTATAATAGCTAATATCTGTACATCTGGAGATGTAGGGTGTAGGTTGGAGATATAGGATGTAGGTGACCTTAGTTCAAGGACTGACTGCCATCTCCCACATGCTGTGTGACCATTGTAAAAGCTGGTCCTATTAGCCAAGCTAGGAATCAGCTAAACTATATCTTCAACAGTCACTTTGAAACAACATATATTACAATCCTTCCTCAGTTTATCAGAGGTGTAAGTTAAGCTTAACTTTTCTCACCTAAGAGGCCACTGGACTTGTCCCTGTTTCTAAAAATAAAATCTATTTCTTTGTTTTAGGAAGCTCTTAATTATTTTCCCCCCAGTTTATTTTTTTCCAGACATAGAAGATTCTCTGTGCGTGATGTTCCTAAGAAGTAATCAAACGATCCAGTGATGGCAATGTAGCATATGTAGCAAGCTGTGTAGCCAGCAGATTGACTAAGTAGTATTTGTGAAACATTCGTCACTGCAGGTGATGGGAAATGTCTATACTTACAAAAATATAAAGACAATAAGTAGTCACTAAATGGTTAAAAAAAATGGAAGTTTTCTTTTAAGTATCTTAACCAATCTCTTATTATCTCAAATAGAATATTTTCAAAATTTTCTTTTGAAATTACATCAGTGTACAGAGCTGGACACATCAAACCAGATTCTGTGAAATGCTTGACCAAGAATGGAAAATAATTATATCAGACTTAGTTGAATGTACATTCATGAAGATAGTTCCAGAAAAAAAAATCCTAAAAATTCCTGTAAGTGCTGTAGGGTGGAAAACTGAAAATATTTCCTAATGTTACTTTCTGAAATGTTGAACAGACAAAAAGTTAACTTGAGGTTTCTTCCACAGAAGAAAACAAATGGAATGCTTGTCTTAGAGCTTTACATTCAGTAAATTAAATCTCCAACAGAATCTGCTGGAATTTGTGCACTCTTTGTCCTTGAAAACCTTCAGACAGGACTAGGTATGACAACTGGTCAGGGGGAAGGTCCAGCAAAAGTCCATTTCTGTGAAAATTTGGATTCAGTCACAGGTGGTCAAGAACTTTCAATAAATGAACAGCAAAGAAAGATTTCTAAAATCCTGCAGGACAGATAAGTTGGTATAAGGTGATGTCAGGTCATAGCAGGGAGTAAAACATCCTCAGACCAAGTGGGTATAGAAAATAATTCATTCTTCATTCATAGCTGTCAAAAATATTTCTCTGAATTTCTGTGCAATTCATATGAACATCTCTATCCTCTCTTAAATAAACATTAAAAAGAGTTCCTTTGAGACTACAGTTAAATATTCAAATCTTTCCTGATATCAGTAGGGTTTCTGCAGCTGAATTATGCAGAAAAGGCAAATTCTTACCAGTTTGTTAATCATTAAGATTTTCAAACATACTGATTCTGTACTTTTTTATTATTATTATTTTTATTATCATTGATATTTTCCATCTGTGTATGGAAAGATGGGATTTGCAATTATTACAAGTTATGCAGATTTGTTATAGTTGATCAGTCTCTTGTGTGTAAAGGAGAGGCTATGCAGGAATTCTCTTCCCACATACAACAGAAACTGCCTCATTTTTTCTCCTTGAGCACCCCTTGTCCTTGGAGAACTATTGTCCGCTGTAGAGATAATTCCATAAGCTTCAGTGATGCTATGTGGATTTACATCAGAGTCAGAGGGTTTTGTGGATCATTAGAGTATTTACCCAACAATTGAACATGGTTTTCCCCACGATTTTGAACACTTAGTTCCCAGCTGTCAGAGAAATGACTGAACAGCATTAAACCCTGTACCAGTCTTCACAGATTCCTTTGCAACAATTCACTGCTAACAACTGTTGTTCATTGAATTTAACAAGAGCTCTGTTGATGAAAATGTCAGCTTCTTAAGAAGTACGAAACCTGTAAAGGTTTTTCCACTGTTTAAGAACTGATGTCAATCTATCCAATGAAATTAATCTGTTATTTTTTTAATGTACTGTCACCTTAGCAGTATTCTGGTATTCCACAGTATTCACAGTAGTCCACACAGCTTCCCATCCATGCCTCAGCTTATGTCCCAAAAACCCAACTTATCACCAACACTAATGTCCAAAAATGATTCTGTGCCATACTTCTGAGAATGATTATATAAAATGGCTCATTAAAAAAAAACCCAGTAACTGGTAATAGATGTTATCTATCATTCTTATTCACTAAAGCTGAAATCAGAAGGTTTGTAAGGTTAGTGAACTGATAACGATTTGATACCATAAAATTTTGGTAAGCCCAATCCAAATATGAAAGAAACAAAAAATTTTAAAAGTGTATTTTATTTATTTGCACATTTTAAACAGTTGATAAATTCTCCTATTTCTTCTGCACAGTACTGTCAAGATGATTTTGTTTACATGTTGCTAGACCTATATGATTCCTAAGATTTCTTAGTTCTATCAGATTTTCTCTTTCTGTCTTTAGTAGCATTATTACAAAAAAGTAAGTTTTCAGTAGTAAAGCCTCAAATTTATTTTGCTAGCTATTAAATCTTTGTATTACTGCTGTTGACTATGCTGTTTTCATTTTAATTTCTACTGCACAGAATAACAGAATGGTTGAGGTTGGAAGGGACCTCTGGAAACAGTCTATTTCAGTTTCCTCTGTTCAAACTCAAACAGGTTGCCCAGGGCCATATCTGAACAGATTTTTGATGTCTCCAAAGATGAAGACTCCATAACCTCTCTGGCTAATCTGCTGCTGTGCTTAACCACCTTCACACTAAAAATGTTTTTTCTTATGTTTATGGCATTTCCTCTATTTCAGAGTATGCCCATTTCTGTGTTCAACCACCTTCACTGTAAAATACTGCTTTCTTATGCTCAGACGGAACCTTCTGTGTTTCAGTGTTTGCCCACTGCCTTTTTTAAGAGTATGTCTCAGTCTTCTTTACTTCTGGATCAAGTATTTATATGCATTGATAAGAACCCTTGAACCTCCTCCAGGATTAACAGTGTCTCTCAGCCACCTCCTACAGGTGCTCCAGTCCCTTCATCATCTTTGCGGCCCTTCATTGAACTTGCTTCAGTGAGTCCAAACCTCTCTTGCACTGGGAAGTCCAGAACCAGACTCAGCATTCCAGATGTATCTCACCAGCTCTGAGGGGAAGGATTACCTCCCTTGACCCTCTGGCAATGCTCTGCCCATTGTCTGTAGGCCCAGACTTCTTTGTGGCAAGAGCGTGCTGTTGGCTCATGTTCAACTTGTTGCCCACCAGGACCTCCTGTTCTTTGTCTGCAGAGCTGCTTTCCATCCTGGTGACCCCCAGTATTACTGCTACACAGAGTTGTTCCCCTTAGGTGCAGGACTTTGCGCTTGCCCTTGTTGAAATTCATGGTGTTCCTTTTTTCATTTCTTCAGCATGAATATAATGAAATTGTCCATAATACATAGGAAAATAACATTATTTAGTAAATATTTGTATTCAATATAAGACAAAATGGAAAAATGTATTTTTTATATCTAATTGCTGCCTTTACTTTTTGCACTATGCACGTATGAAAATTCAGTAAAAATTTTTGTCTTTAATGTGAAAGTGTATCATATTGTCTACTCTCCTGAGCTGCCTTCACTTTGTTTTTCATTTATTTTTCTGGTAACTGTCTCAGTTGTATAAAATTTGCATGCACGTTAAAACCAACTATATATATTACTGGTTGAGAGAGTCCTTTTTTTTTTCCTTTTTTTTTTTTCTTTTTTTTTTTTTTCTTTTTTTTTTTTTTCTTCTTTTTTTTTTTCTTCTTTTTTTTTTCCTCATTTTACCAGAAGTTCATTGGGTATTTTTGGTTGCTGCTTGAGATCTTTGATACACGTTTCCCAGATCATCTGAGAATGAAGTCTTTACTTTCTCAGTGTGTGGGACACTGCCTACTGTTTCCATGAGGAACGCTTGGGCTACACTGAAAGAAGAAGTACACATCAGTCTAAAATGAGAAGTTTCTAGCTATAGGGTACATTTTATGTCAGATGCCAGGTGGCAGTCAGAATATCTGTTACTCAGAGCCATGTCTAAAACACCTGTAGGCAGGCAAAGGAGTAGCCTAACTTGTCAATTTCTCAAGCAGTGTTTGAATAGTCAGACGATTGTATTCTCCAAATGACTGACTGATATTATATTTGACAAATTATGTGTCATACACGTGAAAGAAATTATAAAGACAAGCTGTAGATTTTATTATCTATCTGTCTGTCTGTCTGTCTTTTCAACACAGGGTGGTGAAATACTGGAACAGGTTGCCCAGAGAGGCTGTGTGATCTCCACCCTTGCTGATACTCAGAATTTGACTGGACAAGGTCCTGAGCTACTTGGTCGAACTGCTTTGAACAGTGTGTTGGAGTAGATGACCTCAGAGATCCCTTCAATCCTACTTTATTCTGTTCTGTGATTTTATATACACCGTAATTTTCCCTCTTTTTGCTGGTAGTCTACCACACGGGGTCTACAGGAAGATCTTAAACATGTATTAGCAAGCATGAGTTAGGCCGCTAAAGTCAGCATGTACAAAAATGCAGCTAAATGAACCCATGCCTCTATTTTTTTTTCCATTAAGAACTAAATGCATTCATAATAATTTTCAAAATCTCCTTGTCTTCATTTGAGGCTCTGTCAGGACTTAAGCAGGATCCTGATCCTCCAGACAAATCTAGAGCTGGAAATTCTTCAGTTAGAAAACAAGTTTATTATGGGAGTTATCAATTTTCAGGCCTATGCCTCACTGAAATCAGTGTTCATGATTTTTACTGTTCTGTATGGATATTGAGGAAAATGATATGCATCGCAGAGACCTGAGCAGAAATGAACTGATAAACTTCCTGAAGGTAATTTATCTGGAGAAATGTTGAGAACCTCTACGAGAAAACATACTCTTCCTAGTAGTGAACAGATGAAACAGAATCAAATATGATTTTTTATTATAAACTTATTAATTACTTGCATCAGTGAAGAGTCATACTTCTTTTTTTGGTAATATTTATGAAAAAATGTTTCTGAAAAGTACCCCAAACCTGCAAATTTTGTGATACTTTATGTTACTCTTCCATCAGGCAGCATCAAAGTCCCTTGATTTAGGTGACTCATCATGCAGTATCTGCCACTCATTCTCAAAGCACTTGCTACAGCACAACTTGAAAATTTTTCAGACATTATAAACTGACTACATAAAGTATTTACTTGATTTCAAATCATAAGCAAATTAATTTATCAATGAATAAAATTTATTCCTCTAGACTCTTGTATTATTTGCTTTAGAGGAGGGAATAAACCCTTTGAGTTACCTGCCTCTCGCCACTTATGACAGGGATAATCTGCATAAGACTATATGCCTCAGCAGTCAAAATTAGGTGAGACAAAATTTTGGAGCTTGAATACTTGTTTCATTTCTTCAAGCTCTTATTACAGCATGCTGAGCAAGAAGTATATCCAATGTAAGTCTAAGTTACTTTGCAAATGCACTCTTGTCCCAAGATTTTTTTAAAAGAAAAATCATATATTTAAAAATTATAGGTTTGTGTTTTTATTTGTTGGGAGAAAAGAGTTTACATAATATAATTGCACCCACCTGAACAACTGACTGTATATATGATGGTTTGTGATTCACTGACCATCATTGATTGGATCAGGGGATTTGTATTCAATACGTATAGTTAATTTACATAGGCAAACGCCACAATTTGTTCCACTAGAACCTTCACTGAAAACCTTTGGGGCAATGAGTACATCGCTACCTTCATTTTTTTCTGCTATACAGTATCTTCCTGTCAACACTTTAACAGTCACGTGAATAAAGAGCAACAATAAATGAAAAAAAAAGAGTTCCTCTGTTCTGTAAATAAATATTTTTAAATATTTACAGAATCTGTGTTTTAGACCAGAACTATTTTGGGAGAGGTACAATGAAGGAGTACAATGTGCTGTGAAATGGAAATTAATATACAATAATCTGGACCACATATATAATATTTTATTTGACCTTTTAAAATCTTTATGCATTTACTAACTATGATTTCAAGAAGAGTTACCTTAATGGTATGTAAAAGTAAGTGTGATAAAATGCAGTAAGGACGTCTTTCATTTAGCTGCAGCATAGTAGGCCATACACTTTTTCCCCATAGGCACAAACATCTATTCTATGAATGGGTACAGACTCATTCTCATCAAGTAAAAATTGTCACAAAGATGAAGCTAATCCAACATACGTGTTTCCTCTGTTTTTATAGATGGACTCCACTACAAAGAAATCAAAATATTTATTAAAATATAAACCTATGTGGTGTTTAATATATTTTCTGCAATTGTTGCAGTGTCAGAAAGGTTATGATTGTCATGGTAACTACTGGCTGCTATTATACCAGTTCCACCAGTGATACAGTTTCATTAAGGATATCCTAGAGCTGTAATGCAACAAGGGAAAGGAAAATGCTTCCTTTCCTCACACTGTGCCGGATTTTTTATCAGCCTTGCAAAACCTGCTGTCTTTTAAAAACATTTACACTACAGTATACATAATAAACTTTTTGTGGAAATATGTATACACTTAGAAAAATAATGAGGGCCATTTGATTTCAGAAGCACTGTTTTTAATAAAGATTTTTAACAGCCTAAGTATGGCAACAGTGTGCAATCTGGTTAATAAATATGCACCGAATGACAAATTAATATGTGCTGGCCCTCCTCAACTACAGATACAAATGTTATTATAATGTTTTGGACATTAGTCAGGTTTGTCTGTCTGGCAAAAAAATTGATTCAAGGGGCATATGGATCTGCTATAGAGAGGTATAAGCTGCCCTCTGTGAGAAGAGTGTGAGCTACATCATGGACTTAAAAAAACCCAAACCAAAACACCCAAACAAAACCACCCAAAACCATGGCTGTTAGAAAGAAATGGAGTTTTGTTAAGCTGCCAAATCCATTAAACCATTTAACTATAGAGAAGAGTGTGTTATCAAAATCCCAGTGGGACTTCTGTTTAGATGGTCTGGGAACTTTTTTCCAATGGGTAGTGTGTACTTCCAGATGTTGTTTCCTGGTTGCTTTCATTCTCCTTTTAGACAGGAAATTGTGAATCCATAAGATTTTGTCTTGTGAAATATTCAGATGATTCTGTAACTCTACTAAGTTAACAATATATGATACAATATACAACAAGAATGATAACATTGATGAAGGATGGCAATGCATAGGACTAGCAAATATGGTCTGATATTTTATTAATTTGTATATGAAATCAAACAAGTAACAGTAGAAACTTAAGCAGTTGAATTCTCAACACAGACAAAACTAATTATTATTTCTTATAGCTAAATGGAAATTTTGTGCACATTTTAACCTGTTAAAAATATTTTTTATTGTAATGCCCCATATGCAAAGCTGTGAACTGGCAGTTCTGACATATTTGGGTATTTTAGTTAAAATCAGGGGGAAAAAGATCTATGAAAACTCAAAAAAGATGCTTTATAGGAGCTGTCAGTCAGTTGCTGAAATTTTCCATTGCCTTCTACTTCTGGCATTTTTTCTATTAAATTACTTCCTTGTTCAATTTATGAACCAGATTTCCTCTGTCTCAAAACAGCCTGCCCTGAATTATTTCTGTAGACAATGGGAGAGGTACTCTAGTAACTCCATCGTGCAAAGGATCTCCAGCTTAACTCTTGCAGAATTGAGCTAACTTTTAAACATGTGTGAAGGGTGAGTTTATTTCCTGCAGGCAGCTGTCAATCGTCTATAACATTATTAGTTGTTAACATTTTTTATTTTGAATCCAAACTGAATTTGTGCTGAGTTGTAAAGAACTCTAATAAAGCAAAATGTACACAGGAAATAATTCAACTGTAAAAATGTTACTGAAAAGATCTGAAATCTAAACAGTTTTTGCTTACATAACATACCTATCTGAAACAGAATAAAATAATTCATTGACCTTCATGAAGGAGAAACAAATGTAAACTTAAAATAAATATAAGCAAGAGGGAAACAAAATACAGAAGGACAAAAATGTACCTTTTTATTTTTTTTTATTTATTTTTTTTTTTTAACCAGATAATCTGCATTTTAGAAAGGAGTTTGAGCCAAAAGAGCAACATAAAATTTTAATAAATTTATGGTAAACAATGTTGCTGTAAGCAGTTCCAGTCCAGCAGAAAAGCAGGGGCCTGGAGAAGCTAAAGATTTATTCACATGTAATTATGGATTTTTTTTTTTTTTTTAATTGCTGTGAGTACAAAAGTCATTGTTGGCCAGTTAGGCAGAATATAATAAAAATAATAACAATCAAAATTGGTTGGAGTGGTTCTCCTCAGAAGCTGTTAAAATCTCCATTCAAAAACCTCATAATCAACAAATAGGAAAATAAATGTCATATTTGAAACACTGGAAAGGTGACAGAGGTTGCTGCAAAAGAAAGAGCTGCTAAGAACTTCACAGCATATTTCAAGTGATAAACAGGAAAAAAAAAAAAAAAAATGACCCACTGGAAAAAGTCTCTTTTCCACCAGAAAGTAATTGGTGTCCCCATGCTGTTCTTCATTTAAAATATGCACTGCAGCTTAACTTATATTTACAACTTTATCACTTCTCCTTAACACACCAAACAGGCAAAAATTATTCAAATTCAGCAAACCCCAGAAACTGGTATTTGCAATATTCTGCATTGACTTTACCAAGTAGTAAACTCATGGATGATCTGGAATTTAAAAAAAATCGGACTCTGAGATTAAAAATATAAAAGACAATGCCAATGCACTGTAAGCTTCTTTCAGTGCAACTTTTGCAGAGTGCTTTCTTCTGAAACTTACAGACTTTCAGAACATTCTGCTTCTAGAGTAAAAGATCAAGTGAAACTTAAATCCACATAACACTCTTACCCGCTTTCCTATCAGCATGATATCTAATTAAGCTTTTGTAACTGCTGGAAGCCATGTCTATTCCTCTTTTTTTTTTTTTTTTTTTCATTAGTCAAAAGATTATTAAAATACAATCAATATGTTAAAAAATAATTCAGAAACAAACTAAAAATGAAGAGGAAAAACTGGTACATATGGAAAGAAAAAAACCCACTACAGTAGTAGAGCGTTTCACTTAACAAAGCATACAAAGTGTAATATATCTTTCAGTTCACTTTTGCATTTCCTCATTCTCCAGCTGTTCTGCTTATGGATGCTCCCCTTCACAGTGTTACAGCACTTTGAAGCCTGCTCTAAATCACAGCAAGCTTTAAGGATTGACTCAGGCACTGGTGGAAGAATACTCCGTTCTTGCTTCTGAACAACAGACCTCTATCCCACACATCAGCTGGGGAATGCCACTTTCCTACAGGGTCTATTATGCACTTTAAATGAAAAAAAAAAAAAAAAAAAAAAGCTTTGACCAGCCTGACTATCAAAGCAAGATTAGAACATAAGCTGAATGCTGGTTAATGCTGTTGTTTTTTTTTAACACCTACAGTCCAGCTAAAAGCTCCCTTTAACTGATACATGAGAATAGGAAAGAGGTGCTTTCATTCTTAGTCCATCTCCTTTGTCCACTTTAAACCCTCAAAATCACCACAAGTGCATCCTAACCAGTATGGATGATCCCGTCTCTGGTAGACATCTCATCTATCTCTTCAGCCTGTTTTCCAAAGTATTACATTTATGCAAAATTACTTTCCTTCCCAAAAGATCAGTCACAATAGCTGTTTGTTCAAACTGGAGTCTAAAAATACCTCTGACAGAAAAAAATAAGGTACTCTCTGCATCCTGTCTTACAAAAGACATTATACACTCTAGCAGGCAATCTTAAAAGTTATGCAGCTTTGAAAGTCCACTCTGTTTCCATGTTTTTCTCCACATCTAAATGCCCATGGCATGTCACCAGTAGGCACAAGAATGTGAGAACAGTCAGGGTGCTTTGGTACAGATTTTCATTGAGACAATATTCCTCCTACTAGTAGTACATCTGTACTGCCGTTTATAGGTATATAAAGGATGGACGGGCAGAACACGTAAGCTTCGGATGGTCTTTGGCTGTTTCACTAGCTCACACGCCTGGTTTCTTTTTGGACTGTTCCACCTCACTTTCCCCAAAACAAACACAGTCTGAATGATACAGGAAAGTCTATACCACTGGGCCAGGATCAGATCCTGTACCTCTCATTTAGCACTACACAGCTATACTGTTAAGAGTAACTAACAGATGCTTAAGAAAAGAATATAACCCCAGATATAACTGAGTTGATGTTTTCCAGATTTCTGAACTTAATCATTCTACTCTATTCTGTTAAATCTTCTCTTGTAAGAAAGCCATTGCATACCTCTGATCACTGAGTCTACGCTTCTCCACATAGTTTCTAGCTCCAAAGTAGCATATTGGAGGTGAAGGGACCAAACTTTATGGAGTATTCAGGATAGTGGTTATTGTGAATTTATTCATTGGCATAATGAACTTGGAGGGTTTTTTTATTTCTACTGCTCCCTGGTAAATTTTAATAGGCTATTTTGCTTCTTATATTCACATTATTGCAAAGATTTTTTTTCTGAGCAACAATAATTAATTTAGAAATCATCATTCTATATAAAATATCAGTGTGTTCCCTTATGTAGATTTCTTATATTTTATCAGCCTTAAATTTAATCCAGAATTTTTGCCTGGTCACTTAGCACTGTGAAACACTTTGACTGGTCTTGTTTTATTGAACCATCTTTAGTAATTTGTGACAGTGCCAAACATTGTCATTTCACTATTCACATCACTTACCTGGACATTCAAATGAGAAAGCTCAGGGATGTAATTTTATTCATTATGAAAACACTTATTTTTAAATGTTTTGTAGTAATTTTAGCAGATCATAATGTCATACAGCACTTGTCAAATTGACATATCTGCTTTGAGGTCTAAGGTATAATTAGTGAGAATGCACAGTAACTTTGGGATTGACTTGAGTGAGGTTTACCAAATATTTAGTTTTAAACCCAAATTTAAGCATGTTGCTGAGCAGGAGTGTTAGCTGCGACATAAAATAAAAAATAATAAAAAAAAACCAAAAAACAAAGCAAATCTTCCATAAAACCATGAATTCACACTTTTATAGCACTGATATTTTTGTGTATTGTATTGTGATGGAATACATAACTGTTCTAATTAAAAATAGTTATTAAACCAAGCACTAAAATATCTCTGATTTTTAAATACATTCCACTTTTTGACTGTTCTTGCTGCATGTTATTAACTCTATGGACCAAGAAAAAAGGCTTCAGAAGCCAGAAATATAGGATACCACAGTGCAAATGAGAGAAATAGTACAAGCCACAGGGTGGTTAGGAATGTTTCATTTTATGCACTAAAGGCAATATCTTCTGCATTAATTGCACAAAGTCAGTTTTGTGATTTAAAATACGTAATAATGAAGGAAGCTTCTTCCTGCTAGGGATTTTAAAAGCCCTCTATTGTATGATGCCAAGACTGTCACTGTCAGTTATTAATTCCATTCTCATTGAACAGCACTGGCAATGTAAACACTATTTCAAAAAAACCCACCCTCCTAAACTAGGAAACCCAAGAGTAAAATACATCGTGAAAGTTTTCCTACAGAGATGTTTTCCCACTTCATTAGCAAGGACAGGCTAAAGGATCTAGCAGTGACTGAACTGACTGTAGCTTAAAATTAGAAAAGGTACAAATAAACAATTTTTTTTTTTTTTCAAAATTGTCACTGGCTCATGCATAATTCAAAATGAGAACAAAGGCTAAATTATAAATCACCAGATAAATTAATTATAATAATTCAGCATTCCCTGCATATAAGTATGCAAGTACTTCACAGTCTACACAGACACAATAAAACCTTTATTCTTTAGACTTCTACAGTAATGACTACACTAGACATCATGACCCTTGGAAAGTTTAAACTGCAAATCAGGTCACTGTATAGATTTTCCTTTTCGAATTGTCTGACCCTGTTGTGAAGACTTTCGTCATTTATTTTGAGGAGATATGGAAATAAGGGGACTAGTATTAAAGTGTTCATAATTTGATTTATGAGAACATTTTCAATGCAATGTGTAAAACATGAAATGGAATTGAGTTTGTGTGATACAGCTGAAGGAAAAAAAAAAAAAAAACCCGCTGTGTTTTTCTTTTCATTATCTGTTTAGAGACATACACTGTATGGAGTGATCAGTCTTAGAAGGTCTGTGTGGTGAATTAAAAGGGTATATTAGTAAGGCAATACAGCAAGATAGTGAGAGAGGTATTGTTTAATGTGTGAATTTCCTGTTGCCACATATTACTGACAAAGTTGTTTGTCTTTTGATTAATAGAAGACAGGGAAAGATTTCTACAGAATACTGTGGGCTTGAACTTCTAGTGCCTCAGAATAAACACACTTGGGCATATCCTGCCAGTGAATTTACTGCCAGCATGTTTCACTGGAAAAGAAGAAATAGCGTGTTGAAATAAGCAATCAATCTCATAGAAAGAACTGAAGAAAGTATTTGCCAGCATGGCATTCAGTAATTTTCATACTTCAGGAACAGGTCTTCACTGAAATATTTTTCTATAGTGCATAGAATCGAAGACCAAAGCTATGAGCCCTCCAACTGGCAAATATTAGAAACAAGGCTAGTTTCCTATTTCTTGTTATCTAGTTTCCTCACAAATTTTGTAGAGTAGTAAGGGGTTCACTGAAAATTAGAGTCAGCCATTTAACGTTCTTTGTTGCTGCTTTCATTTAATTATCTTTATTGTTTTCAGCATAGTATACTCAAGTAGATCTGCACGCATTAGTTACACTTTTACAAAAGTTTTAAATATCGTGAATAATAAATTGCCTGGGTTAAGTTTAAACCTAAACCTTACCTCTATCGTTGGTCTTCATGGGAAAATGAGGATGGCTTGAGGTGCAGAATAACAGAGTATCAGGTGTTAGAAGAGTTACCTGCAAGATTAACAACAGTTCTCCCTTCTCCCTGGCCATATATTAGATCATCTTACAGTAAGATAATTTTATAATACATGGATAGCTTTTGCTGAATTTATATCTCTTATTTAGCACTTTGATCAATCTAAGTAGGCTGTTTCACAGGGGACTGTACCATTTATATATTGGATAGCATCAGGTGAAAGTTGTTAACCAATCTTTTCATTCTGAATTTTTTTCCTTTAATAAATTTTATCTTCATTAATAGGACAGGCTGAGAAAATTGTTCTGAGCTTTACAGTGCTACCCAAACACTTCCTGGAAACAAATGTTATGTATTTTGATACCTTCTGCTTTATCAGGCTCTTAGTTTAGTTTGGTTTATGAAGATCTATAAACGTGGTGAAACTGCAACTCTATGCATATTGCATAGAAGCTCTTAAGTCAGTTCTACTCATGCCTGGCCTCAATTTCAGCTAAGCTGTATTAGTACAAAAGAAGGAAAAGGACAGGTTGGTCTAACATTAAATTGTGCAGACCATGTCTTGGTGACCAAAAAGGCAGCAGCAAAGTAGGCAAAAATGAACCAAGGACTTGACTTAGGATGTGCAGCTCTGCCCACAGATCTCATGATGGTGTCTGCACTCACCTTACGCCCAAGAAAAACAATTGTGCTTTCAGAGACAGCAGCGATCGTATAGCACAGCCACTGCGTATCTTGTGGGACAAGCTTGTCAAGTAATGATTTACACTTCTCTCCACAATTTCCAATCCTCCATTATCACATCTCTAAGAACAAGGCAGTTCTATGCATTTTAGGAAGTTTGCTGAAACAGTTATTTCAGATATTTTTCTGGTAAAAAAATAGATTTACTGGTTTTGGTGGTTTTTGGGGTTTTTTTTTTGTTTTGTTTTGTTTGTTTGTTTGTTTTTTCTTGATATGTCTAAATTTCCCAGCCTCCTTTTGCAGAAGGGAAAAAAAGCTGCAGGGTGGTTGGTTTGGTTTATGCGTTTTTTTCCAACTCTAGTACTCACTTGAAATCAACTCTTGCTTTCAAAAGTGCTTTGGCTAAAAGCTTACTTTTGAACTAGAAACCTGAGATTTCCACTTCATGAAAGCTGATGAATCAAAGAACCCTACAACCAAGCATAAACCTATTTAAGAGTACTTTGGAAACTAGTTGTGATCCTGGAGCACAGAGCACCTACTCATTTATTTTCTCTTTGGATAGTGCTGTATTTTGGTGTTTGGATAGATATCAGCCCAGCTAAAGAGAAATTCAAATTCTCTCTAACTACAAGAATTCTAATCATAACCTGTCTTCTTTTAAAGAAGGTCTACAGTTAAGACACCTGTGTAAGAGAAACTGCATGCATTCCTGCAATTAATGCATTACTTAAATGATATCTGAATCTTTCATTCAAGTGCCAGTATTGAGAAATAAAAATACTGTTTATATGCATATGAAAATACAGATATGTTAAAAAATTATAGAGGAAAACATCCACTTTGATTTCATAATGATTACAGAAGCCTCAAAGCTAGGTGTTTCATGGGTTTTTTTGTTTTCATTTTTATTTTTGCAATAACATATTTCTTATATTAACTTATAATATAACTTATTATTCTTATATTAACTGCTGATACATTAATAATGACTTTAATTCTCTCTTGAAAAAAAGGAGGTAACAAACTCCCTCAATGAAGCTGAAAAATGTGAAGTGAGAAATTTTCAGAGAAACTTTATAGAATTAAAAAAATAATAATAATATTATAAAATTGAAAGAAAGGTTAAAAGAAATCAAAGACCCTCTCCCCTTATCTTAAATGATATTTTGATCAAAACTTTAATGGTGCTCCTGTAGAAGTATTGTAAAATAACTAAAACCAAGGAAAAAATATTTCTCCATTTTTTTTCATTATGTTTTAATTAGAAAGCAAAAGCCTTTTATCACCTACCATAATTTCCTAGAGTATATGTACATGATCTAAGCAAGATACCTCTTAGAATGGCTAAATGGTGGTATCTTTAACTTTGTCACTGTAAGACCTCTCATTAAGAATCACAAACCTTATTCCAAGTCTTAGCTTTCCAGAACTCATTTCCGGTTCTGGAGACTGGGCCAACATTGCCATTCCTAAGTATATATTTCTTTAAATTACATATCTGTTTGAATGGGCAGATTACTGAGTTCAAATTACTCTCCATGTGGATGGTCTGCTATCATCATGGTCATAATCCAAAGCTGACAGAAATAACTGGTTAATGATGATGAGTGGTAAGGGAGGAGATAATCATCTTTTCTATTCCTGTGGTAAAGGTTTGAGAAGAGCAGCAAGATCCTCAGGTCAAAAGCTATTCCACTGCTAGTAGGCAGTTACAGAGAGGTTTGGGTTTATGACTACAAGAAATTATCTGAAGAATAAAAATTGCTGGGGAAAGGCAGAATCTACTTGACCAAAGGAGGCAGGAACATCTTTGCTAGCAGGCTGGTCAACCTGGTGAGAAGACTTTTAAGCTGGGAACAACAGGGGAAGGGTATTACATCCCACTATTACATAACGAAAAGGTAGTTGAAGGTGAAAACAAAGGTGTAGGGTGAGGGGAATTAGGTAGATCTCAGGAACAATAAACAGGAATGCGAAGGAGCTGGCACATCAAATGCATGGGAACCAAAGGGAACCAGGGAGGAGAAACAGAGACCCAGGTGCAGTCAGACCTGTGACACTGAAATAACTGAGACGTGGAGGGGACAGCTCATATGACTGCAGTACTCCCATGGAAGACACAAGGCTTTCAGCAAAGGCAGGCAGGGAAGATAAGGTGGGGGGATTGCCCTCCATGGAAAGAAGCAGATCATATGTATGCAGCTCGTCTACAGGACAGATGACAAGCATGTTGAGAGCTTGCCCTTCCCATCAGAGAGGCCAGTAAGAGCGACATTGTGATGGGAGTCTGTTGCAGGCCACCTGAACAGGGTAAGGAAGCAGATGAAGTCTTCTTCACCCTGTTAAAGCAGAGGAAGAAGTCTCTCTGGATCACAGACCTTAATTCACATGAAGGAGTTTAACCTTTCTGACTTGTATTGGAAGAGAAACATGGTGGGGTGCTAGCAGTCTGGGAGGTCACTGGAGCTTGTCAAGGGTCATTGCTTGATACTGCTTCAACCAGAGGTAAAACAGTTGAACCTGCTACTATCCATAAACCCCCCCAAAAAAATAATACTGTCTGGGAACATGATAATCAGCTCCGAATTGTCAAGGAGTTCAGGAGAGAGGACAACAAGAACAGTGTGTCTTGGTACTCAGGAAAACAAATGGACATATCAGAAGACTAGCTTAAGACCAAGTTCCAGTGTAAAAAAAGTGGGGAAAAAAGGTACAGAAGGATTTTGACACTGTCTCCCACAATATTCTTGTATCCAAATTGGAACGTTGCAGTCTGGGTGCATGGGTGACTTTATAGGAAAGAAGGGATGGAGTCAGGTGATCATGGTTAATCCATCATATTGTACCCAGAGGTCATTAACAAGTAGCATACTAAAGAGGTCTTCATTAGCACCTGTACTGTACACCATCTTTATCAATGACCTGCAGGAGGCAAAGAACACTAATCAAGTTTGTGAATCACACCAAACTGGAGGGATGAGTCGATATGCTCAAGGACAGATCTGTCACCCAGAGGGACCTAAGCAGGCAGAAGGAATGGACCAACAGGAACCTTATGAAACTCAACAAAGACCTGCACTTGGGAAAGAAAAACTCTGTTCAGCAGTACAGGTTGGGGATACACTGACTGGGTGCAGCTACACGGAAAAGGAGTTTGTCTCTTTGGCTGACAAGAAACTGAACATGAGCAAGTATATCCTGGCAGCAAAGAAGGCCAACAGCATCTCAGATGGTATTAGCAGATCAAAGGACTGATCGTCTCCTTCTACTCTGTTCTTGTTAAAATCATGTCTTAACATGCTGGAGCCTGCTAATACAGGAAGGACACTAATAAACTGCAGCAAGTTCAGCAGATGCTGCAAAGACAGTCAGCGTTGGAGCAATTCTACTGAGACAAGACTCAGGGAGAGGGACTTGAGCAACCTGGGGCAGAAGTGCTTCAGGGGCACCTAAGAGTCCCTGAGGAAAGAGAACAGAGCTGTTCTTTTCACAGTGGAACAAGAATTGGGGCAAGGGGGACTACACAAGAAGAGGCAATGGACATAAGCTGAAGCAAAAGAGATTCAGACAATATAAAGAAAAGTTTTGTCACCATAAGGAAAGTCAGGCAGTGGAACAGATTTGTCCATAGAGGCTGGGTAGTCTCCATCCCCAGAGTTTCTCGTCTTATGTCTCAAAAGAGCCCTCAACAACCTAATTTGATCTTCCAGTTTGTGCACAAGTTTGGACTGAAGACCTCCCAAGGTTCCTTCACACCTGAACTATCCTGTGATCCTATGCTAATGTCAAATATCAAACTTCAGTATTTAATGCCTTGAAAATTCCATCCAAAATATGATCCTGCTTATTCAGTGACTAATTTTTATAATTGTAAGATATTTGAAATATTTAGTGTATGTTCACTTATGTATTCATTGTAAAGATAGTCCTATATGTGAAATACAATTTGTCTTATTTTACTTCAAAAATATAACGTGTTTTTTTACAATTGGAGTGAAATGTTAATTACATGTTTTAGATTTCTTCCTAGTTTCAGTTAGTCAGAACAAGAGCAACAACTGAAAAAATACAGAAAAGACAGCCAGTTATTAGGAGTTGAAAGAAAACTACAATTTCTGCTTTTGTTTAATAAAATCTATATTATTTCATTCTTCAAATTTTCACAGTTCAACCACATTTAACTTTAACTTCAAATTCTAAAAGAAAATTATTTTGCATCAGAAATACGTGTATTTAAGTATACAAAAACATTCTAATGCAAATACAATGCAATACACAAAGGAACAAAAAAATATCCATAAATAATGTAGTCCAACTGACCTATAGACTAATTGTAAAAAAAATAAATAAAATTATAAACACACTGTAGTAAAATTTTAGCTTTATTATTTATTTTAATTTTCAGAGCATTCAAAATCTGCAATCATGGCTGTGATCCTGATTATTCTCTATAAATATTAAAACTCACCAACACCAAACCAAACAAAAAAAGACCTTTTTTCTCATTTGTTTCTCCTTTCTTCTCCTCTCAGATCTTCAGATTATAAAGTTTCTAATGTGTCCCAGTTTCAGCTGGGATGGAGTTAACTATCCTCTCAGGAGCTAGTGTAGTGCCGTGTTTTGGTTTTGGTGTGAGACTTTTCAGTTCCTCAGGCCTCAGCAAAAATGCTGGAGGGTCACAATGAGCTGGGAGGGGACACAGCCAGGCCAGCTGACCCGAACTAACCAAAGGGATGTTCCATTCCATGGGACGGGGTGGGCCTGGTGTATATACCTGGGGGCTGGCTGGGGTGGGGGTCGTTGCTCGGGGAC
>JAVJGJ010000037.1:93794879-93817508 GCA_035590215.1 Microhierax caerulescens
AAACACGCATGTACACACACACACACGCACACACGCATGCATGCACACTCCCTGTGACGACACAAGAGCTGTCCGAAACTATTTTCAATAATTGATTTGCTGTTTAATTGAACATCATGACTGACTAACATAGCTCATTACTTTACTCATTAGTTAATTATCGGAGAAAGTAGGACAAGTCAATAAAATGGAAGGCTGTAAATTCCAATACTAATTAGCACCATTTCCTCAGAGACATATTTAAGGGCAGATTGGCTACCCGAATGTCCCCGGACCTTGTAGATGAAGGGAAAGGGTAGACTTACCATAAATCTAGATTACCGGCAAGCAAGGCTCGTCAGCAGTAAGTAGTCAAGTACACAGGTGCTGAGCTACTGCCAGGCACCCTGTTTGAACTGGAATATTGGAACGCAAGCAGCACAGAAATTCCTATTTTTAAAAGAAAAGAGGGGGGGGCAGGGGGAGTGCTCACACACCAGAGAGTATCCATATTTAAAATAAATTATGCAAACTGAACTACTTCTGCAGAGCACATTTGCTTTCCTAAGCTCTCTTTCACAGTCTCTCTCACACGCACTCACTTCAATCCTCTCTTTTTGGCAGTCCAAATCCTAGTCAAAACATCACTGCACCCCTTCTGGAGTGGACACATTTGTAATGTGAGGGTTCTAATTTATATCTCTTATTTCACATTTTTGAAAGATAAACTATTTCAGTAACTGAAATTATATTATCCTTTTATTGCTATTATTTTTTGTATTATCTTTAATTTAAAATAAGTCTGAAACACTGTCAGAGTCAGAATTTAATGTGTCCAGCAGAGCTTTAATTGAGCCAAAGAGTGACTTACACAGATAAAGACAGTCTAAAAGACTGGGAGAAAAGGAGGCAAAGACTGTATGTATGTGTATGCATGTTTGTATTCATGGTATATATTTTATATAGGCATGAGCTTATATTATTTAATTATATATACACACATGTATGGAAGTATATGTGTGTGTGTGTACATAAAAAACATGCAATCACATACATAAGGCACACACATACACAGCTACTGAAATATGCCTATATAGGGTTCTTGTTGCTCTGTAGGAGGAAATCAGCAAATTCCTTGAGTTCTGCAGTTTAAAAGCCCCCAGGTCTTACTGGCCTGCCTTTTAAAAACCAACACGAGGACACACACTATGAAAAGGTTCTGTTGACATACTGGTACATTGTTGAACAATTTGTCTACATTAATTAAAAACAACTTCTCATCAGTGGTCTTCCTCTCAACAAACACCCACTTTTGAAAAACTAGTCTCCAGGTAGGTGAATGAAAACGACCACAAGCATTACCTGGGCTCAGCTTAATGTGAAGAAATCACCCTAAGAATAGCCCTGTCTGGAGCTTTAAATATTTAGCAATTCTAAAAATATATTAACAGATTAATGTAAAAAAAAAAATGCTAACAAATGTCTATTACTTGACTTACTATATTTTGTGCCTGCAGTTCTGATTCTTAAGCCACAAGTTGTGATTTATTTTCAAATGTTTTAAAAAAGTAACTTGCCAAAGTGTTCTAAAGATTGCATGGATTTTTTTAATCAGCAGTTTTGAGAATCTGGCCTCTGGTGCTAATAAAGCAAGACTGAAATTTAGGGCAGAAGGGGGAAATGTGGGTTTTTTTGCTTAATAAAAAGCTCCTGGTAGAAATAATGCAAGGAAAATTCTCTAATGATTTTAGTAAAAGGTAAAAAAATAAAAATTGGTATATTATGTATGTTTGGGAGGGGATATTTGGTTGGGATGTTCTCTTCACATTAGCAAAGGAACAAAAAAAAAGAAACCCATCATATGAAATTGGTCTGCTATAGAACAGAGAGGAAAAGGTTTCCCCAATTAGATGTTCACTCAGTGTAAGCTGAGGCGCAAGGTATATACGCACACTCAAGCACCACATACTTGCTAGCAAGTTGGAAGTTATGAACGAGAACATTCAGAAAAGCAGGAGATGTGCTCTCTATCTTGTTTCCAGAGAGTGCCAAGCACTTTTTGACACAGAGATATTTTTTTTTTTATGATTCTGGTAGGTCACACTGGACCCCTAGCTATGCTTGAACACCTTGGCTACAAAGTGTAGGGATGAACCCCCAAACTGCACAGCCAGCATGCTCAGCCTGCAGAAGGGCTCAGTGTACATGCTTGGTATGGAAGTGAGGAGAAGTCTAGGAGAGGACCCAACCTCAAGCTTTGAGTCCTGCTTTAGAGCCACAAATGGCTCTAAAGCGTACACCGAGGTTTAACATACGCAACGCTTACATTTTACACTGCTGTTTCATACCTACACAACGTAAGGTAATTCTCACTTGCATTTTCAACTCCTTGTCTGTACCTGTTATCAAATGCTCCAAAACTGGAGGCAGAAGTCGATTACCAAGTGCAATACCTAAAGTACTCCTCACCAGCCGATGGAAAATGTGCAGACTGGAAGTGCTTTGGTGAATTTGCAGTGGTCCTCTTTTTGAGATGGGGCCCCCAGGCCCCTGCAGCCTTTAATCAGCTGTAACCGGAGTGAAGCTGTCAGCTCCTGCTTGTATTCTGTCAGCTTCAGTACCACTTAGAGCATCCCTGACAAATGCACAGTGCATATTGAACAGTCAATCCGAGAGCAAGCTTTTGATTTTGGAAGAAACTTTCTAAGATTCCACTTTCTGCAGGGGAAAACTTGTAAATTATTAGAGAGGAAAATTGTGAAAAACATCCTTTAGTCACACTCCTTTGTTTATGGAGAAACCCAGATTTGTTTTTTCTTTAGTAGGGCGATGAATTGGCTCAGTCCAAGGTGAAATCCCAGGCAGTGTGAGACAGAGCAAGGGCTACTCTATGACAATGACACCTCTCCTCTGCCAGCCAAACTGTGCTCACTGTATCATATGTCAGCCTGGCATCATTAGTAGTATTGCCATTTAAATTATTCATACTGAAATATTTGTTCAGTTCTGGTGTGTTCATAAGTTTCCCATTAGGAATTCCAGTTTAAAGAACTTTTCCAGCTGCAAAAACTTCCCTACATACCTTTCCCCCCACTCACTTACCTCTGGTGTTGCTTCAACAGCATACAGGTGTAAGGTGTAAGCGTGACTGCCTGGGATGAGTGACTTTGAGCAAAGCTGTTCCTATATTTCTAAAATACTAAATGCATTTCAAAACAATGCAACCCCCTCATCCACACTCAAGAATTCCTTCTTATGTGTAAATCGTTTAAGATTTTTTTTTCCTTATCCATTTCCTTCCCAGCACACAGCAATTTTTTCTTTTTTCCTTTTTTTTTTTTTTTTTTATGGGCAGTTTATGGGCTAAACCTATTATTTGCTAATTAAAGGTCCTTCCTCCTCCCCTTGGGAGCTTAAAAATTCCAGCATTATTTCTTCACAGAGCTCAATCCTACAATATCCGTGCTGTAAATGCAGCTAAATCTTACCTAACGGTGACAAAAATAAGGCCGTGGCACGTCTGAGCAGACTGGAAGAAGGGACGGACACAGCTTCTTTTGCAAGTCAAAGCATTCCATAGCATTCCATTTCCCCACAGTCCCCAGGGTAATGTCATTGCAAGAGGGAAATTATTGTAACATTACAACACTGAGCTCCAATAACCACGATGATCCCTGGGGACTCTGCCATTTGCCGTCCCACAACACAGAAAATTCCCTGAATAGGCTCCTTCCCTAACCCCATTAAAAACAGAGATTTCCCAAGGAGAGGACAGAAACCTCCTCGAGGTCGCTCTAAGAGATAGAGTCCTCATAAGACAGTATTTGGAGGCCTTCTATGCCATTTCTGTAAAATGGGAACGCAAACACTCTGGACTCCTAAAAGTGCCACATGAAGATTATGGCAACCTCATCCAGACAGAAATTAGGAAATTAATTCTAAATTAATTAGAAATTAAATTAAGCATTAGAGTAATTAATATTTATGTGGCACCAATATGTAACTATTTATTACTAGTAGTATTACTGTTGTTGGTGTCACTTTTACTATGTTAATTATTTTTTCATTACTGTAGCACTCTGAGGCCCCTGCCACAGTTGAGACCGATGTCGCACCAGCCAAACAGACCAAATTGTGGTCCCTTCCCTAAAGGGCTAAGGAGCGATGGAAGCTGTTCTGGTCCTACCAATGCAGAGAGTTGCCTAGTGAAATATGGAAGATTATTTAAAGGAAAAAAGTATTAATTCATGTTGCTTTCAGTGGGAGTTAGGTGCTGAACAAACATTAAAATCCAGGCCCGGATTAGGCAATCACAGCTAGTGATAAGGAGTGTTTATGGGCAGACTCAGTAAACTGAAGCACAAGGCACAGCTTTAAGAAAAAAAAACAGTGACAAACTTTTGCAGACTTTAAAGCAGGAATGTTTCCAGTCATATTTAAAAAGAGAAAAAGTTTCACGCAAAGCCAGGCCTACCCATCTTGCAGAAGTTCAAGAAGCGAGCAGTGTGCCAAAAATAAAATCAAAATAAATAATATGTGTCAAAATAAAGCCACCCATCTCCATTACACATTAAGTAAGAGGCAGGCAAATGAGGAAAGAAATAAATATTTGTGCATATACTTGAAAAACCTTTCTTTCCTGCAGTTAACATTCATCACATTCTCACTGCCTCTCCCAGTCAATTCTCTCCTTCAATTAACCAATAAGTCAATTTGTTCCTTCTCCATCAGAAAAATCCCCTTCTCAGCAAAAAATGCATCACTTCACTATCAGATCAATTCGCCCTTCCTTCTCAGGGCTCAATCGATATACTCCTCCTCTGCATCTGCTAAACAACAAACAGGTCAGCTGAAGGAAACCTGCCTAGGAAGCTTCTCTCCTTTTATTTGGCGTACTATGTGTGCATGAGTGCCTTGCCGGGCACCGCCTGAGCATGCAGGCATGGCAAATATTCGAAACAATACTGTAGAGAATCGTATTTTAAGACACCAAAAAATCTGAACTGAGCTTTCGTTTCCAATAACGTGTTCAAATAACTGCTGTTCAAATAACCAGTGGAATTAAATGTTAAACCGGTAGCGCATGCAACATTTCACTATATAAAAACGAACAAAAAGTTGAGGCTGCAAGGACAGACTGCACATTTTTTAGACACCATGTAGCTTGTACAAACCATTCTATTCCACTGAACTGTTCTGATAAAAGTAACAAGTGCCCATACACAAAGCTGTAGGCATCCTTACGTTGCAAATGGAGACAGCTATGCAGAAAGAAAAAAAAATTGTTCTGAAATAAAGAATTACTCTAAGCCAGGGACTTTTCATTCGACTTTACCATAAACCATCAATAAAATTTGGTACATTCAAGATGTTTTTTCAAATGAAAAATGTAATGACATATGGTATTAGAAAAACACAAGCTTATATAAGAGGTTGTATCTTCTGTATGATACACATGCAGATACAAACCCAGAGACTCCTTCAGCACAGGCAGGCATCCAACTCCGGATGAAATACAGTTACCGTGTAACTAGACAAGGTGGTAATGCCCAGCAGATTCAGGCACAAGGTGAAAAATCTGGGGAGATTTGGTTATATAAAATAACACATTTTAGCCAAATTGGTTATAATGCCATTATCAGTACTCACAGCAAAGAAAGGACAAGAAGCTCACTTCCACCAGAAACCACAGGCAAACTACAATAATCAATAAGTATTCCATCCAGTGATTAGAAATAAATGTTGTGAGATTGTGTTTTGGGGGGGTTCTCCACCATTTAGAAGTGTGAAGACTTAAAAGTATGAACTGCTAAAAGCAACAGGACTTTTTAAAAAAAACTTTTTAAAAAAAGTTCTGCTGAGTGTCTTTTCACTTTGGTTTTGGTTTTTTGGTTTTTTTTTTTTTTACCACTTCAGTTGTTTGCTTTCTATAGCAGTGAGACTGGATGTGGATGTTGTACATTTTTTACTTCCAGCTGTTTATCAAACTAAAAGTAAAAGCTACCCTTTTTTTCTCTGCGTTCTCTTAAGATTTGTGAATATTTTCATAACTAGAGCACTACTTGAATATTTATGGATTAAAATCCATGGAATAGTAATGAGTTTACCATTCTCATTCGCTAGCCTGTTTCTTAATCTGTTTTACCATCAATTGATAATCCCAACACAGCAGTCCAAATTAGTTTTGGGAAAAAGTTTTGGCTGAATATTTTATTTAGGGAAGAATGCAAATTTGGGCCAAGCCAAACTATTCTAAACTTGTGCTGGATTTTGTTAGTAGGTCACCTGAAACAAAAAAAAAAAAGAAATTCACAGAAGTCAGACTTCCCCTTTCCCTTCCTTCAGAACCATGTTTCCAGTTACTGTCTCAAACTGATGCTTTCTGTTCCAGGGAGAACGAGGTCTCAGTTTAACCCACTTAAATACTTTCTGTGCAACTGCAACTTTAGGCACCAAAATTGCCCTCCAAACACCCAGGGAGCTGTAGTCTCCTGTGGGAACCCAGCTGTTTTTGAGTACCTTGCAACTGGGCACATCACTTGCGTCAAAGAGCTCCCGGCACAAGGGCTCCTCCCTGCAAGGATGCTGCATCTTAGCTCAGGCAGCAACAGTGCTGCTGCAGTGAGCTGGGACCTTGCACCGTACCGCCAGTTTAACTGTCCCCAGGGTAAAAGAGCCGGAGGTTGAGGTTGTAAAAGACGCTACAAGACGTACAAACATTAGAAACCTTCTCAACAGAAAAGCTAGAATAAGATACAGCTTCTTTCAGACAAAAATGTCTTCCCCTTTGAGACGCTTAGGTCTGTATGTATAACATATACATATGTATTTCACATTATAAATGTCATACTGTGAACATGTACACATGCATTGCTGATCATTTCTGATGCAGCTTCTTTTCACAGAAGCCGAGACTTGGCCAGTGTCAGCACTGCAGTTCAGTTTACCACTGATTTTCTGGCACAGCAAGCAGAGGTGTTTTTAAGACTGAAAACTCTGTACAATCTCTCCAGCCTGACCTTCTATAGTATAGACATGAGTTTACTTTGGATCACAGCTGATTGTACGTGCCTTAAGACTCCAGCATACAGAAATAATCTCGCTTTACTCTGTTGAGCTGCCCTGGGCTGCATAAACACAGTTTTCACAGTGTTACCTCAGGGCCATAAGAGCTGCGTGGTGGGGAGGGAGGGGAGGACTAACCTGTGCGCAAGACTACGGAGGGGAGAGAAGAGTGCAGGACACAGACTGTGCCTACCACACTCTTTGTGATCATCACCCAACAGGTATTCCTTAACCTGAGAGTGTGGGGAGAAAAAGGAGAGGATGCAAGATCTTTTTTTGGCCAAGCAGTTTACTTCCACATTGTGTGGTAAGAGGGAACAATACCCATACATCACTTGACCAGAAAGACATTTTCACGCTGTTGCCCTTGAAATCCTAATTTTTGTTAACCACAGGGCTTACGGCTTCGCTCCCTTTCCCTGCACCCCCTTCCCTTCCAGTGCCTGGTAGCAGGGAAGGGGTCGGGGCAGCCCGCTCCTGGCCCCAGGGAGGAGGTGGCAGAAGGCTGGCAGTATTTGCCTTGGCCACTTCCCCGTGTAATCTGGGTAATCGTGTGGCTAATCAGCAACGCGGAGGAGCCCCCCGTGCTGCGATTCACAATGCCGACCCATTCATATTTCATACAATAGGGCATTTAAGCCATCCCATGCCTTGCCGAGGAGATTGTGCTCCCTTTGTTCCGATGTTTTGGGCAGGGGTTTCCTGCCCTACCCCCTCTTTCACACCAGCATATGTCCCAGCTCTTGCCTGCTGCAGCTGGACAAGGGCTGTTGTTTTTGTTTTCTCCTTCGAAACCAATGAATTGATTATGGCAGTGTGAAATGTGGGGCAAAACAGTCCTCGTATGTATGCATACATTAGCCATTTGCTACATTACAACTTCACAGCAAGGTGACTGAGGAGGCAACAGTGTTCGTGCTCTTCCATTTCGAATGGGCAATCTGTTGAGCACAAAAGGAAATAATAAATAAAAGACTGACTGCACGTATTGTTTCAAAAATGGCTTGCCATGCTGTATCAAAGTTAAATAAAAGTGCCTCTACCCCAAGGTACTGCAACCATAAAGATCAAAACCTGGCCTGTAACAGAAAATTACAGGGTTCACATGTATGGATATTGAATATTAAATTCAGACCACATTCCTGCAATAAAGATTGTTATTGCGTATTCACCTTTACTTGCTACCCCTCTCACATTCGGGATGTACTAAACTCAAGAGACTCACAGAAGCGATAGGATCTGATCTCATCTTTGTACAAACCAAAAGCAAAAAAAACCTGCCGTTCAGGATTTACCCCTCATGGGGTGTACTGATCTGTGGTTCGGAATTGGCACAGAGGTTTTGCCTGCCTTTGCTAGACTGGACTATCAGCTCTCTTCCAGCCCTGGCTGACAATAAGAAAACATCAATTCTCTCCAAAAACTCTTTTGTAGCTTGTACAAAACAAGTCTTGTGGCTCCATTTCTCTCCTGAGGTTTAAAGAAATGACACATCACAGGAACTCCCTCAAAATTAATATTACAAGCTAAGTTAAAGTCTGGAACAGAAACACCTTTTTCACTTTTAAGAATAACCCTAAATGCATTTTAATGTAATTCAGCTAATTAAAAAGATGTGTTTAATGACAAGCTAGAAAATGTCATTCATTCCTGGTTCAAGTTCAAGTTACTCCATGGACGTACTACTGGTGTGAAACATGTCACTCCTGACTTTTCTCTTAGAAATGCCTGAGCCATGTTCTTTGGCTTCAATTCAGCATTTGGAAGTTCACACCTGTGCTCTGTATTACAATCAATTTTCATTTTTACTCCTAAAACTGGGGGAAAAAAGGCTTGAGCCTCCGTCTTGAGAGCCAGTTTTCCACAGAAAGCTAAACTTTCTATGAAGAGTTAATTAATTAGAACACGTGCAATATTTTACAGA
This sequence comes from Microhierax caerulescens, assembly GCA_035590215.1. Lineage (NCBI taxonomy): Eukaryota > Metazoa > Chordata > Aves > Falconiformes > Falconidae > Microhierax > Microhierax caerulescens. The sequence goes on from JAVJGJ010000037.1 coordinate 93,803,848, forward strand.
CTTATAAATAGTACTGTGTTGTATAAAGTATGCAAAAGGAAAAATTAGTACAGCATGCTCATCTAGCTATTTGTGTGCTAACTGTGAAACTAGAAGCCAGGAAATAAAAAGTCGTTAGGGGAACAGAGGGCACAACACAGATGTGCTTAAAATTTCATTTTGATGATTAAAGAAGTTACAGTATCTTCTTTCAACAACTAACTTTTTGATGTCGATATTTTGAAGCCTCTACTTCCCCCCACCCCCCTTCTCAAAATCACAGAATAACAAAACCAAAAAGCTTCCCAAGACTGATCTTTGAGGGCAGACTGGCACTCTTGTGTGCAGTAGCAAATTATCGATCTGTACCTCTCCCACTGAAGTAAAGCAGATTTTGTTGAAAATGCTATCAGCAGAATGTATACCACTTGAAAATGATCCTAATACAGCTAAATTTGTAAATGGTTACCTCCCCCAGCACCCAAACAGCAGGGACACAGCCACAGCAATATAAATGTGCTAATCCCAGCACAATGTATTCCCACATCTCCCTGTATCAAATCATTCTAAAGGGTTTTCAATATACAAGTTAATTAGCTACAATGAAGCAGCAGAGTAACATCTAATGAAGACCGGGGCTTAAAATACCAGAAGTGGCCTGTTGTACCCTTTCCCCCCTCTTTTAATATTGACATACTCGTCTGAAATAGGTTACAGATATAGTTCAAGTGTAATTTAACAAGATATAGAAGGCATTTAAAGAACACAATTGTTTTGACTATATTGTAAACACACTGGACATATTTAAATTTGCATATTCAACAATATCTACAAGAATACCGCTTCTGTATTAGCACCTCAACATGCTACTGCCATACAGTATCTATCTATAAATATACAGATATACACTTGTAATGCTGAGCAAAAAGATGGCACCATTTTGTTACTGAACACATAACATTATGTTCTGATTACATACTCAGTTTCTCATTGCTTAAAACAATCAGTGCATGGGGAAGTAGTTATGTATATTCTTCTCAAAAAAATAAATCTCTCTGAAACGAATTGCACAAAGTTAAAATGATGCAAGCAATCAACGTCTGCAAAACACAACTTGGAGAGAGAAGACGAAAAACAACAGAGGAGAGTAAACTTAATTACCTAAGAAATATCTGCTGCTTTCAGAAACACAGAGCTGCCAGGGTTGCATGTTTCAGATTTAACTAGGAAATGAAAAGCCCTAATTAATTAAACTAAATTCCTGATCCTGACTGGATGTGGGAGTCAATGAGACTTCACCCATGTGAACCTCATTGCTGGAGTGGGACTGAACACCTCCTTTTGCTGTCTATCAAGGATGAAGCTCATCTTGTAATCCCACCACTTCATTAGCACCTTTCCAGCACATTATCTTTGCCCTAATCCTCCTGTCACTTTAGGGATTCAGGGTCATTAGAGCACTTGAAGGGTCGATGTTATTGTCGAGGAGGTGTGAATTGATCACTAAGATGACAACTGGTGACAAGTGTACTTTATTAGTCTGCTACTTTGCCTCTTAATTGCTACTGATTAGCCTGTTCCAAAGGAAATTTGGGCTCCTTCTGCCGTTGCCAAAGACTTCACTGCTTCCTAATAGGACCATCTAACAACTTCCCCCCCCGCCCCCCACGATGAGCCCATTTAGACACAGTATGTTCTCCCAACTCAATGCAACTGTTCACGTGAGTAAAATCAACAAAGTAGGGCCCGTTAACTCTCCCATTACATTTAGTGTAGCTTTTAATGGATAGGAGAATTTCTCTGTTAAAAACTAAAACATTTCCAATTGTTTCTTTTCCTTCCCAAAGGCATGAATAGGATCATCTTTTTTTTTCCAAAGATCCCATTTTAGACATGGCCATGCTTACTGTTTGAATGGATTTCCCAGAGGATGTGCTGGCTCTTGAAATATCATATTGCACTTAAACTACACATTAAGACAAAGCAGCAAAAAAAAAAATTAAACTGTGAGTCTTGCCAGAGTTCACATGCTTCAAGACTTAATTGCTGTTGACCACAAGAATTGAACATTGAGTCATACAGGGCACATCTGCCAGCAGCAAAGAAGTCCACTCTAGTATTTAGTTTTACAGAGCTCACTGTTTAAAGAGAGGGGGAAAAAAAGAAAAGAAAAAAAAAAGAGAAAATGACTTTTTTTTTTTTTCACTAGATAGCTAGGGTAGTAGAAAAATCTTAGCGTACTGTAAATGTAGGATCATAGTTGCTTGACAGTGATAATCTTTGCATTGCTGGTGGGGGTTTTTTATGCCAGGTTAAACATATCTATAAGGGATCAAGCTTAACAGCAAGATAATATGAATGCAGATCTCTGTAAGCTGTCTGTTCATTTTTATCAACTGTGATTCAAGAATAACAAGGACAACAAAAAGAAAACAACTCCCAGATCTCCTATTCCTACTCCAAAACCCACATAAAAATGAGTCTGTGGATTACACTCCCTTCCAAAAGCAAGTGCTAAACCTAAACTAGCAAATATTAAGAGCTTTAACAAATACCTAACCTTGAATTGTGCACTGGAGACATTACAGTATGACTCTAGCTGCTGAGGATGAGTATTTGACCTTCCTGGAGTCACCTGAAGTGTTCAGGGTTATTTTACAGAATCGGTATTTCACATCCTAATTTTCAAGGATGACACATTTCCCATGAAGAAAAGCTGATGCATAAAGTTCAGTGATTGGCTCTTTGAATTTAACTGTGGTCAAAAGAAAACTTCAAACAGCTTGTGCAATAACCTGACCCCTCCCCTCCTCTTTTAACCGTGCCTACATATAACATCTGCACAGGCATTTTGTTTGATTAAAAAGGCTTGAAGATGATGGGAACCTTTAATTATTTTTTTATTTGATTTCACTAGGGAAAAATAGCAAATACCTATGGTATTAGTTGTCCAAGAGTATGATTGCTTTTTATAGATAGTGTACGTGCATAGTCCTGTTCAAGAAAAACAAAGGTTCTTTCACTTTACCTCCACAGGTTGACACAAAGCACACATCTGCTCCTGCCTGGAGTCTTGTTTGGTCTTCTGATGTCACTGTCTTCTGCAAAAAGGGATCCTACTCATTATTTGGATGGAAGTCTCAGTAGATTGTATTTTAAACTAGCTACTTTAACTTCACAACTTCAGGTTTTAAAGCTTATTAATTTAACTAAGCCAAGGCCCATGTGTGGTCAATGTAATTTCAGGCTGAGTGACACACCTCAGTTTTGATTAGCCAGGTCCTAAACAGCTTGGCTTGCCTGAAACAAATTGGCCTGTGTGGAAATAATACACTTACTGACTACAAGAGGTACCGTGTTGATGGGCAAGATAGCTGGGAGACAGAAGGTAACTGGGAAGTAAACGGGAGCAGGTGAGCACCATCGAGGTCACTTCTGAAACAAATGGCTATGCTTGCTTTACACTGCCTACTCTAACAAATGTAGCCTTATAAATAACGGTTATCCGGCAGCATTTCTGGAAACAATAATTCCTGGACGTTCATGCTAGAAGAGGGGTACTAAGAAACAAGATACTGCTAAGGCATCGAGACAAACTGGTGCAGTGAGATGTGGCTGAGATGTTTCCTTACCATTGTCACTATGATGATTCAAAATTTGGCTCCCACAGAATGTAATTGTCTTCCTGCAACAGAAAACTAGTGAGCAGCCCTTTCTGGAAGGAGACTGGCTGACTAACCATGATCTACTCATGATTTAGGTAAATCATAAGGTCAAGTAGATTTTCTGGTTAAAACCAAAAATTTTTCAGGCAAATGATCCCTGCTTGTCTGGACCACCTTTCCAATGATTTGAGATCTTTCTATTTTGCATTAGAAAACATGGACTCTCCTGTTGGACAGCCTTTAAATGTTAGTAGAAGTGTGTCAGACAGCAAATCCTGTGGTCGAATCATTTCATACTGTTGAGCTCTTTGCTCCAGGACTACTCACAGATCAGAAAGGTACTGTCCTCTTGTTGAAGTTTCAACTCCATTAAAATACAAGAAGATCACCTATCTAACAAAAAATAATTCTCAGCAGGTCCAAAAATTCACAGGAACAGCTTTCAGGAAATTCCTGTCAAAGAAGGTAGCCTTTACGTGAGATGGGAAACAGCATTTCAGAAGAAAGGACACAAAACAGCTTGGGGAGGAGAATCTTAGTGGAGTGCAGTGGCTAAGTGCTACCTCAGTGGCACAGACAGGACAACACCGTGGAGAAGCAAACAGGTGGTATTACCTCTACATCTGGCAATAAGACTATTGCTACTGAAATACACTGATGTCCATACTTAAAAGATGGAGCAGATAATTTGAAATATTTAAGAGAAGGATCACAAAATTAAAGGGCTGAAAAATATGACCAAAAAAAAAAGAGAGAAGACTCTACATTTCATTTACAGAAAATAGTGTCAAAAGGGAGACAAGGACCTCCTGGCTAAAAGCTGGGAATAGTCATACTCTGAGCTGAAAGAGGGCATGTATTTTTCAGCACAGGGAGGGTATACACCTTCCTTTGCAGCAACTGGGCAGAGATTGTTCAATAACAGCTCCATCCCCACAGGCAGAGCTGAACAGTTTTCTCAGAGACTTGTTCTTTTCAAGCAGAGCATCAGCGGATTTTAAGGCACCAGAGTCAGCTCCAGAGTGGAGCTTCCTGAGGCAGAGGCTGTATCTGATGACAGCAGTGATGAGTTCTAGACTTAGCATCTCTATAGGAAGTATCCCAGACCCTACCAATTTCCTCTCACTGCCTGAATAATGCCAGGGTTTCTTCCCTCCCATAGCCTTGGCTTCCCAGCCTCTTGCACTGGTGTATAACACCCAGGCACAACGCACCTACTACACGCCCAAGGCCCTCTCACAAACAGCCCTAGTAAACAAGACTAAGGATACCATAGCACATGATCACAAAGAAATTAAGGTCATCTTTTACTAAAAAATATGCTGATACTATGTATTGGTGTTAGCAGGACTTTCGGTTCAAGAGATAGCTGTTTGGATAGGCAAGGCTCATGAAGTCCTGGTCAGATTGATAGCTTAGCTCAGAACTCTGGCATTTGGATTAAAGCAGTATAGAAATGAATCATATATTTGACATTTAAAACACTTTCAAAGGGAACCTTTTCCACTGCCTGTAGTTTCTTAAATCATAGCAGAAAGAACTGCCATGGCAGAACGGTGTGAGAAATTACTGTCCAACTGCTTCTCTGTTTTCCCACATTATGACTGAAGACATTAGTCCCTGAATCATTTTACATCCTGGCATTATGTGCAACAACACTGTGCGTAATAAACAGACGGTGCAACAGAAAGAAAATTTGAAAATTCATTTCTCCTTTCCTTTGAACAACATCTAGAATATAAATGTGGTTTGTGGCAGCTCCAGCTGAAAGAAAATAAAAGGGCTGCTTTCAGAGGGCTAGCATGACTAAAAAATTTGGATTTATACGGTCAGACTCCCATTTCCTACGCGACCTTGGCAAAGTCACTTATTGTAACATTTTCAGAAATGGATGCTATTTCCTCAGGCTTTCATTCTACTTCTCATCTCCAGAGTATCTGACTGTTTTGCATGTACAACCAATAGCAAAAGTAAATGTCTCAAGGGACTTCATGGAATCTCTTGATCTTGATCCTTTCAGGGCTTCGGAGCTGTTTGATGTAACATATACATGGCATGATTTGTTAGCTTCTTCCAGGACTTCCCCCTCAACACTTCAGTTTTTACAGAAAGTCTTTATGGGCTGTCAGAGTTTTTCAAGCCCTGTTTGAGATGGCTAAGTCATCCAGATGAAGCCAGTGGGAGGTACAGTAGTTCCAAAATATTAGATCTTTTTCCAAGTTAATTTCTTCCCATGCACATGAAATGATATGTTTAACAACTGAAGGACACAAAACAGAGAAATGGGTGTTTCATCTCTCCCTTATTTCTTTGCCCTCACATTGGGGGTTTAGCTATCACAGAATAGTTGAGGGAGAAGAAGTAAGGAGATAACCACTGAACAAGCTGAAGACCTCCATACTTGGAGGAAGTTCGGTAATATGCTTTATACATATGGGTTTTTTTAGACATAGTGCTTTGTACATTTGCTAGCAACTTGCATTGATTTATAAGAAACATCCTCTTAAACCCAGATATTCAGATTAAGTTAGTAATTGCAATCTCACTCTGCTGCAGCATAAATAAAAAGTACAAACTTTAGGACTGAAAGAATCAGTCCAGGAAGGACGGACTACATCAGACTATAAATACAAACAGAACAAAGCTCTGCTGATCTGTTAAATCAGTTATTGTAGGAGATTCAAATACACAGTGTACTTCCTCTTTACCTTCACCAGGCTCTCTCCTGCTCAGGTTCGGACTGAGAAGGGCTACCAACCTTCACAATCATCAGAAATCTCATTCTGGTGAATATTCAGGCAAATCTGGCAGAGCATGGGAAGCTCAGTGCTCTAATAGGGCTGGAAAAAATCAGAAACTGTTGATGTTCGTACCACCAGCCTTAGATATTCTTTAATTTTTATTGCAGGATGATTTCAGTGATGCTGTCTTATGGTTCTCACTGAATTTTTCCATGTATATGCTCTACATTTTACTGTGCCCATAGGAAATGTCATTTCTCATTGACAGGGCTTAGATTTTTATTTCCACTTTCCTCCTTTCAGTTGTGTGCATATGAAGTTTTCACTGGCTAACATTTCTTCTCCTCTTCTTTCTTTTTTAAGAGTGTTAGTAAGCATGTTATCACCTAAAACATGCTATATAGTTCTTAATAGATGTTCCATTAAGTCAAAACTATGCCAAGGTGAAAATATCCCTTGCTTTACATGCCCGATCATAAAAACAGCTTAGCTTTTCTTAAAATTCTGGACATAGAGTTTGCATATAAAAATTGAAAATGCTGAAAAATGAACCTATGATGAACCTATTCTTCAGTTCTTTTGGACAGCTCTAACAGCCGTCAGCAGGACAGCAGACAGTGGTGTCTGCTGCTCTTACCAGCAAAACCTACGGAGGGACAAAAACCAGAAAAGAAAGGAAATTGCATGCATTTTTTTCAGTAATTAAATCAAAATGGACTGAAAATCTTCTGACAGGTGACCATAATATATACCTGTTAGTGGAATACTGACAGATAGCTGTGTCAGTCACGGTGCTTGCACCAACTGCCTTTTACAGTAGCAAAATCCAGTTGTACCAAGATTAGCCAATAAAAAGTAATGAAAGCTGATGAGTAAACCATGATATTGGTATGAAATACATAAAAGTACTAAACTATTGGGGGTGGGGAAAGAAAAGGCAACACCTGGAAAAACAACAAAAACCTGCAAAACCAAGATCTGAATAGGATCAGAGGAATTAGCTGTGGCGTTCACTTCAGATTTCCTCAAAACATAATGAAAGATATCATTGTTCGTAAAATCAAAAAGGGACTTGGCTCCAATAGCTTTCTTAACTGCTGCTTTCTAGTGTTTTGGAAACAAAGAAACTGCAGTACACTGACTGTTTGAGCTAAATGAGAACACAAACTTTCTAACACCTCAGTAAATACTTGAAAGAGTGCATTACTCTAATATCTGTAAATCAGGGCACTTCAAATTAAACCCATGTTCATTAAAAAGCTTGCTGATTTTATGTTTTTGTTATCATTCTGATACAAGTCTGAGAACAAAAGTGCTTAACAATTCCAGTCAAATAGGATAAGGGCATTAATTCTTGTTTGGATGCAAGAGCAACATAAATCATCTGTTCCAAGCTAACAATTTAAAGAGTGCACAGCACGTTATGTTAAATAAAGTATTAACACTGAGTTAAGAACACCTATTAAGGGACTTTGAGAGTTCTGGCTCACATTACCTTACACCAGTTTTGAAATAACCCTATTCCAGGTTTTTAATCCCATAATTATTCCACAACAGTATTGTCAGAAAACTCCACTGCTTCTAACAATTTATAGCTGTAAGACACTATGTGAACCACTTCAGTTAAATTCTTGTACTTCATCATATTATCAGTCTGGCCCACATTAGTGACTTATCTTTTAAGCTGAAAGATACGTAATTTTGTAACTGCAAGATGATTAAACGAAGTGTATTTGATAATCTAAATTTCACTCTTTTTCGAAACTGCTGAAATACTGAAGAAGAAATCAAATTTCATGTGTGCATGCACATATATGCACATACACACACACACTTATACTTCACTTATGACTGGCCTTCACTCAGTCATTCAGCAGAATGATTTCTTCCCAGTCACTTTCAAAGTTTATAGGTCAACTATCTGAATTTCCTCTTTCGAGACCTCAGTTTTCTTTCCAAGATGTTTTCTCTTGGTTTATGCCAGTTTCAATGGATGTATTAGATCCACCATTGTGCATATACTTGTGTTAGACATTGCCACAGAATTAATTTAATGCCTGAGGTGCTGAGAGGAGAAGGGTAAGAATTCCTGGCTGAAAAAGGGAATGGTGGGTGGCGCATTCATGGACTCAGGCATTAGTTTGTGTGTCAGGTCGGGCAGGCCATACCCATCACTTGTTTGAAGCAGGAGAGACACTTCTACCCTAACTACCTGTTCCGAGACATTTTGCACAGCCTCCGTTAACGTAGTTACATCTTCCTCAGCGACACCTGTCTTTGAATCAAATAGGTGGGAACTGTGCTGTGTGGAGTATCTAGGGGGAATATGGCAACTGCGTAGGCTTATACAAAATATGTATCCACAGCGAAAGAGCTCTCCAGTGTTAAGGATTATTGGTGTTTAGCTAGAAATCAAGAGAAAATTTAGAACATTTTCCTAATGACAAAAAGTTCAGATGGTCTGAAATCAGCACTATGAAACAAACCTAACCAAAATACCTTCATATTACTGTAGTTGTCAGAGATGGCAATCAATGACCTTGAAAAAGCAGGGCTCTCACTGTACCTACTTTTTGGCCCTTCAGTACAAGAAAGAGACGGAGAAACTGGAGAAAATCTTGCTGAAGGCAACCTGGATGGGTCCAGGACTGGAGTTGTACATGGATTTTGGACTGGACAACCCCCTCATGTCCCTTCCAGCCTGAATTATTCTATGACTGTTAGTCTTTCTGGTACCTCTCTTCACTAAAAATTATTTGGAATATAACTAGAATAGTATGAAATAAAAAAAAGGTCCCAAGGATCATCCTCATCTGTTCCATTTCTACCCCCTCCTTGGCCAGATTTTCCATCTGATGTAACTCCATAAAGCTTTAAGCTAGCTAAGAATCTAGCACCCAACCCTATTGGATTTAACTGCATTTGTCACAGAAATTGATTGGAACAATTAGCTGAATAAATAGATATAGCGTATCTTTTAAGTGCCATAAAAGTGACATGACTGCAGGTAAATCATGTAAATAATTACAACCAGGAGTCAGGTTTTCCAGCCACTCTCTGTACATGCTTTGAATTGCAGGGCCTTCTGGTGACTAATTTGCCACTCTCTATCGAGAAATTAAAGAACAGATTTGCAGTGATGTCCAAGCTGCAAGGTAGCAGTGAATGAACAGCCAAAATACTCAAACGTGACACTTTTAAGAAACATTGAATTTTTGCTTCATCTTTGTTACTTCTCACAAATATTAATGTGACTACACTGTCAAGAGACTGAATTTTATGTCTGGAGCTGAGATTAATTCATTCATGAAATGAAAACAATTTTGTGAAACAAATAAGCCTTACTTCAGGCAGAAGTGAAAGCAGTTTATAAAACCTTACCCAATCAGTGAAATAAGAAAACTGAATGATTTAGATAACCACTCTGATTGTATGAACTATTTAATTCTCAAAGTAACATTCCAAGCAGAGAATCTGTGAGAAAATCAAATATGAACACTATTTGCATGACACATAACTGAAATTTTTTTCATTTGACATTTTAGACAAAAATTCCATCTTGATAAAAGAAGGCCCGTTCTATTGAAATGGTTCATTGTCAAATTAAAACAAAAGCTTAAATGATAAAGAAAACTAAATGGAACAAACACAAATTAAAATTTCCCCCCATTTTACTACATACCTCAGTTGGCTTTTGAGCTGGGAAGGTTCTGAAAACCTCTGGACATGCTTTTAAATACATATAGAGAATTTGTTTTCATAGGAAGTTTTCAACACCTGACTTCCCAGCCAGGCCTATTTTTCACTGAAATGTTTAAGCATCTAAAAAGTAATGAGATTTGCACTGAAAAGACGAATTATTACTGAGAAAAAAAGGATTAAATTCTCTGAAAATAACAAGCTGCTATTACAGATAGGTTACCCAGCTCACAAATTTACCAGAGAGATTCTCTCTCTTAAATCCTACAATAATTTAATTTTAGATTTTGGACTTCTGATCTTGGTATTTTCTTCTTTATATACATATATGTATGTTTATACATGTGTCTCTGTGGCTCACTCTCATTTTATATATATATATAAACCAGCTGCACAAACCTGAGACAAACTCCAACAGATAAAACTTCATGTGACAGTTTTGGTTAACTTTTTCTCTCTCCCCTTTCAGCTTGTTTTATTTCTGATTAACACAATTATTTCTCAGTTCACTATAATTATTTTTGACCCTGTATTTTCTAACAATTTTAGTAAGACTTGAACTCTGCAACAAGCCAAGAGTGTATTGGCATAGGCCAAGATGTTCTCTTGTAAAGGATATTGTAAAAGAGATGGTTTGGGGAACAGGAAGGGAGGGGGTTTTGTAGTTTCACTGTTTCAGCTGAAAATCACCGTTGTGAAATGTAGCTGAACCTCTACTTTGAAGTGTCCAAGGGAGAACATGCATACCTAAATTTTAGAACTGAGTCTCAGCTTGGCCAAGAAAACCAGAAATGTGCCCCACCACAACTGTTTTTCAGTCCCTCTGAACGGGATCCTCCTCTAGTCCCAGGTGTGAGCAAATCCATTTGAAAATGTCAGGGGAAGAAAAAGACAAAAAAAAGCTTTTGCATTTGTTTGGTCATTTTTACTTACGGAATCTGGGTTATAAACTAACATTACTGATTCATAAAGGTTTCAGACACTCAGTTTATATAAACACACAAATTCTGGAGGGGTATCCAAGGATTGTCAGCCTGGAGAAATGGTGAGGATTCACTTGCTGGGTCACTAGCTCAAGCTTCCAACTGAATTCGCGTCAGGCCCTCAGCTTCTGGATCAAATCAAAGCAAGTCGCCAACAACAACAGACAAGAAATAACTAGAAGTTTTCCATCCTGAGGAAAAATCTAGTTCAGGTGGGTACACCCTGAAATTTGGACCACAGTTCAGATCTGTTATTTTGTCTGGTCTCTGCTTTCATGAGACATACAAAGAATTCAGATTCTTACTTACATTTGCCAAAACAATTCTAAAAGCAAGTCAAACACCAACAATTTAAAATAAACATAACTGAATCTTGGTCTGAACTGGAAAAAAATTGTACAAACCAGCAAAGCCAGCAACAAAGCAGATGGCTACAGTTACTTAGCAGTATAATATCACTGATACTATACTAAGCACACAGGTTACAGAGCTCCTTGGGCTTCCAGAATTTATTCATTTAGACCCACCTGTTCTCTTTATTTTCATGCACCAAATGCTAGCTCTTGGAGACAGAGACCTTCTTTCTTTATATGGACTTTGAGTTCCTAAAATGCAGTGGAGTCCTACTTCTCAGCTGAATCCTACGTGTTAGTTTGAGAGATCAAAACGCTCATACACAATGGAGCTGCAAGGAGGCAAATGAGAGGGGAACGGGCAAGGGAAGGGCACAGCTTGAGGACAGAGGGGAACGACTTGCATCCTTTGACCCTTGTCTGCCTGTGGCCTGCCTAGGAGGGAACATGAGAGGGAAGTGGAAGGGTGGGTAGCAAATGTCCACCAGCAAGTTCTCCGAGTCTGTCCTCTAAGGCTCTGCCACGTTTTTGGCAACAGAGGGAGAGTAATCGACACCCTCGGAACAACCCGGCTCTAGTGCTGGGGTTTTCTGTTGATGTTTTTCTTCATTCTGGAGCGATAACCATGGTAGCATCAGTGCAGTCAGGCTGTAATGACAGGGGATATTTCTTCCTCTGTGCTATAAAATATTAATGTCTTTCAACTCCACGCTAATAAATATAAATTAATAATACTGTAGAAACCAGTTGTCAGTCTGGCTTGTGTTCTGGCAAGATCAAGGCACTTCAAATGCCTTTTTTGTCCCGTCTGAGCATACTTGGGTGGGATCTTTACATGCAAAAGTTCAGGGGCATCTGGGCTTTTTGAATGCTGTAAAAACATATATTTTGCAAGTTTAAATTCCTGGGCACCAGATTTTAAAAGCTATCTTGAGACTTCTGAATGCGTACCACATTCCGGGGTAGTAGCAGAAATCATGAGAATGAAAACTTGCCGAGAGATTCTGATGGAAATGACAACGCTTACGCCATTTAGGACTTTGCATAATACTTGGTTAAAGTGGCCTTGCAAAGGTTAATCTTCCTCAAACAAAAGGAAGAAAAAGGTTGTCCTCAAACCCTTTAACCTGATGTTTATTTTAAATTTCCACTTATGTGCTTGCAGTGATGGAAATGGTTTGCAGCAGTGCTTCTTGCGTGTGCTCTCCTGTGGTGCCTGCCTGCCATCGGCCTCTGGCTGGAAGGCCGCAGCCTTTCCTTTTGGATTTGGCCCTTAGTGCTGTTGCCCCTGCTTCTGTCATTTTAAGATTAAATGTTTGCACCATCCTTTACAAAAGGGATGCAACTTTAAATCAATGTGAAATCGCGGCTAGTGAGGAATGCAGCTATTTATGATGGGAAATATTTAGTATGGGCAAATGCGATCCCAGTGCTCCAGAAACTGTGAGCAGTGTGAGCTGAAATGGAAATTGCTGGGTCTGACATGGGACTTGATACATGGGGAGATTTCTCCTCTGGGCCATGCTCTAGCAGCTGTAATCCTTAAACTACAGCTTTCTCATTATGAAAGAGGGGAGCAGCTCTGATGGCTCTGAGCAAACTGAAATTGCTGCCTGTCCTGGGGTCAAAAATTGCCTTTCTGTGGTGAGTTTTCAGGCTGCTATAAAAGCCAGCTCTTTGAAGAGTATTTGGAGAAAGCCGAGAGCAAACTTCTCACAGCAGTCATGGGAAAGGAAGTAATTTCTGTACTGTGCTGCATTCCAACTGAAATTACTAGATTAACGCTAATAGATTTTGTTATATTGTATAAATTAATAGAATCATAGAATCATTTAGATTACAAAAGACCCTTAAGATCATTGAGTCCAACCATTAGTCCGCAGTACTGCCAAGCCCACCACTAAACCACGTCCCTGAGCACCACTTCTACACATCTTTAAAGTACCTCCAGGGATGGTGACTCCGCCACCTCCCTGGGCAGCGTGTGCCAGTGCCTGACCACCCTTTTGGTGAAGACATTTTTCCTAATATCCAACCTAACCCTCCCCTGGCACAGCGTGAGGCTGGTTCCTCTGGTCCTCGCTTGCTACTTGGGAGAAGAGACCAACCCCCACCTCACTACGACGCCTGTCAGGCGGCTGTGGGGAGCAATCAGGTCCCCCCTGAGCCACCTCTTCTCCATGCTGAACACCCCCAGCCACCCACCCACCCCCAAGCCATGTGCCCCTGCCCCCTGCCCGG
>JAVJGJ010000037.1:93817608-93857235 GCA_035590215.1 Microhierax caerulescens
CTGGGTTTCCCAGACTCTTCCAGCCTGGTTTTCTGTTGAGTAGCAATGGGGCACCAACAAATTTGGCTACAATACAGAGGTAATAATGCTGTAGTTAAGCTCCCTTTAGGTTTGTGGGGTCAAGGATACTGTTTAAAACAAATAAGGTGGGAGAGGGAAAGAAAGTAACAGCCAGTTTTGTCAAGTTTCGCTTTTCCCAAGCATGTGCAGCTCTGCCCATCAACAGGCGTATCTGTCCTAGTTTCCTTCCATGTCAAATAATGTCCTGCAGCGTGCTCAGTATGGGCCAGATGCTAACACAAAAAGAGGAGGGGCTGAGGCCTTTCTAAGAGTGTGTTCATTTGAAGAGGTATTTATTCAGTATATTAAATCAGTGCTCCACCGGGGATGGTTTCGTTCTCAGCGTTCCTCTCACTGAACTGATTTGGAACCAATGCCTGATCTTGCGCCTCTCTTGCAGCTTGCCTTCAGAGTCTTCTCCTTAAGGAAATTATGCATGGAAATTCCTTTTTACGAGCTTTTACTGAAACCACAAGTCTGTATCTGAAATATATACTACTGCAAAATTTTGCCCAAAGCTTTGTCTTGGCTATATAAAGAAATTATAGGTGTGGACCAATTTTTGAATTAGCATGAAAACTGCTTTTATGTGCATATGAGAAAGGCCTTTGAAACATCTTGCCAAAGGCTTTTTTGTCTTCTGGTTGTTATAAGAAAACATGGTTGCCCAAAAGAAAAAACCTGATCATGGTTCCACCTTAATCAGATTCACAATCGTGTTCTAATGCAATTTGTCCTAATCCATTTCTAGGGAAGACAACCATTTATGATTTGGAAAGACATGTGGGAATAAATGTGGCTATATGGAAATCCCCCGAGTTCTTTATGTACTATATTTTACCAGTTCATAAAAAAACCCTAATTACATTTTAGAGAAGAAGGCATTATAGATGCGATGTATATTCTAATACAAAACCCCTCGACCCGGGTGTCCTACAATCAAACTGTGCTCAGTTTGCAGTATCACAGTGTATTTTACAACTCTGTGGCTGGTTTTGGAATAATGATGCCACGCTTAACACATTTTAATACTGATCACACATTTCAGCACATGCCTGCAAATGCTGCTATGCTTGTTTTGTTTGGTGCAAGAATACATTCTGCTTAGTATGGCAGCAAATTACCCTTGCAGCAAAATAGTTAATTACTTGGTGCCCATGGAATAAATTAATTAATACTTGTGCAAATATCTGTATACTCATCCATAAAGAAAACCCTATATAGTTATCTCATTAAAATGACATGCTCCAGAGAATGAAGAGAGTTCAGCGTGTTCAGGAATCTGCATCGACATCTCTACACCACCCTGTGCACATGCAGGTTGGAAAGTGAAGGGTGGGATGGGAAAGGGTGCATGAAAATGCCTAAGACTTACCTTTATCCATATGAGTTATCCCATTGGAATTGTGTGAATAAAGTTAACCATAAGTGTTTTGAGGACCAGGTTCCTAAAATAATACAGTGGAGTTCCAAATGTAAAACAGTTGAGGTTTATTTGCACTGAAATTCTTTCATGTGTTATTTCCCTCCATACACACACATTAAAATATTATAAATGTTATTGTTAGGAAAAATTTTGCTATAAACATTACTGACTATAATGAATGGCATAAAACTGGGGCAGGTCAGCAGTGTAAATAATCAGAGTCTTTTTATTTACCCATTTGTAATAATTAGAAGATCACATAACTCATGAAATCATAATTATCTAACATTTCATCATTTGTTTTTTACTTGAAAAGTTTGGGAGAGAATGTTTTTCTTTTTCCCACTCGCATCTGTGGATGATCATTTGTTCTCTAGGTTGTGAAAACTAAGGTCCTAATTCAAAGCTTATCATCTGCTCCATCCTTTTTATCAGGCGATTGGTTTCACATACAGGAAAAGTTGCTGCTGCTGAAGAAACAATGGTTTTGCATGCACCCAGTAAAGGGATTTATTTTTATTTGTTTGCCTCATGAAAAATAGAGCTCCACTGAAGTAAAAAGTTTTGTTTTATACAGGACTACAAAATAGAAAAATTTGGCCCTGTTCCGAACTGGAGCAAAACCAGTGCAGTTCCCTCGGAAGGAAAATTCCATTACTTGTTCAAAACACGTTGATCTTATTTCATGCAGCTATAATGTAAAATAAGACAAACAGGAAGAAAATAAAGTGAAAGGCTGTAGAAAATTAAAAATCTGTTTGAATTCCAAAATATCAAAGCAATGTTTCTAATATGAAATTATTTTTAAAGATTTTCTGAAACAAAGAGATATTGCAAAGGATATTAATCTTTATAAATTCGCACATTTCAAAAGCAAAGTTTCCTCAAAGTGTCTTAAAAAACCAATAGAAAATTAAGCACTTCTTCATAAGAAAGTTAGTATGTTTTTTTCCTTCTTTTTTAATTATTTACTTTTAAACAGTGCAATACCCCCACTTGTTCTAATGATTCTCTACGTAGCGCACCATATGACTGAAAAAGAATTGCTTTACCCCTTGAAACCTTCTAGTTACTGTCAGAATTAATTTTGACATTCAGAAAACTTTATGCCATAGCAGTAGCATCGACAATCAAAGACTCAGACCAAACTTCAGGGGGCAAAAAGGAGCATAGTAGGAACAACTTTAATAGTGGCTTTTAACAAGCAGAAGCAAGATTAGATGCCTCGTGATGCATAAGCAGAACTTGAAGTAATTCAACTGAGTGAAGTTTAGTTTCCAAGAAAACACAAAGTATCCATCACTTTTACAGTTGAATAGAAAGTGAGACAATGCATTTTTGTTTTGGTGCACTGCATGAGCACGTCTCCAAACAGAACACCTAATTAATGTATGAATCAAACACTGCAGCAACTCAATCCATCTCATTTCAAGTTACTACACATACACAAAACAGACTGTTCTTTGATTTTTACTGTTGTTATCATCTTGTTGTAGGGTTTCATTTTTTTTGTGGGCTTTTGGTTGTTTTTTTTTTGCTATATTAGATCTTGGGGTTTTTTTGAAAAATAATTTCTCCCCATGTGCTTGTTTTCAGTGTTTGGCATATGATTCTTATGCACATATTACATCACATGTAGGCCTGGCCACCATCATTGGTCCAGACAGTACTGCTGAGCAAAATTTGCAGTCATATGACAAAAAGAAACTTTCTAGCATTGAAGAATATTGGAACTAGTACAGAATTGATGTGTTCTGAGATGAAAGGCAATCAGCATTCAAAAGTGACAAATCTAACCAGGTGTGACAATAAATATGCTCAACTTGAGACATTTTGGAAAGAATGGTTGCCACAGAATGAACATTCAGCATTTTCTTAGATTTTGCCTTCTTTACACTGGATTTACAAAAATAAAGGTACAAAAAAATCTATTTTTTTAATATAATTTTAGATTTATTAAATTTGAAAGTTGCAGACATAGTTTTTGCAAGCTCAGCATGCTCAATATGTAACTTTGAGTACCTTTAACAAGACAAGACTGATTTTCCTATTGGGAAGATTAATTTCTCATTGCTGTTGTTGTATAAGTATAGGCCTGTTTTCTTTTGTAATAAATAAAGCTGAAGTCAACACATGTAACCACCGGTATAATACTTGCATGTTGTGAAACTTGCCCTGACTCAAATCTGTTTAATGGTTTTCCACTGAAAATTCAACATCTGCCAACACCACACAAATCTTGATAACTGATGTCATCATGAACCCATTAAGCCTTAGTTTTTAACATGTTAGGAAAACAAAGGGTTTATGGAAGACTGCTAACAGAGGGCTAAATCCTGGAGCCCTTATTCAACAGTAGGAATTGTTCCTTAAGGTGTGAGTAAGAACATCTTAAGCCTGGCAAAATGTAAGCAAGCTCTTGTTCCACATTAAATTTAATTAGCCAAGTCATTCATTAAAATGACACCGTAAGATATGAAACCTGTCACTGCAAATCACCTTTTGTCACTGAGGCTGATTTGGAAATGCATGTCCTGCCACACCAGCTACTAGCTTTGATGTGTCACAGCTGTGATACTGCAGCAAGGAAAAGCCATTTAAATAGAGCGGGAGCTCTAGAGGAGTCAGGCATTTTCCCCTAAGGATCTGAAACTTCTCAGCAGAGGCCATCCAGAGATACATACTGAATAAAAAAGTCCTCATACTAATATTTCATAACATGCCTGCAGGATCCCTGTAGCTGTAGCTAGAGGAAAAAGCTGTGTAGTGTTGAAACAATAAGGAGCATCCATCCAGATAAAGGAGGAATCCCATGTTATCTCTAACATCCATACACCTGCAAAACTGATAATGCTTATCCAGCAGTTTGTTTCCTGGGCACAGAGGTGGTTAATCAAAGTTACAGCATAAGACCTGTGGGGGAGGGAAAGTCATTTAATTAATGTGCCAGATATCCTTGCCAAAGCTTTTGCCAAGATTAGGTTCAGATTGCAAAGAAATCTCCAAGAGAAGGGTAATTCTCAACACCTGCGGGCACTTTTATTAGCTGCTTGCACAGAATAGAAAACCTTATGTTAAGGTATTTGTCTCCACTCTACCAAACTGACCTCACATGCTTTTATCTGGCCATAACCATAAGCAGATTTTAAAGCAGGCTGCAGAAGAGATTGCTAATGGGCAAGTGCTCTGTGGCAAATCCACTTGAGTAAAGTAACCTGTGGATGGAAGCAATCATATAAAGCTGTTCAAAAGGGACGCCGTCAACATTCACTGTCAAGGGTAGATTCAGGTGCATGGAGGAGGAAGAAAGTGAGAGAGATCACTAGGATCTTTAACACATCCAGAAGAGGCATCCAACTAAAGCAGCATTATGCCAGATCCAGGTCCTTGCCACCAGGGTAGAACCTTAGCTGCTTCTAAATTTTTCCCCCTGAAAAAAAACTTCAGCCTGTGTTCTGGGGTTTTTTTATTTGGTTGATTGCTGTTTTGGCAGGTTTTTTTGTTTGGTTGGTTTTGGTTTTCCTTCCAGAGGCAGCGGATTCTACAGTACTCTGCAGAATGAGGTTCAAAAGTTGAATGCATAGCCACAATGCTTTTAAGGAAACAAAACCTCAGTAAACACCTGATATGTTTAGAAACATATTACACTAAATCTAGGAAATTGTTATGTTTTGGTACTGCATAATAGAACTCCTCATTAAAAGAGTGAATTTAAGGTTTGTTTATCTGTATTTTGTTGTGAAATAACTTGTTTGCATCTGAAATGAACAGTTACGACTGTCTAGTGGAGACTTGTGGAACTGTTACTCAACCTTGATCCAACAGGATGCACTTTTAACATATATAAACTCATACACATGTGCAACCCAATTTCCACAACCATTTGCAGTAGTGAAACATGAATTCTCAAATATTCATCATTCCATGCACTTTAAACAGTCTCTCTTTAATCTGTTTTACCCATTTAAATAGTAGCTTTCAGGGGTTCAGAAAATTCCTACCTCTTTTCTAGCTAGAACAATAGCAAAAAGGCTCTGATTTCCATTTTGCTAACACTAATGAAATAAAATGACTAGTAATTATAAAAAATATCGACATTCACAACTTTGGAAAATACGGTAAAACACAGATTTTTCAAGAAATAGTCTTGAAATGTTCCCTGGTGTTTTTGTTCTGTTTGCATTTTCTTGCTGCTGTCCCAGCTGCAACAGAAGCCTTTCAAACAGAACGCTAATGACAACTCACAGCTCAGTAATTTCATGTTGGATTCTTCCTCTTCAGTTATGCTAACTAGCATCTTACTCTGCAACCACCTAAGTCACTAAGTGAGTGATGATGACAATGAATAAATGACCAGGAACATCAGGGAAGCTGCCGTAAATCTAAACCTTAACTCATCTGGCCTTCCATTTTTTTTCCCAGGAAACATCACAAAAACAGTGAATCACCCTAAATATTGATTATCCTTTACATCAGGTAGGGTAATTTATGGCACTTGCCACTTACTGTGCTGGCAATGTTGCATGTCATAAAGAGCTGCGTGAGGTAAGGAGAGCAGCGCTGTGACAGAGCCCTGACACTTGCCGTCATTTGCAGGGGAATTGCAGAATCAAAGCCTGATCTCACGACCCTAAAATTCGGGAAGCAAAGCCCTCCCACAGCCTCTGAGAATACTGCAACTGACCTAATAGCTCACACACCAAAGTAACTCCTGAGCAAATCCATCAGTGCAGAGCTGATGTCGCTTCTTAACTTTCAGAAAGCTGATTATAGTCTTAATTACAACTAACTTTGCACACTTTATACATTATAAATCTATAGGTATGATTAGCTTTTAGAAAAGAGATAATTAAAAAAAAAAAAAAAAAAAAAGCAAATGTATTAGGATATTCCTAAAGGTATTCATGCTTGTCCAGGAAGACAAAATTGATGTTAGTGCTTTTACACTGTAATTTCTAATTTTCTGAGTGGCAAGGAAAAGAGTAATCCAGCACTTTCTGTATATTGGTCGCCTCTGCACTCCAAATTCAACGTGATGGCCTTCTCCTGCCATTATGTTATGACTTACAATAATTTTAAACATATCCCTAGGAATTTACTTTGAAAACAATTTGGATATATATATGGAAGAGCCATCTTTTTAAAGGCTGATCCTAATACTTAACACACCCTTTTCAGTACAATGAAGATCAAAGGCAACCATGCAGATATCCTCGTTAGCATTGCTGATACAGGTTTATCTGGGTAATACCTAACTATTCAACTTGCTACGAACAATGGAATAAGAAATGATGGAGACTTCTGTAAAACATACACACTTGTGTTCTGCAGAATTTGCTCGGGCCCCAGCCCCGCAGAGTGCGTACATCAGAGTTTTACACCTGACTAGTTCCACCAGTTGAGAGAGGGTTACTCATGCATATCATGTTAAAAGTGAAAATAAGTGCCTGTAGGATTTTAAGGAGCAACACAGGCACTGAAAAGACAGCATAATCTTGATGGGCAAATAACAAATATGTTCCTCCATGAAAAAAAACCAAAAAACAAAAAACAACAGAAAATGAGCCTGCCGTAATAGCTTCATCAGTGCAAATTTGGTGAACACAGCACCATGGAGGCTGACTGCAATTTTTCCACTATAAACCTGACCTGTAACTTATTAACCTACCACTAAAACAGTATTCACCTCATGTTCAGTTCTTCAAAATACTCGAAGGAAAAAGAAACTGGAATGAATTTTTATTCCTCTCCCCTGAAAAACAGATAAGGCATGCCATATTTGTAAAATTTCGTAAACACTAGAAAAGACTATAAAAGAATCTATGACTGACCTATTGGATGTATTCATACAGCACTCAGAATGGCTTTCATGATTTTTTTGTCCACATTAATGCCATTAGACTGTAACTCTTCTCTGATATTGCATTGCTCTCACATAAAAATAAACAAACCCTCCTGTAACACGAAAATTGCTAAGGTCCAAGACCAATGATAAAACTGCTTCTTCTTTATTTCCCTGGGTACTTGCCGCCTGCCCCATGGCTAACACTGTACTCCATAACACTTCTGGGTATTTCTGCAAACCCCGCAATGCCACCAAAATGACTTCTAAATCTTTTCCTAGAACCTGAGTTCATGAATGGCTGTTAATTTAGGAAGCATTAATGGGAGCCATTTCATCAAATACAAGCATTGCCTTCTCTTTCATGGGATTGTGCAGAATTTAAGACAACCTCAAACTGAGCCCACGGTTGTTGTTTTTGCGTAGGTTTATCAGGGTCTGTCTAATTGAAGACAGGTCCATAAATAAAACATCAGGCCATTTTTTACCCTGTTATTTTCCTCATTAGGATAAGATTAGATCACACAAAGGTTATAGTATGTGAAAAATTGTGAAGGATTAGATTAGACCACTCTAACAGGAATAAAACCAGTACTCCCCAGATTCCTTCAGGAAACTCACATGGGTGGCTCATGTGGAAATTTCCAAGCCACTGTCTAAAGAACTTCTCTCCGGCTTCCCTAAACAAGTATAAGTTTGAAATTTTCTGAAAGATTTTAGTGATTTCCTTCTCTTAGTTATTGTGTAAAGCTCCTAACTAAAGCACTGCAACTTCTAGAGAAAGGAGCATAAGTTCCTGCAACCTTGGAAACAAAAAAATATTTTTACTTTCTTTCACAAAATATAGAGGGGTTGTATCTTGATTCACCCTATCTCATTATTTACTTTTATTTTAAGGTGACTGAATTTTCAGGTTGCCCCTTGACAGTAGCAAAAGTCACCCGTAAATTACTAATGCACACAGACTAACCAACCTATTACCCTTTCCCTGCTCTGAAAATTGTCTAGTTAATAGATAACCACTAAACTCAGAGATCCATAGCCTCTACTTTGGTGTTTTCTGTTTCTATTTCAGACCAGAGAAGACCTCGTTTGCCATAAAGCTTGCTTGGTTTCTTCCAGCCTTATTAGCTGATTAAAAAAAAGAAGATAGGACGTCTTATGGTCCTGAGCAGCACTCTGCAAGTCTGAAGATCAGAAAGGCTGTGGAGCTTTCTGGGAAGAATCTTTCTTTTGTTTTTATTTCTGCACTCCAAGCCATGTAATTAATACTGCACAAGCACAGATATGCGCAACTCTTACAAGTGACTGTTTTTCAAAATCGATGCCAAAAATGCAACCTATTGTGATTTGTGTTTTTAAGCTGCATAGCAGAGGTCCATCAGCACTGCATCCGCGGTCTAGAGGCAAACTCCTGTGCTTATACAAGTGAAATACAAGCTCTGGCGAACACCAGGAAAAAGCTCTTCATTCCTTCAGCATTTTCTCTACTGCCAGGTCTGGTTCTATAAAATATGACCTTCAAATGGAAGGGGGGGCTAATCCTAGTCTGAGTTACTCGTGCCTAATTTCAAAGCTTTATGCTTGGGCACTAGCCACAGTGATACAGATACTGTGTGTGGCTCACTCTTCCTCCTTTTCACACACTTTTCTTGCCGAGGTGCAGTTGTAGAAAACAGCTTTAGAAAGCAGTAGTTTGAGATACTGTATCCCTGTTTCCCCCAGTAAAGCCTAGCTATACAGACATTTCAAAGAGTGTAATTTCTTTTTGTCTTTCCTCTTCTTAGAAATGATGGTTTATAATGGGTTAAAAATCTGCTGCTAAGCACTGGCCATTTTAAGGTGTATTCTTCTCCCCTGCTGATTTGCCCTCTGACCTTCTGGGGGCCAGGGCGGCTGCAGGCTTCATTTTTACTCTATTTCCTGGTCTCTCTCCTGGCTGTGCATTCAATGTTTCCACAGCAGATTAATGACAGCTAATAATATCTGATATATCTGGACATTGCCACATAATGAGTTGCAGTCCCACTGGGTGCCCAAAGTGTCACTACTAACAAATTCACCAGAGCTGCACATAATTAGCATGTAAAGGGAGTGATCATGCAGTAAATCTGGAGGGGAAGATGGATAGCTCATGAGGAGAAAATACAAGGAAAAAATACTGTTCTTAACACTCATTGGTAAATGTATGTTTCTTGCCATGAATATTTTCTTGATAACAAACTGTGGACAGGTTACCTTTACAGTAACATTATTCCTTCCACGGCTGATAGGCAGAATTTCATTATGCCACTGCTAATGTTACAATATTTCTGCAAAATGTCACCATATGTAAATTAGAAGAGGTTAGGGTTTCCATCTTAGTTTTCTTTCAGGATGCACTGTCCCTTTCTGCTACGGCCTAATCTCCCCTCTTACTAGTTTACAGACATGCTAACATTGACCCAACCCTGCAAAATAAAATTGGCACTGGAGGAAGGCTCTTACTTCTCCAAGAGCTAAATATGAATGAAGAAACTCAGGACGTGACAGAGGGAGCAAAGATACAAGAGTAGAAATCAGCTTACTTGATGAGGTTTTACCCAAAGTATAACCTTCCTTGGTTCATTAGGAAATACCCAATAAAGCAAAATGGGATGCACAGGCAGTGCGCGTTACCTGACCTGACCCGAACACAGGTCTCTACCTTGTGACCACCTGGCTGCCCATCACAAGCTAAGTGCTGCCTGCAGTCTGGATCTGTGCAGGCAAAGAGGCTTTCCCAGGAGAAGGAGGTTGACAAGGAGCAGATGAATTATCCTGATGGGCTGCATTCAGCCTGAAAAGCCCTAAACCAGGCAGCTCTGCTCTAGTTTAAGTCACTCATTCCTCCTCATTAGAAACCATTGCTCACCAATGCTAAAGACTTCATTTGGTCTGAGACTGTGTCATTTACACGCCTTTTGCTGCTTTGCTGCTCTGGGTGGGAACACTTGTATTTATGTGACTCCAGCTCTGAGGTTTATTTGGGCAATTGGCCAAAACATGGTTAATTCAAAGTGTAAGGGCTTTTTTGAATTATTATTATTAATATTATTATTATTATTATTATTGTTATTATTATTATTATTTTGCTGAACAGAGAGGCCTTTCGCCCTGAAGGCTTCAAGCTTTAAACTGTTCTTCAGTCATTTTGGGGGCGGGGGTGGGAGTTAACGAGGAAGCCTCACTTCAAGAAACAAACCCAAATTCCAACAATTAAAAAAAAAAATTCTCTACAACACATACACTTTCCCATGATAAATAATTAGTTAGAGATATGAAAAATTCATAAGGGCTTATTCTAATCTCCGTAGCTGCCTTCTGCAGAGAGCGAGCTAGGCCAGGAGAGCCTTGTGATCCTCAGGCTGAGCAAGCTTGAGCTGACTCAGAATCAATTTTATATTAAAGGCAGAAATTGCACAGAGCTCAGGTACCAGCTCCTGTTTGTGATGCTGATGAGCACTATCAATAACACTCCGCACTGTAGGAGTGTGAACTGCTGCTCAGCAGTACAGGGAAGCACCCTGGAAATTACTGTAGCTGCTCCTGTCCACTACTGCATTCATGTTTCTGTCCTTAGCTAAGTGCTCATGAGCCTCACAGATGAGCTCATAAACTCTGAACATTTCTGTATTCACAGCTCATACTGAATTTCATGCTGACTTGTGTTCTGTTGGAGAATCACCTTTTGGAGCCATGAGACTTAGCTTTTATCTTTTTTTTTTTTTTTAAAAAAAAAAAAAAGAAAGTTTCCAAACTGAATGTTGCACAGAGAAGTATAAACCACAGAGGCTTAAAACCAGCACAGTTAATTAAGAAGTGAAAATCTTTTAAAAATCCCTCCACTTTTGCACCTTAGAAAGGGAAATCCTACTGTTTTGGGTTTGGGTTTTTTTTGTTTTGTTTTGTTTTGGGTTTTTTGGTTGTTTTTTTTTGGGGGGGGAGGAAAACCAACCCAGACATTAAAAATCTTTAAACTCTTTCTGACAAATAACAACTTTAATTTTGAACCCCTTGTTTTACTGCCTTCTCTCTGCAATCCATATGGTAACTCTCAGCACAATTACTCATTTCAAGATTCACCTTTTCACATCATTTCCATGTATACAATAAGGCCCAAATGAAAATAAAAACAAAACCCAAACAACAAGAAGGCTTATATTGTTTATCATGTTTTTGATGAAAGAACAAAGCTCACAGATTATTCAGCTCCCACAGGGGCCTTTTTTTATGCAATCTTAATGATAATTAACTGACAGTGATTGATGACCAGTGCTGAGGTAATAGAAGATATAACTCCACCAGTCTATCCAATTCACTTTTCTATTTTTTTATGAGTTCTTGTTTATTTCTGAATATTATCAAATCAATTATTTGTCCAATTTGAATTTCACATTTAAAGATCATTAGAAACACATTTGTCCAGTTGTTCTATCACCTTGCTGACTGGGATTTCATACCCTCAAATTTCATTCTGAGTCAAGTTTAGGGAAGGCAACTACTTTTGCATTAGAAATACAAGAAAACACTCACATTTCCATATGATTTGTAGGTAAAAGTATTTCTACTGGAAAACAGGCCCCAGCGCACTAAGGCCATACAGATTTTTTTTATTTGTCCACATGGAATTTTGTTGAAGGGAACATGAGTCTTTTTTAGCTTAATTTCAAAATATTGTTGTTAGCATTGTAGACATCTCCAGGGGGTATTTTTTATATGCACTGAACTGTTTTATTACAAAATCACCTTTGCTGAGAAACTCCCAGTCTCACACCCAACTTTGGTCTTGTTGAATCTCACAGCATCTCATACATTGTCTGGAATGGCTACATGAAATGACTAAATTTTATGCTTTATTCTTCAAATCTACAGTTCTAAATAATTGTCGCCATTGTGCTGGTTGTGTCAGCCTTAAAATTTTGTATATATATATCAACTGTTTTAAAAGCTTTTTGAAGAGGTCTATTGCTTTACCAGGGAAATGGTCCAATTTGAAATGTATATGTTACACAGAAGACCTCATGTTTTAAATTTCTTCATCTGACAGGTGAATTCTCTCCAGTATTTTATCACTTGTTACATTTAAATGATACTATTTTAACTGCTTTTCTGAAAGACTTTCTTTCTTTTATTGGTTGAAAGAAAAATAAGTTCTTTTTAGGCATGCAGCATTCCCTTAACAGCTTCACTGCCCTTTCAGTGTGTCATTACATATAACAAAATGTACACACAATGCTTCCCTTGGGAGTTGGAGCTTATCACGGTGCAGTACTTTCAAAGTGAGTGTTTTATACTATTTGGCACCCTGAGGACATGTGAGGTGACACCACTGATCTCTCAGGAGAGATATTCCTGATTTCTTACAGGTCTCACTGATGAAGAAATTAGTCACTAATTATATTTTGTAAATTCTAGCAGCCTTTTCTTTCCCTTGCCCACCCCCTCACCCTCCCATAAGACAAAAAAAGTGGTAAAACTGCATCTTCCTGGGCCTCAAAGCATGTTCAGGTTTTGCCTACCTTTATGCCCTCCTTGATGAGAGCAACAAAGGAGGATCCTTCACAAAGTCAGATGCTGCTAAGCCCCGACTACTAGGTAAGCCTTCCATGGAGGTCTATCAACAAGTCTCAATCATCCATACAGGTTATTGCTCAGGGACAAGGGACATCACTTTCCACCCAGGGCCTGCCTGCTGTCACTGAAGCATCCCTTTCCAATACAATCAGTGATCATTTGGCACACAGGGGACTTCCATAAATATGGCCAATAAACCCTCCCCACTATGAGAACAACAGCAAGTGGCCATGAATCATGCATTTTTGAGCACTGGAGAAGATGGACGACAAATAAATACCTCCTAAATGATTTCTGAGGAACGTTTTCCTTAAGAATAGGCTGGGAAATGCTGGCCTGTGTGCAAAAGAACATACCCCTGCCTCCCACAGCAATGACATGGTCCCACTGCTTCACAGACAACTACAAATGGGAAAAAACCAATTGCTAGAAAATTGAAGGTGATCTTTTTTGTCTTCAACTGAAGGAACAAAGCAGCAACAACAAATATTTTGAGTCAAAAGAAGCCTTCCAAGTGATCTGAAATTAAATGCTTCCATTTCACATACTGCAAGTAAAGCAGAAGACGTGATGCATGGAAGTTGTGACACAGGAGCTGGGAAAGGCATTTTTACCTCTCACCCTACTAACTGGCACCTGGCTGCAAAATCATCTTCCTGCTGAATGAGTTTGAACTAAATGCCCCCTGCCCTCCTCAGGATTGCCCTGCCTGTCCACCAGGCAATCATGTATTTCTGTTTCAGTGTACCAGGTTGGGGGAAGGGAGAGCATTCTTAATTTCTTCTATGGAAGCACTGCCAAGCATTGCCATGGAGAGCACAGCAGCCAGTCATCTGGAGTCCTGTCTTGCCACTGGGCCAAATTCAACTTTTTTAAAGAATCAGAAGCAGCACTAATAGGAGAGGCTGAAGGACTCTGCACCACTTCCCTCAAGTTAAAATATAGCAATTATGACATTCTCAGGGCAAAGGGGTGACTTGACTTGAAAATCCATCAGGAAAGGTAGGAAAGGAACTGAGTTCTTCCAAGTCTGAACCTCTGTGATGCTGGAAAGGTTGAGAGGCCAGGGCAGCATCGCCCTCTGCATTACCAAAGTTTAGTCTTAATTTCTTTTAGCAGAGAAAATTACTCCTGAGCCTGGGTTACTCATGAATGTAACACAAATCAGTGCTTTTCAGTAAGGTTGATTCTAATCTTATGTACACCCATCTATCATATCTGTACAAGTAATATCAGGAATATATAGTAATGAAAATAATCAACTGATTATAAATCATCTGGTATCTGAAACAACCGTAGGTATCTTCATGACAAGCAGGAATTATACATTGCATACAGGACTTACTGAGATAATGATACTTTTATATTCTATGGTGCTTGCTGTGTGCAAAATAACGCCTGAGATCATTTAAGATCTAATGCCACAGCGTAAAAGACATCCTTAATTTTATGCTGGTGGCCCACTATAAAACAAAATAATAGCTAGACTGACCTTCCAGGTCCCCTGTTTTGAGCTATCGCTTGCTTTCAGCAAGGCACAGCTACAGATTTGTGAACTTCTCCTGCTGATGGAACCACCTTTGTGTTTTGATACTTCAGCTGCTTCCAGTGGAGTCAGTTGCCAAAGTGCTTCTTATCTGGAGACTGGATTTACAAAAGACTTTGATCAAAGTACCTTTGGTGGGTTTCAGAACAGAATCTAATTTACCCGTACAAGTAGTCATTCTGCTGCAAAATCTAGAGATACCATCCTATACCACAGAATTATGGATGCTCTCTTTACTGTCTAAATCAAGCTTTCACTTTTCCATTGAATTCTTAGGTCTACAGAGCGAGGAAAGATGAAAGACTTAATCTCATTGTCTCTTGAATGTTGTTAACTTAGAGAAATATGTTTGAAAGTAGGAGCAGGCACCAAAATATACTGGAACCAACAGCATCTACATGCACTGAAGAACAATGTGAAAATGATAGCAGTAAGTTATATAATCTAGTCCCTAAGTTTAGACTTCCATGTCTGAAGATTTGGTCCAGGCCTGTTCTCCTAGTTCCTGTTGCATCTGCATTCCATGCAAGCGATGGAAATCCAACCTGCCAGCTATGCATAACCTGGAGGAGACCAAGAACTTTGTTGTGACCCCCTGTTTGATTTCAGGAGCTGAGGTTTTACAGATAAAAAGTAGGGGGATATATTCCTCCAACTGCATGTGCTTCCATGTGGTTCCATGAAAATGAAATGTTCCAGAAAAATGAACAACATAGCAACACCATATCACTGTCTCTGGAAAGTTCCTTTTCAAACCAGAAGTATTTCTTTAAAAATATTTCCTCCTCTTCGAATTTTAAATACACCTGGAAGAGTGTTCTCCTATTGGAAGCAGGATGCTCACAGGATCATACAAATGTTTGCTCCACTTAATGGGAACAGAGTTTATTTCTAGAGAAAGGTCTACCTCCCTTTGGCCCACTGAGTTTCAGATGAGGTTTTCTAATGCAGCTTGAAGGTTGTTATCAGGCAAGCAACCAGCCTCTTTCCAGAGTGGACAAATTAATTGATTAAAAGCCCTGCTAGTGTCATGACTCTGTATACACAATTCTATTCTTATGGGGCATACTGCTTGCCAAAATAATATCTAGTTAGGTCCAGATGTTCAGGCTTCCCTGTTATACCCATTTGTACAGGCACCCATTAATTCTGAGCCAATGTTACCCTGCCAACACGTTATATAGGGGAATTGGAAGAATGGAAAACAGCCTCTACTAAACTTGTGATTCATCTAAACAAGTTTTGTTTCAGTAAAGCAAAATTTGTACCAGTCTGCTTCCCAATTACCTCAGACAAATCTGCAATGATTTCTAATTACATTATTATTTTAAATTAATCTATCTGTGAATTACAGTTGTCTTTTGTTTATTCACTTGTTTAGACTGGTCTACAAAAATGAGCAAAGCGTTCAGCCATTTATAATAAAAGCAAAATGACTAAAAAGACCTACTTTTTTTTTAGTTTGCATTAATGAGTTCATCCCAAAATATATATGCAATAATATATGAAATTAAGTTATAAATGTAGGGATGTGCTCTGAATCACCATGAAAATCTGCATGCAAATGCATAATAATCACAAATCTACATTATTACAATATTAAAAAATACCTACAATTAAATTATCATGTGGAAATAATCATAATGTTATTGGAAACTCAATTATTGTGGCAACCCTTGTCGGGGAATTAGCAGGCTATGGCAAAGGCAAGTCAGACCTGAATTCATCAAATATATATTATCACAATATTACATGTTCACTTCGATTCCATGCGAAGACAAACATCCTCACTCACTAGTATCTGCTCAATGCATTTGTATTATTCATGAACAACTCTGTGATCTATTATACATACAAAACTGATTGTATGCTGCTTGCCGGAGGCTACAATGCAGAGACACAGAATTAATTTTATTATATACACATGCATGATAATTGTGTAGAATTCGGTCAAATATCAAACTCTGCTCCTGTGCTCCATTATTTTACTTTCCAAAAAGAGGTCTAAGGTCAGCAGCAATTTCTCTTTGGCGACACTGAAACTCTTTGTCATTTAGAGTAGAAAGTTCCTGGGTACTAATGAGCCTGGAGCTGTGATGAATGGTCACACATTCCCTTTCCTTTCCAACCCCCACCCATCAAAGGGAAAATGTAACTTTTATTGAGATTCTCAAGAATTCCATGCCTCTCATGCACACAGAAGTCACTTTGGGCTGTGGACTTAGAGACTTCATTTGTCAGAGATGAAGACAACTTTTCTGGTTGTTTTGGAGACTTGGCTTAAACTGTGTGAGAAGATGATCAATACAATTAAGGAAACTTGTTTGCAGCTATAGTTTTATTCCTGTAGAAACTGCTGTTATTTTCAAAAGTGTTTTCACAGGTCCATCTTCCTTGCTACAAGTTTTCACTAAAAGTAAACAACTACCTCCCACTTTCTTGAATAGCACAAGGGACTGACAGGAAAGCCTTCTTCCTCTTCTCCCGGATCTTCCGAAGGTTTTGCCAGAAAGACAAAGATTAGCACCATTCAAGACGTTTGTAATGTTTGAAGACACAGGGAGATAGAAATGCATCAAATCTGAGATGGGACTTGAATAACATGCACCACCGCAAAGTCCTGGTCCAGGTTCAAATGTCATTGAAAGTCAGTAGGACACCTGACTTCAACATGTTTCAGTTTAGACAAAATCCATGTCTAAGGGAGTAAACAGTATGTGCAACTTCTGGAAAAAGTTAACTACTGTCACTCAGCTTCAGAGATGGGTGTCAACTCCCATGTACTGTAGTTACACAAACCCTTTAGCCCAATGATCCAAAAGAGTCATTTCAGGAATGAGAAAAAGGTCATCTTTAATTGAAGAAAAAAAAAAACAAACAAAAAACAACTGTCCAGTCTGCCATTCTCTGCACTGCATTAAAAGTCAAACCCTGAAACATCTTTCTTAGTAGTTCCTTCACTCCTCCTCTCCATCTACCATCCAGGCTTTTGGCTATCACACTCATCTGAATCTATGAGCTTTAAAACTGAGGAATATTTACTCCTTGCCTGGTGCATTAGGAGTAGGGTCTCATTCAAGCACATCCCAAACCTGCTCTTGTAGTACCACGCTGCTGTCAACACTCATAAGCAAAAGGTGCACTCCAATGCGTTTATATTCTAGATTCATAACATTTACAGAAACAAACTGTAACAAGGACTCTAAAGGGTTTCTCTGAGTCTACTTACGAGCTAGGGGAGATTTAAACTTCCTCATCTTTAAATTTATCTTTTGTATGCTTATGTCATGCCCAGAGTCCATAATTTTCATAGCTCGGAGAACAGTTCAGGGTGATCCACATTTAATAGTTATGGCTTGCAAGTTTACCACAATATCATAAATCTATTATAAATTGATAAAATCATCACAGTCCTAATTAAGGAACATGATGGACAGAGAATAAAATCTCAGGAAGGAGGAAGTGAACAAATTCCCCACATAACATGTGGCTCCATCATAAGAGGTAACAAGTGAACATGTTAAGCTGGACTGTTTATCTTGGTTGACTCATAGACATCAACAACAGAAACAGCAAAAAAACCAGCTCTGACCAGTCTCCAGGGCAGTAGTTGAGTCAAATGAAATGTTGAAGGTGCTGAAGAAAAGCTCTAGCATTAAAGATCATCTCAGTAATCCACAGTGCCACTTAGTTGTTTATAACTCCATTCTGTTTTTAAAGATTTGTGGGTTTAGGTAGGCATAAGCTACATCTTTTTTGGTGAAAGCAACAACTCCAAGCAAGACAGCAGATTTTAAACATCTCACTCCTCCACGGTAAATTCATGATCATTTTCTGCCATTTCAGGCTGGCTAGAAAATTAGGTGAGCTGCAGGACCTTAAAGCTCAGACAGCATATTTTAACTTCAACCTTTGCTGTAAAAGTTGGTAACATAAGCTGCCAGATCACAGAGAAGGCTCTGGAAGGCAGCAAGATAATGGGGACAAGGGCCCCACCCAAACTACTTATTTTGTCATCATTACTTAAGACCTGTGAATTCTTATGTACATATATATGAAATTTCAGTAATTCAGGCTTGTACCTCTCGCTAGCACTAAACCCATGCAGTTTGAGTTCAGATAAATATACAGATTTTAAGAAATTTATTTGAACCTCATCCAAATTACTAACCCCCTTAACCAGATGAGGACAGCAAACAATTTGAGAACACACACTTTTATTAAACCTGAGATTGTTGCTCTATCTGGTATGCCTGAACACACCTCCATGGGTTACCCATGTCATCCTGGCACCTTCACACTGGCCTTCAACTGCTAAAACATAAAGGAAAAAAACATAGCTGCTAAGCCACATTTTCCAAGCTTGTAAAATAAACTAACTTAAAAAATCATGTAGCTTTTAACTGGTTTGCCCAACTCCAGTTATTAGTAGCCACACTAGAACCACCAGGTAAACAGCAGATTGTTGTAAAGACCAATGTTACTTCCTCAGTTAACATTTATTTTGCATGTATCCATAAAAGTGCTACAAGGAAAGAGCATGCACACACACAAGTCCTGGCTTCATTTTCCTGCCAGCTATCAGACAGCATTGCTTATGCACCAGTCTTTTGGTATTTAATATTCACAGTGCAGAAGCATCTACTGATCCCTATTAGGATGTAGAAGTTTTATGAGAGGTGTTGTACAAAACAAAGATTGTCACAGTTCTGCCACAAAGCACTTACAGTTGCACAGGTTGACAACTCAACTATTGCTGCTCTGTATATCATGTGAGAGGTACTTTTTAATGTTATTCTAGTTACCCTTAAATGCAAATACGACACTACAGGTATCTCTATGCAGTAATGAAGGGCATTCCACTTCTTGCATCAAATGCAGGCCAATACTTCAGCAACTACTGAGGCAAAATAGCTACTTTGTCTTAGCAGATTTTATATATATGTATATGTTTGTGCATATATTTTATTTCAGTGGAAAATTCAATAACATGATAGTAATAGAATTATCTGCTAAATTAGATTCAGCTTTACTTTTTCAAACAAAAGGTTGGCCAAAATTAACAAAACTATATATTTTTACTTCTTCCTAATGGGAACAATTTGACATTTGGTTTCAAAATTAAGTAATATTTTTGAGATGTGTCTCTTCTCCAACACTTACTCTCGTTCTTAACAAATGACAAAAAGGCTTTACTAGTTCATGAAGTTGAAGTACAAAAAAAAAAAAAAAGAAAAAAATTCAAATCTTTGCATAGCTTTATTGGCCATGATCAACCTTCTTTCTTGGGAGGCATATTAAGACAGAACAGGTTACCTTTGAGGTGAGTTTAGTATTTAAGCATTCTTTGGGAAACCTGCATTGCTGCCAGAGAACAGCTTTCCAAGGCTAAGCAGAGAGATGGATGGGATCAGAGCTCTGGAGTAATGTCTCCCAGCCACATGTGATCCCCAGCTCTCTTCTGCAGCCCACTAAAGGCCTCTGGCAACCTGAATCCCCCAAATGAGGCAGTAGAGGATGCTTCTTCAAATATCTCCTTGATGCCAAGGATGTTTCTATGGTAATTCTGCATTCGAAGTTACAGGCTTGTGCTGTGTGAGAGGCTACACCAGGGCCCAAGGAGATGAATGAACCTATCTAAGGTTGTGCATACCCAGGGGGCTTCCATAATTTTGGGTGCGCAGAAATACAAAGACGGAATAATGACAATGTTGTGCTGCACTTCAATTGTTGAATTACTTCAATACCTTGCTCACAGATGTGTGCATTTGAATCTAATCAACCAAACTCCTTGCAGATAGCAGAGATTATTTTGAGAGATTATTCCTGCTTCTGCTACAGAAAAAGAAGCACTAGTCTTTCACAACCTCTTGTATACAGAGAGGTGCATGTGCATGTGTACACAAACACCCCTCCATACACATAAAAAAAAAGCTGAGGATAAAAAGTTTCCTATATATATTGCACATTATTCTCAGAAAGCTATGACTTTTAAAAACAGACCTTTTTATGCAGAACACACTAAATACCTGTTTGATTGTTAATCTGCTTAAACATTGATAATAAAAACACAACAGGGGAAAAGGAAAGGTGGCATGATCAGAAATAAATATCTGGGGAAAAAAAAAAAAAGAGATTTTTCTATATCACTTTAAATCCTAGAAAAGGAAGCTTTTCAGTCTTTTTTCTTCTTGAATCATTTTTCACTTCAGATCCTATTCAACTATTCAATTTGCTGTTCAATAACAGGGACTCACATTGCCTTTTAAATGCAAACAAAAAAGTTGCATCTTTTTCCTTTCATTTTCCCAGTGTGTTTGTTACTGACATCAAATTCCCTGCAGGCATCCTAACCTTGCAATTGGAGAAACAGTGCTCTAGGGTTTTCCACGTGTCTAATACACCTGGATAAAAAGTGCTAATTGTCACCAACTTCCATTAAATGACAGCAGTAAGGCACAAAATATGCTTGATTTGCAGACACTAGTGCCACTGGGAGTTAGCAGAAGATTAGTAATTGTGCAGACCTCAAACATTCCCCTGGCACTGCTAGTCTGGGTTTCCAATGCAACACGAGATGACAAGGCCTTTGTTTTTAGCTTGTTTTCCTACAGAAATAAGGTTTAGGCAGTTGTACCATCTCCCCATGCATGTGTCTGGCTGTCCTTCTGGCAATACTACCTTCCCACAATAATTTCTGGTCAACCGGAATGAATTTTATAGGAGGGCAGAGGTTGCAGAAGTACAGTGGCATTAGCAGTTTTGTGATAAAGAAGGTAGATATAATCAAGCCTATGGTTAAGTGTTTCAAGTATCCTGGCTTTCTAGATTCAGGTATTCTTGCAGACAAATGAACCCCAATTTTGCTCAAGTTTTGTTAACACTGAAAGTAGAAGGAAGATGTGCCGTATCACATACTCAACAGGCAGCAACTCTTGCATCGGACCATTTAACAGATCAGGTGTCAGACTCGATTCCCAGTTTGTGGTTTGTTTTTTTTTTTCTATTAACAAGCCTGTATGCCAAAAATCCTATTTCAGCTTGAGGCTTTGACTGCGTCAGGAGTCAGCTTCATGCACAATCTTGTACAATCTTGCTCCACTTTCCTCCAGATAAATTCAGGGGCCAACACTTTACCTTCCCCTTTCTTCTTGCTCTGCTGCTGCTGTTTCCTCGCTACTCTCAGCACACATGGGCACGTACTCTTGGGTACAAGGACACCACCCCTATAGCATACAAGCTTAATGATGGCTCTGGTGGCATTACAAAGCTCATTTCTGCATGCAGCAACACGATTATGGCGAAGGTGAGGGCGAGGTTGAGCGAATGTGTTTCAACACTTCTTTCTTGGTATTTATTACTGTGCCGTAGCATTCCTGCAATCTGGCCTGCTGCTGCTCCAGCTGCTTATGCAAGCTCCTGATTGAGCGCAACAGCAAAAGCCGTCGGTACATAGCTAGCTGGAGACGGTACTTCTCCTTTTCCTCCTTTTTCTTATTTTCTAAGGTCTCCATTACTTTTGCAGTCTTTGTCCAAATCACCCGGCCCAGACTACAAGGGGCTGTACCGCCCTTGGCGCTGCTCCCTGTGTGCTGCATGTGGCAGCCCCTGGGGTCAGTCCCGGGCAGGACAGTGAGAGTCTGCAGGGGCTCGCTGGCCCTGCTGGGCACCTTTGGGACATGCAGCACCTCCGAATTCTCGTCAACATTGCAGCAAGGGCTTCTGGAGCACAGGGAGGCAATGCCCATGGGCTGCTGGTTACAGAGCATTGCAGGGTATGATGAATCACCTAACAATGCATTTACAGCTGCTGGATGATGCTCAGCCAACTCAGAGGCTGTCTTCTGTGCCTGGCCACTGCTAACCACCTCTGGGCCAGTCAGGACTTTTGTCTGGGCCAGAGCCTTGCTGGAGAGGATGGACAGTTTTTCTGGCACTGCTGAGCTCCCCTTGTCTTCATTAAGACTGGCTAACGAAGGGCTGGCAGAACAACCAGGGGATGCCACTATAGCGTCATGATTCGGAAATGGGTCTTCATTGTCACTGTTATTTTGGATGTCCTCTTCATCTCTTGGTATTACACCTACTTTCTCAGCCATTTATTGCATGAGCTACAGAAACTTTCTGTGGACAAAGTGGAAGCAAGAGGATTTGATTTCCACATACACACACAGAGAAGACCAGTGCAGAGTGACATTTGAAGAAAGAACCTCTCTTTATATTTAAGCAATGGACCTATTACATTTCTAATAAAGCACAACCCTTGGGTCACTTCAGGCCATTTCTTGTGATTTGCATTAGATGTTCTTCGAGACACAACATTAATCCAATAATAATTAAAATGATATACTGTACTATTAACATTCTCAAATCTTTAAAGGCAAGTGATCTATCCCTGCAGCACTGGCTGTGCTGACTAATTAAACAGAATACAGTTGTAAATGGGCATTGTAAGCACTTCTCCCATTTAAGAACACAGCTGTAACAAGTGTAGTTTGTAGAGACGGGTAAGTTATCAGGATTGATCAGCTTTAAAGGGAGGTGGATGTACCACAAACAGTAGGTTGCATTTAAATGCCCTCTCCAAGATTAATCTGTTTGCTACCAGTTTGCTTACAAGGTTGCTTCTCCCCCTCCTATTAATTCTAACAGTAAATCTATATTAGCACCACACTAGCCATAGACAGGAAAAAGAAACCAAACACTTACCGAGGTTACTGGGGGAAAGGAAAAGAGTTACAGTGCACTGTGTCTGTGTATCATGTTTTCCTGAATGTGAGTCAGCACAATCTGGAACAGAAACATCACGGTGCCAGAGCAGGAGCAGCAACAGCATTATGCTGTTCCACCCAGCAACAACACAGTCAGTCCCAATCACAGAGGAGTGCAAGGCTGGTTTCTCCCCCACCCCCACCCCCAAAATGGATATTCCTCCCTGGCATCCAGCTTTTATGTCATCTTTGAGCACCAAAATGAAAATCAGGGTTGGATGATACTTCTTTTCCCACCTCAAAACCAAACATATCTGATTCGCTTATTCTACAGGGGGACAATACCTACAGCCCTGCCCATCCGGCCAGTCAGCCAGGAGGGACCCAGCACCCAAAAGAGGGTGTACATCTGGACTCCAATGTACACATTTTCTTTCAGAGAAAATAAGCTTAGATAAACTTTAGCTGTATGAACAAGTTAAACCCAAAAATGAAGGAAGCATTCAGTACCAACTGAATGTGAAGCATAAAGGCAGATAGAGGCTGTAGATTTAAGTGTTTAATGTACATACATGTTTAATTATGCCAGCCTAAACTTTAAGGAGCAGCTCTACATCCAACTAAGGTATCCCACAGAACAATAAACTTTATCTGCACCTTTGATGTTCAGAAAAGCTATCTTCAGCATCCTTTCTCGTTTGTGATGCCAGGAATAAAATTCACAAATCATCTATCTGCATCTACTTCAGTCAATTTACCATAGGGCTTCAGTTGCCCCAAGACTTTTCTCTACTATGTTCTGTTAATATAAATAGAAGTAATAACCAATCCAAAATACTATCTAGAATCTCCCTGGAGGTGGAAAAGAATGAAGGTAGATCCTTATCTCTACTTCTGCATGTGCTACAATATAGATAATAATTTCTTATTTTGCATCTGTACTGACTATCCTTTCTGATGAATCTGTTATGTACTTCCAAACTTGAACATACAAAGTCCAGTTAATATAAATTCAAATTTGTACTCTGAGGTCCAACTTGAATGCATTTTTTGGCGCAAGAGATATTTTGCACTGAATTGGTAAAATAAACTAAATCTGTTGTGTTTATTTGTCAGATCATGCTGCAGATCATATAATTAATACTAGAAAGAGATTAATATCCAGTGAGTTAACAAACCGCAAGTTTCTATCTTGGGGATTCCCATTTATCTGAATCACAAGTTACAGTCATTGAAGAGTATGGAATTCAGATAACAGGGATTTTATTCTATTACACACTGGAAACTTTGTCATAATACAGCATTATGTAAAGAGTCTTCTAGTTTCAGCTGCTCTCCTCCCCAAAGCACTTCAGGCACACCTTCCCACTACAGATAGGACAGGGGATGGGTGCTAGGCAGCCCAAAGTCTCCAGCTGTGTCAGTACTTTTATATCAGCAATAGTATTCTGTTCCTCACATAACTTTGTAGCAATCTGCTGCAAAATATCTATTTTCTAATAGTCTAAGGGCATGAAGAGTTTTGGGTTTGGTTTTTTTTGTGGGTTGTTTTCTTGCTTGCTTTTTTTTGTTTTGGGTTTTTTCAAAGTTCTCTGCAGCTTCGATTTTTTCAGCAGAATTTACAGGCGCTGTCATTTGAAGGGATGGGGAGGGGTGCAAAAAGAGTAATTTTGCACACAAAATTAGTTTAATCAGAAATAATATTACATGTTTTATAGGTGTGGATCCAGATAGAATAAATAGCATCTGATACAATGAACTAAACAATAAAACTACAATCAAAACTCATTGAGCTAGATGGCTTTTCATGGAATATTATGACTTCAGCTATAATCTATGAAGTTTAATAGCAAAAAATACTCAGTCCATTGGACTTAGAGGTTCAGCAAAATAAAAATACTGTAAGAGATACATATTTATTATTGCTGAAATGCAAGTGGCATTTATGGCTAGGGCTGCATGCATGTTTCTGTTATTACCCTCCCTTCTGTTGTTCAAAGCTTCCTAAAACCTCACCTAGAGCATCAGATGGAAATTTTCTAGATTCAGTTTCTGCCTGAAGTGAATATATTCTGAACACTTCAGCCAAAAAGATTGAGACGCTCGAGCACAAGAACAGTCTTACGGCCTGGGAGACTTATGGAAACCTTTCAGAAGAAAGGCCTGTTGCGTAACTGACAGCCAGGGAACAAGACCACAGCTCCTTTCAAATGGAAACATGTAAATTCCTGTTCTGAGATGATACAACTATCCGACCCTGCTTTTCCCCCCAAGACTATTCCCTTGACAAAGTGACTCCTACAGTTTAGCTCCCTTTTATTTGTAATTCAGCAGTTTAATAAAGAGACCTGAAATGACCTTATGTTAGTTTCTTCTGTGGGATGCATGTTGTGCCATTTCCCTGATGAAGAAACATTTTGAGAAGAGTTTGCTGTCCCCCTGAGAACCTGTTGCAGGTGAACTCTGTTCAATGCCTCTTGCTCACTCCTGGACTTGTTCTCCTATTTGTGAGAATCTTTCCAGGTAGAAGCTGCTTCAGATTTCATGGTGAATATATTTGTCAGTCCAACACACTGAGAATTTCAGGTAGGTAAAATGAAAGCAAAGACACCTCCAGCTGAGGTTCATTGCATCACAGGTCGATGTGACTGCAGCAGTTTCAAGATGTAGACCCCGGGGAGCCATCTTCAAGCTGTCAGGCTTGCATGCTCCTGCAAGGTCTGCACCAGAAGAGGTTTTAAACCATCACATTCCTTCAAATATTAGCTACAAGAGGTACTTGGCAACCTACAGGTTCACATCTGTAAGAACGTGCTGAAATACTCTGTGCTTGCAGGCTTATGGAATGAGGGCTTAGCTATCACAGTCGTGTCTCGCATGGTAGCAGGAAAGAAATGGTCATGGGGGAGTCCCTGCAGATAGTTATGACAACTATTTCTCCCTTCTCTTCCAATTATAATGCCATTCTTGAGCATGGACAGATGTGAGGACAGGAAGGTGCGTGGTCCTGGGTTTCTTATTAAGTACAAATGTTTTACTGAAGTTCAAAGCATAACAGCCAAACACATTTACAAACAGTGTCAGAAGGTGATAAGCATTGGCAAAGATATGCCATTATAAGACCATAGCCTGGGAAGCTATGTTGTTTTGTATTTGAGTTTGGGGAGTACTTCTAACAAAGTAGTAAAAAATATCCTATTACACAGTAGTGTAATTCCATATTTTATATTAATTGCTCTTAAAAATCAAAAGACATATTCTGTCTGTTAATGTACACACTCACATGGCCTCCTATGAAATCAATGAGATCCACATGTGTGCATCTGAGGCCTAAATTTTCCCCCAAAGATTCTTTAAAATCTTTTTACAGCCTAGTAAGTCATAGAATAAAGTCGTATGTTTCCTTTCTTCTGCCTCCATACCCAAAACAGACACAAGTTATTACAGGCTGCTCTGCATTATGCTGGATGGTAACGGTACCCTGAGGGGCCACTGGCCAGCCAGGGATTGCCATCGTTCTGTTCTCACACCCGTGCACACCTAGACATTTCTGCAATCCTTTTACAGCAGCACAAAAATAAGAAATAGAGCCCAGCTCCATATGCAGCCCACTGATGATATCAAGAAATGCTCCAGGAATTTCAGTGGCAGAAAAAAAGTGCAACAGGACATCTCAATGGCTTTCAGACCAAGAGAAATTAGGAACAT
Organism: Microhierax caerulescens; assembly: GCA_035590215.1. Lineage (NCBI taxonomy): Eukaryota > Metazoa > Chordata > Aves > Falconiformes > Falconidae > Microhierax > Microhierax caerulescens. The sequence continues at coordinate 93,844,497 of JAVJGJ010000037.1, forward strand.
GTACAGAGCTGCAGCACAATCATGTGTGCAGATGACCTGGAAGCTTTTAAGAGAAAGCAGAGTGGATATGTGATTTTACCAGTGGGGAAAGGTTCAGTGGCTTCAAACATGAAAATCCAGGGGTTCCAGCAGATCATCTTTATGTTAAGGGTAAAATATTTTGAAAAAGTCTGCTGTAACTGGCAAAAATTAGCAGTCTTGCTGCCACTCTCAACAGAACTGCCTGTCAGAGGTGCAAATCTCTGAAGAAGTAGCTCAGACTGCATTCAGACTAAGGCTGAGTTTGCAAGCTTCAAAATCTCAAGACTGCAGGTACCAAAGCAACCCAAACACTAGGAAAAGCTTGATGACAGCTCTCACTGCAATATTTCAGCAACTCTACCCCTAACCCTGCTTGGGCTTAAATATTCCCAGGGACACAAAATGAAAAATATATTTATATGGCTTTATAAGACATTTTAAGAGTGGAATGTTTTGATTTTTCCTCAAGGCAGCAGCTGTTCTCCCTACCATCTATGTGGAAAGCATTAGCTTGTGATTTGAATCACCTTTCACTGAGTCAAAGAATAATGGCATCATTGCTTAAACCAGTTAATAGTCAAGTCCACATTCCTGCCACCCAATCCATAGAGCCATGTTTTTATGCTGAAACAGCCACAAAGAACTTTCTAAAAATCTTGTTGGGACCTCAGGGATCTACTTAAGTAGATAGCATGGTAAGCAATTAAGATTGGAAGGCCAGGGTGGAAATGGACAACCGACGGGTACACCTAAACTGTGCTTTTGTTTGATTTTCTCCCATCTGGGCAGACAGATCTGTACTGGGCAGAACCAACTGGCATCAAATGGGCTGGCACATCTAAATGTAAACTCTTTGCATTTGTAGAGTGGGTTAAGAATGCCTTGCAATTGACAAATAAAGGAGGAAGGCTTGCATGACAAAGGCATCGGCAGCCTATGCTCTACAAACTGGGGGGGGGAATGGAAATCTTTATGGTGACAAAAAGCCTTGAGAACTGCCCTTTTACCCCATTTACTTTATCTTCTTCTAATGGAGAATACACTTGTTTATAATTCGTTACAATTGTACTGAAAAGGGAAATCTGATTATACACTGAAAAACTGATGGATTGCAAAAAGTAGCTTCCCTTTGGTGTTAAGAAAATTCTAAAATATCAAAGGTTTGATTATTTTTTCCCCTAATGAAGAAAAAACTTGTCTTATATTGTGGCAAAATTAAAGGTGACCTTCAATGTGATGCTCCTGCCTATGTTTTTTAATGTTAATGCAGGGTGCCTATCATTTTGTTCAGCAAAAAAAGCGTGGAAGGGGGAGAGAAAAAAATAAAAAATAATTTAAAGTAGGAAGATCAGGTAACCCGAGATGCTATTACAGTCTGCCTATGGAAAACAGACTAAAAAATCCTTCCTGCAGAAAAGACGATACTTGAAATATATTTGAATAACCTCCAGTATTAAAAGATTTAAAAGTATTGCTCATATATTGCAAGAACTCCATGCCTGGCAGGTAAATACTGGATTACCCAACCTCTCTGTTAGATTTCAGATGTGAAAATGAGTATGTAGACAATTCACGTGTCCAGTTACAATTCACATCCGGTATGCATTGAGAGAAAAGTCCTTTCTACTAAGGAATATGTAAACAGACTATGTAATTTTTGATAATTGATGCTTATGTTTGCTTTCATTTTGACACTTGATCATAACTGACAAACCAGTGGCTAGGAAAGAAAACTTTAAGCTGTAAGAATAATAAACAGATCACTGAAAGAGAGGGGGTGGGGGTGGGGAACCAAACAAAAAAAAACCCATACATGGAAAAAAAACTTCAGGAAGTGGGACTAAGCCACAAATAGATAGACAAGTAATTGTTTGGTGTTTCATCACAGATTTAAATGAACTCATAGACCTTTCCAGAAGCCGAGTGCATTTTTTTTGAAGGTAACAACATTAAATGCTTTAAAAAGGGTTTAAAAATGCTTTTTCTGCCTTAGCTGTTAAACTAGAATGGTATAAGGTGAGAATATTAAGAAAATTACATTTAATATAAAAACTTCTGTTAAGAAACAGTTTCAGATCAAATGGATTAAAAAAGTATAAATAAAAATGTATGTATTCATGCTGTTTGAGCCTAACCATTTCTATGAATCCTGAATTGACTCATGAGGAGCTTAACTCTACAGTTCAGCATCAAGCACTGAAAAGATTGCATCTAAAAACACCTTCTCAAACATTCTGCTTTCTCATTCACTATGTCATGTGCACAGGCCCACTGTGGAGTCGCCTACCTACCAACCCTTGCATAGGGCCCAAAGCAATCCAGCTTTACTCGTAGTGTCTACATTGGCTCAACTGCCATATGTGTTGTCCACACAACCTTCCCCAAACTCACCTGAGCTGAGAAGGTGGTCAGGCTTGCTTACTCCTTAATGCTTTTGAAATTGTTAATGTGGCTGAGATGGATGAGAATGAGTAGGACACAAGCCTGTCAGCAGAAAACATGATCTCAGCAGTATGTAGTGTAATTGATCTAAATCTCAGTTACAGCATTAACAGACTCCAGCAGGGGAAGAAGGTGTATGGACCACAGGGTTTGTTGTACTTGATGGTATTCTTACTATGCGACGTAGGTATTGCTCAGCAACATGGATTTTTGCAGCCTGCTTCCAGTGGTTAGCACAGATAATTCTTTCACACCAGCAGTTTCATTTTTACATCCAGAGGCTCTTTGCTGAGTGTCTGTCAAAGTCCAATTAATTACCTGCAGAATTATCAGCTAAAACCCTATCTCTTTCCTCTAAGTAAAATATTTAAGAGATCAGAAAGCAACAGAGAAAAGATAGCCATACACAATTAATGAAAGATAAGCATCCAAATGTTTGGAAGTTTATTTTACAGATGTGTATCTCCAGATACTTATTTCATAAAGGAAGAATTGATACAGAGTCCAACTTTCACTTGATTGAATAGAGGACAGCCTAAGAAAGAAGAATCTGAGAGAGCAATCCAACTGAAGTCTCAGGCTGAAAAGAAGAAATAATGCATCCTTCCCAGAAACTGCAAGCATAGTTATGTTCTGAATGTTAAAATTCGGTAATGCTTCCTTGTACCACTTACGTTCCCTGTAGCTCTGCCTGCTTGAACCCCTTTGAACCTGCCTGAGCCCCAGGCAAAGGTCTTGCAAGAACCCCACTAGCACATGCAGTCCCAAATCCAACTTGAACCCAGAAGGCACTACCAAGCTGTTATTAACTCCAGCAACGTCAGTCCACAATTTTATCCTCGGATAAATTACGGAGCCTCCTTGAGATCTACCGGAAGAGTGTTAAAAGAACACAGAGAAACTATCAGTGTGTTATTTGCCACCTTGCAAGCTTTATCCCCATTCTTTCTAAAATCTTCACCAACGCACCACCAGCACCACCTTACTGACTCCTGAGGAGATGCCAATGCTTAGTGGAGGTACTGTACTAATTAAGATTTTGAGAGCAGTAAACAAAACCATCATGTTTGACCTCACACTTGGCAAATTATTCACAGTCCCCTTGACAAGATTGTCTTGAAAACAACCATTGCCAGTAGGGATCTGAGACAGCAAGTGCAGCAAATAAATAAATAAATAAATGTCTACATGTGTGAACCTCATTCCTTAGGCAAAAATAATGAGTTAAATGCGTGAAGGATCTGCTGCTCTCTTATGTATAGCAGTTGTACGTACAACAATGTGCAAGAAGCCTTCCAGAGACTTCTGTCATTGCTTGGGTAAGCGATAATTCAAATTGGAGCCTACGGATTTCAGGCACTTGCATTACTCCCAAGGTTGCTGGTTTGTCATTCTAAAAGGGCGGCACACCTCTGCAGCTTCTTTCAGTATAGGTTAAGTGAATGAGAGTGTATCACATATGCCAGAAGGAGGTGGAATTGGCAAATTAAGGCAATCCAAAGCTCTGAAACTAGGGAAAAATAAATCTGTGCAGAAGGACACATAGTACACATATGAACAACACCCACCCAGACTATCTGAGGCCTTGCTTTCTTGATTGGAAGAACAAACTCCTTTCTGAACTTGGCTTATTTTTACAGACAAAGCCACCAAGCTCACTGGACAAAAGTACAAGTCATAAGAGAAGGACAGGGTGCCTAACCTAGGGAATTTATCTCATTCTGAAGTGTTTTTCACACAGACAGGAGAAAGTGCCACTTGGAACAGGCTTCTTGTAACTTCACTTTCAAGCAACATAACTTTCAGATAACTAAGTCCACCTTAACCACGAGGCACATATTACTGAGACCATCTGAAATCTCAGCCTTAACGCTGTTAGAGCAGGAACTCTTTGTGGAGAGGGTGATCCTTGCAGTGGTATAGCCAAATAGCTTCCAGCAGCCATGGTTTTAAGGGTTTCCTGTGTTTGATGCTGCATCTAGATAACTGCATTTAGCAGTCGTTGATAGAACAACTTGCCTAATTCCCTTCTGAAGCCACTTATGCCTTTTGGTTTCTATAACATCCCATGGCAATGAATTCTGCAATCTAATTTTATGTTGCGTGAATAGCATTACTAACAGAGTAAGACACACCTTTCCAGGGATTCAGTAAAATGCTGACACCATCTTAGTTTTGTCTTGTTTAATCTCATGAATCATAAGCAATACAACAAAGATTTCTACACTTGTCTGCTTTTTTCCCCCAATATGAAAAAACTATTTAAAGCAATGGCCATTAACAGGTAAATGACATAGTATGCTTTTGAGCAGGAATGTGTATTTCTCACATAGCTCATGCTACTGTAAACCCAGAGCTGGATGAGGCTATTCAGCAAAGGTGTCAAAAAATGAGGAATATTATTTGCAGAATGAAATGTGAGGCTGGGAGGGGACGGGGAACCTTCTCAGTCCTGGAACAGCCCAAGTAGGAAGCAGTGGAGTCTCCCTGGAAAAGAAAAGCTAGGAAAAACCAGCAGGAGTTTTAGAGGCAGGGTGAATAAGAAAAAGAGACTGGGAGAAGGTAAAAAGATGTCTTTAGATTTCCACTAGAATTAAATTGGAGAAAGGGAGCAGGAGGGACAGTGGAGAGGCAGGTTAAAGGATTGTATTCCTGTCATCGCTAGCAGAGAGCAAGTAGGAAATGAGACCTGGACTGTCTCTCTCCCAAGTCTGCTGCCCTAGGCAACTGTTTACTTTGCTTTTGCCCAAGCCAGCGTGAGATGTTATAAAACGAATTTCCAAAATGCTCTGAGTCACCAGAACGTGGATGAGATCTGTGGATTCAAGCCACCTTTCAAGATTATGAATCTCTTCTGAATATCCATTATGCCAACAATATATAACAAAATCACTGCTGTAATGCGATGCACATGTCAACTTTAAGGATGCAGTCTCTGCTCAGATGGCATCAGCAGAGGGACACGTCAGCATGGTGGATTACCAGAGCAAATGCTTTAGCATGCAAAGTGATGCAATGTGTTTTGACAACAATTGTTCCCTTATGTTTGCTTCTGTGTCAGGTTTGACTGACTATCTGCTAGGACAATGCTCAGGCTCCTTTGCATTATTTTGCAGAAGAAGATTACGTGATCAAATGCTTGAAGCACATAAAATCACTTCCAAGATTCAATGAGATAGACTTGCCAGAAAAGTCAGTAGGTGTTTGAGATCATTGATGCTAACAGCTAGACCTGGATTTTTTAAAAGAATATGTGCTTTGTTTTGGATTTGCGGGTTCTTCTTGTTAGTGGTTGTTGATTTTTTTTCTAATCCACTATCATATAAACTGCCTAGAAATTCAGCCTTAGCATAATGTTCACATCAAATGAAATTCACCCGTTAAGAAAGAACACACAGAGGATCCTCCCTGAAGTGGAAAAAACAGTCTCTGTATAGAGCAGATTAGATACCCTGTGAGCCTTTTTACCCTAGGCACATGCCTAGAACACAGCAGACTCCAATGACACAGTAGATCCTTGTACAACTGGGAGGCTCAGCACTGCACTGTATCTCTTAGCAGCCCTTTCCCCATCTGTGGCACTGAAGTTTTTCCAGTAAAGGCACAGGCCTCTATAGATATGTTGCATATATGGATAGCTGTAGAAGAAACAGGAAGGGTTACCTGTTTTCATCACTTTTATATTGCATTTCCAGCCTATCCTGAACCACCACACAGTCTCCAAAGTGAGGGAGCATCATTCACATTCAAGAGACAAGGGCAGAAGGCTAAATGACCATAGCACTTGCCCAGATGTCATGATCTCATACAGAGGCTTCAATCTGCTCCTAGTGTTGGGTCTAGCCAGGCACCAGCATCTCACTATAGAGCTTTGCAAGAGCTTCAGGCCCTCAGAGGTATTTAGGCACTGAAACCAGTGAGAAGTGGTACTGATACACTTTCAGAAATCTGTCTTTAATTTCATCATCCCATAAATCTCTAATGGAGACATCCTTCATCTTTTCTGCTTCACAAGCCAGTTGTGAAGCTTAATTGCACGATGATTATGAAGTCCAGTAAATACAACATATATTAAGAGCAGTTAATGAGATTTCTGTCACAAGGAGACTCTATCTCCCGTGAAATATTACTCAGATGTTGAAAAAAAAATATGTTTTCAAAAGAAAAACACAGACATATTCAATATAAAACAAATGCAGCTTGATTACTTCCTTAAATAATGTTATAAAACTCAGTAGTATTTATTAACACGGCATGGAAAATAGCATAGACTTCTCTGACCAGCACGGAATACCATCTGTTCATCCACGTGTCAGTTGTTACGTGCAGTGTCTGGCCATGGCTGGGACTCTAGACCAACAAGAGACCCCAGAACCACAAGGGACCTACTTTCCAAGGGATCTAGTTGCTTAAATACCTTCAAAGACCTCACATGAGTCCCATTCCACCAAGTACCATGTAAATCCACCACAAAAAGATGGACTCAGTTTCAAATTGTGTATACTCAGTAATGCAGTCTTACCTTACCACGGGGCCCCACATATAAAAAAAGGTGCACATGGCATCGCTGCAATTGGAATGTATTCAGCCAGTTCAGATTCCTCACACTGCTTCAACCATTTGTCCATAGTCTTTACATGACCAAAGCACCTTGTGTTGCCAGAAAAGAAACAAGAAAGGAAGAAAAATAAAAAAAAAGAGGTCTCAAAGGTTATGCAGTATTAACTATATAATGGTTGAAGTGGGTACAGTGCAAAGACAAGTACTTTCCAAACAGATATTCACATACTGACCGATTAATTAGTTTTATAGCATGGTGGAATTTGACTAAATGACTATGTGCACATGTAAGACTGTAGTGCTGCTTGCATATTGCAGCAGTAAAGCATATAGCCTTACAAGAGAAGAAAGACTCAAAGGGGGAAGGAGTGATTCCTGAAAAAGACAACTCTTTAGCATGCATGCTTCCCAGACATGGCAAACATCCTTCCTACTTATGCTGTATCTGTGCAAACATTTCCTGTCAACAATTATGGTATGGAATTTATAAAGACTTTTGCAGAGCTCAGACAGGAGTGATTTTCAGCACATGAAGCCTGTTACAACAAGTTCTATTAATATTCACCAAAGGAAAACCTGTTTGTTGACCTAAAGTGCAACTGCTTCCTATTCTCTTCTTGTGAAATTATTTAAGTCCTGTGGGACAACTGTACTGAGCTTTTGACACAAATATTAAAATTCTATTTAGATGTACAATGTTTTAATGCAAATTTTTACCATAAAACCAAATGCTCCATTCAGTTAAATTAATAGAATTACAAAAAGATGTAATGATAGCAATTAAGTCTTGAAAATGCAAATTTTATAGTCAAGGACAATTACTTCATTTATAGTATACTGGAATGATGCCAGATGAAGGTAATTTAGATCCCCCTAGCTCACAGTTATATCATGAAGGATATCTTAATTTCATTAGTACAACAAAGATGGGTGAGAAGTTAGAGAATGCAAAAAAAAAAAAAAAAGAAAAGATGGGAGAAAAAATTTGACCTTTCTCATTTCATTGCAGCTAGAATACATAGATCTTACTAAAGTATCAGTAATATTTCTTTCTACCCCCATCTCTGAAAAAATGCTTTTTTTTTTATTAGCAGCAATGGAACATTAGTATGTAAAAGGTCAGCCTCATTCAGATACTTAGAGCCAACGTGCCCATGCCACAACAGTTATGGACCTCCCATTATCTCAGTTTTAAGGATGCATACAGTGTTAGCTCATGGCTTACAAGGTCTCAAGCCATGGCCTCAGGGCCACAGAATTTTGTCCACAATAGGACTTAAAACATTCTTGAAAAATTCTGCTCATTCTTACAAAAGTACTCCTGCCTCCCCAAACAGGCAAGTCAAATATCATTAGTTTTTCATTAGCATAGCAAAGAGTGATCAAGTAGATGCAGAATAGAGTGACATACTAAAGATCTCCTGGCCTGCTTTGCAGGAGGGAGGGAAAAAAAAACCCACACTTTTTTTTTTTAATACTGTTTCATACAGATTCTTTAGCAAATTACCAAGTTCAAATAGGAGAAATAGGAGTCTGAGACTCCAGAGGTTCTTCTTTCTTTCCTCACTGCCCTTAAAGATACTCCGAACCCCAACAAGCATCCAGGGAAAGGCATACGAAATATAGTGCAGTATGCAGTTTAAATAAAAAGTCTTTACATCTACCATTTTTCCTTCATGTTCTGCTGTAGCCACTGCAGAGAAACCCAAGCCCAAGAGGGATGAGATCACATAAGAGTTGTATCCTAAATTATCCTAGTCAAATCAAATCCCCTTCCCAAAGCCTAACACATGGCCCTGCCAGGCCCTACCAGGCCCCAGCAGTCCCTGCCAGGCTGCACCAGTCCCTGCCAGGCCCCGCCAGGCCCCACCAGGCCCCACCAGGACACACCAGGCCCCACCAGGACAAACCAGGCCCCGCCAGGCCCTGCCAGGTCCCACCAGGCCCCACCAGGCCCCACCAGGACACGCCAGGCCCCACCAGGACAAACCAGGCCCCGCCAGGCCCTGCCAGGTCCCACCAGGCCCCACCAGGCCCCACCAGGACACGCCAGGCCCCACCAGGATGCACCAGCTCACAGCAAAGCAACCTGTGCACTGCAGGAATATAGGGGGTTTTAGCCTTCATCTCACTGTTGCCGTCTTGTAATGTCTTTAAAGGGCAACATGCATACGTTAAGGCCTTCCTGGGAGAGAAGCATGAACAAGTGAAAATGTTTCGTTAATCTAACCTATAAGTTAATTAAATTTGCTCTTCAGTGATTTAGTTAAAGGTATTGTTTACCACAAAAATGGGCTTCTTAGAAATAAAAGGACATGTATGACCTGAGTTTAGTTCATTATTGGGCTGATGGCTATTTTAAGGAAACAGCCTATTCTGAAGGAAAAAGGTGCCTGACTAGGGTTTATGCTTTTGCTCCTTATTCCTAAACTAAAATACAGCTGAGCACACATGAAGACACTCTGGCTTTGCTTTCTTAGAGATGATCTTGTGAAAATAGGAACAGGCCCAGTGCTTTTGCCCTCCCACTACTTGACAGTAGCACTGTCCCTGTTCTGCACTGATCTCACAAGTGAAAGTCTGACCATGCTGAATTGTGCCAGAGAGACACCACTGACTTCAATGGCAGGATTTCACCCCATATTTCTTCAAGTCAAGGATGCTATCAGTCACCCCTGCTGCTTGAAACCAATGGATGATATTCTGTCTCATGGAGAAGCCATCGGCTCCCTGTGGGGTTCAGATTTCCTTCAGTGAATTCTGCCTTCTACCGCCTAAGAAAAAAATTAGACCTTGTACCAATATTGACTTTATCCCACACTTCTGATTGTTATAGCCCTATTACACCTGACAAGGTAATATGAGCTTGTTATTTCTATTTATTTATTTATTTATATGGACTGATGTACTGTTCTAAACTCTCAGAAAATCTTTGTGGATGTTGTTTGGACATTTGGTTTAATAAGGAGTGTTTGCGTGAATTAAGGTTGGGTATGTTTGTGCTATATTGTACAGCACAGCTTAAACTTCCATGTCATTTTATTGAAAAGCATAGATTTAACAAGCTAATTGTTTGTGAATCTGCTGAGTCTCAGCCGTTGCAGGAAGAAATGTTTTGTCCAGGCTATTCCCAGTATGTCTCAGTTGTAAAAAACCAGGCTGTGATAGTAATAGGATATTGATTAGTCTGGATCCCATACAGAGCAGAACTTGATTCTTTGGTGGACCACTAAAGGTCATATTGCTTGATTGCTCCATGGCTTCTAAAATACAAGAAATATTGAACCAAAACTGCTTTCAATTATATTTGTATTATCTGAGGCCTGGGAATGTAACTGAGGGCAGCATTTGGCCCATTCTGTTAAAGAAATAGGCTGATTCTCAACATTTCATTTTGTCATTAGCAGAGCTGAACATCAGTCCTGTCTGCTCTAGTTGATGTCCTGAGCTAAGCTTAATTCCCTGGTAAGCAGGTACAAATCTGTTTGATTTCACAGACTTATGTTTGGATGGATCTGCCATACAGTGCATAGTGTTACCTGAAAATTACATAGTGTTTAGGACTAGTTTTGGTTTACATCTTCATATGCATTTTTGCAGAACAATATTTACAGCTGTATTATGAACTCCAAATTCTTCACTTGATCTGAGTGTCACAATGGTCTTAGGTCGGCAATAAGCTAACAACTTGCTGTTAAATAAGATTTAATCAAAGCATGATGCTGTAGTCAGTGAAATGATTTACTTTTTTGCGCTAACAAAAGTCCAGGTCAAAAATTATATAATGATGTCAAAAGATATTGTGCAAAATCCTACAGATCTAACTCTTCCTTTTATTACACTGAAACCACTGAGATAGTAAGCACAGAAATAGGCTTCTGGGAAATGTTATAAGTGAAGGAAAAAATTATCCTATTCTGTCTCCTTTCACGAAATTCAGTTTTCTATTCAGAGCTCCAACAGAATAAATTCTGTTTCTGCTCACCCAGACAATTCAAGACAACTGTGGAGAAGAATTATAAAAGACAATTACTTCCTTGATTCTATCAGAAATGTAAGTTAGATTTAGCTTGATCCTAAATTCTACTAAATCCTAAAATTCAATAGAGAAATACAGGAGTCATACATTAATTTTAGTCAGTACTGTTCCTAGTTGTTCTGTCGCTTGGTAAGTTAGAAAGCAACTTCTCTAGTGCATATTTATTCCAAATTAATAGAGCAATTCTGAAAAAAAATCCTTTTCTTTTTTATGCATTTATGGAATTATTTATTTCTTTCTATTTCTAGTCCATACTGCTTCTTATGGAGTGCAAGCCCCCTTTTTGATCCAGACCTATATCTGCTTTGAAAACTACGGATGGGATCATTTATTTTCTGTTTCCTGATGTTTTTCTTCTCACTTTATGAATACACCAAAATGAGACAAATTATTTCTTATCATTTTCCATTTTCCCAACTTTCTGAATGCTGGAGTGGGTTTCTCTTGAGATGTGATTTAAAAAGAATTTGAGGACTTGTATGTAGAAGTCCGTATTCTCAGAAGTTGCCTGTGATTTCTGGAGACTCAGCAGTTTGTGGGTCAGTTTAGACAACTGCTTTATTTTTAAATATTCAGCACATTCACAAAGCCTGTTGAAGCACAAACAAGGCTTTCAGTGTCCTTTAGGCTTATTCTCTTCATTAATTCCATACTGAGGTATTTTGGTAAAGTCTTTAAAAACTTTCTTTCAATGAATTCCACAGTCCTGTGTAGACAGACAGTGGGAAGACTAGGTTAAGACCAAGCTTCAAGTTTTCCTGATTCTTTCACAACTTCTTGTCTATTGGCCAGTTCTCAGCAACTACAGGCATCTGTAGAATTCAAGCAACGGTGGAAAATCTTCGCAATATTCTGTCCAGTTAATGGAAGGCCATCTAAAATCTTGGGGTGTTTTTAAATATGAAGAATTACTTGCTTAGATATTTTATTTATATATATATATATATATATGCCTTTTTTTACTTCGTGAAAAGGATGCATTATAAAAAGGAAGTTTGCAAGACAGAAAAAATAGGCATCAAATTCCAAAAAACAAGGAAAAGCATACAGAGCAATCTTTTCAAAAGCAGATTGCAGATCCACTGACACTGTCTTGTTCACAGTAACACATCAAGTAACTTGGTAAAAAAGAGCTTTCAGCTTGTTCGTTTAAAATGTTCTAATAAAACATTCAACTCGTAACATTGCAGTACCATGTAAGGGCTTTCATATGCTTTCCGATATAGCTTCTGACTGGAAGTATTAGCTGATGCAGCAGGATAAATAAAGAAATGTCTAGATTGCTATGGTTCCCAAAGGTCATTTTTATGAAAAGATCAGGAAATATGTTTCATTGAAATTAAAAATAAAACCATATCAAGTTTAATAGCATTGTTACTATAATGACATAAAATTCAGTGAGATGGTGTACTGTTTAATATTTGACTGTCAAGTTTCCACAGTGAAACTGAGATGTGTGGAGGCATTTAAACTTTTTAAACTGAATTTGCTTTCAATTTTATTGCTGTTTCATTACCCACTTCCCTGTTTTTCCCCTGCTATAACACTGCTTGTTTCTTAGTTGAACCCGATGCTTTCAGTAAAGTACAATAAAAGTTCCTGGAGGGCCACACTTCTATTTTCAGGAAGACTTAATGTGAATAGGCATCCCAGATGCCCCCACACTTTCTACTCCAA
>JAVJGJ010000037.1:93863250-93898612 GCA_035590215.1 Microhierax caerulescens
GCCCTGTGGGAACTGCTTGGAGCCAAGCAGAGGAGCTCCTGGGCGTAGCATACCCCAGTGCTCCACTTCTGCCTGCCCTTGTGTGGAAACACTGCCAGTCTGTGCATCCCAGGCACAGGCATGGGCATGGGCAGTGAGGGACCAGTCCCTGCCAGGAGTGCCAGCCCACCCTAGTATGAAAAAGCAACTGGACAGGAGCAAGGGGATCAGAATCAGATTCTTAGAAATGGTGGACTTAAAAATTGTCCTATCTGAACAGACAGAACACATACTTGGTAGATATGCTTTACCAATTGTCCAAGTTAGTATCAAAAATGCTGCTTATGGTGCCCTTAGAGTTCAAACCTTGTCTCAAGGAGACTCGGGAGGCTGGAATAATAAAAAAAAATAAAGGAAAGCATAAAAAAGCTGAACACAGCCTGATTTGGTCAAAGAAATTCAAAACAGTTTTCATATCATTGAAAAAAAAATTAAATTATTATTTCAGTGGAAAATTCACAGTATTCTTCATTTTCATTGCCAACTTTAACCATACCTTCCCTTTGTGTCTGCAAAACAAAGATAATTATTTTTTTACTCACCTGCATAAAATGCTTGAAGAACTCCAGATGACTGAAGATATAAAAATGGAAAGGAAATGTGTGTATATGCATGTTTATATATAATTGTTATTATTGTTACAGTCTGCCAAGGAAACAAAGATTATTTCTAGAAAAGCTTTGGGGTTTTTTTATAACTTCAGAAGCTGTTTAATAACTAGTGATCAGATGAAACCCAACTGCATCTGAAATCAATGTGAACTGGATTATGTCCTGGAGAAGCTTTAGCAAAAAAATGTTTATATTACTGAGTATTTGTTATCTTAGATAATCACCATTTCTGCCTGTATCTTCCAAGAAACTCACTCTATTGCTCTGAAAAATATGTAATGATTGGAAGATAATTTCAGAGACCAACCCTCCTGAAAATCTAAACCCATGATCAAAATACTTGCAGTGTCCCAGATCAGTAAAAGCAGGCTGGAGAGGACAAGATGAGAAGCCCTTTAATCTTCTGACCTCAGTGACTGCAATGCATTTCTTCGGTCTTCTTCTCCCAGTTTTGGTCTTTGTATTTAGGATTTCATATTACTTCTTCTTTAATGTATATCATTTAAATCAGTCAATGTCAATAGAATGTCTTCTAAACAGCTTAACTCTCTGACTGTTGGCTTCCTCCACTATAAAAGATAATGGTGACTAAAGCAATTCCCTCCACGGACTAAATCCTGATTACCACCCATTTCCAGGAAAGCTGGAACAATGTGTGCAATTTCACGTAGATACCATAAAATGGGCATACCATTAAATTAAACACTGGTATATTTATATAGTCATACAGTTTGACTCTGAGCTCATTCGTGACATGCACCCTGTCCCAGCAGCTAAATTATTCTGATTCAGTCGTTCTGTGATAGCTCTACTATGCCCATCATTGTGATGCTGGAGATGTTAAGCACTGAGCTGGTCTTTACCGCTCCACAGCTTTGTGAACTGCCTCCACTTTAGTACAGGTGTATCTACAACAAGGAGAAAGGCAGATGTTACCTTACACCACCATCTCCATTTTTAACTAACCATCTACCTTCTGAGTCAAATGGAATCACTCTGTGTTTCCCAGTAGCATTCAAGTGATGGTAGTGCAGTATTCTCAAGTGAAGTACTGGGCTTTCCACCCACATAGCATAAACTCATCTGCACTGTGCAGGGACTAAGCTCGTGGTTCAGGCCTTCACCTGTTGTTCTTCACATTAGTTCCTGGTGATGTCAACGACGTTTTGGTGTAAAGCACATTAACTCACCAGTTGGCATGCAAAGCCTTTGCTGGATTGTACGGACAAAGTCACTAACACTGTGGGAAAGATTTGCATTCAGAAGACTGCAGTAACACCCTCAGAAGGAAAGCATTGGGCTAATACTGAGGAATAAGGGTCTGGAAGAGTGCCTGCATTCACAAGAAAAAATAGTTTCCACTACAGCTTGTCAATGAATATTGAAAAAAGATGAGTGATGATTAAGAGTTTAAAATAATCTCCTTTCCACCCTTTCACCTGCCTCCAGTCAAACCATAAAGCCAACCATGCCCCTGGCTTACATGATAATGGAATTATTGTTCGCGGAGGTTTGGCCAGTCAGCAGTCAATAGTGAAGAAATGACAAACGTGTGCACAAGGGAGAGCCTTTGGAAAGAAAAGAGAAAGGAAAGAAGAAAATTTATTATTGCCAGTGTACTGATGAATGCAGGCATTAGAATAGCAGATGTAGAGTGTATAAGGGGCTGGAGAGTGAAAAGCTAAGTGTTGCCTTAGAGAACCAGGAAATGGAGCCAGGGTTGTGAAAGCCATCAAGCTGCCTGCGCTCTGCATTCCTTAATGTACAATGAAAAGCTTTGATAACAGAAACCAAAAACCCCACAATGGCAAGCGCTTCCTGCAAGAACCCTTGAAATCAGGTTTGCTGCCGATGTGGGCTAGATGTTAGTGTAAGGCAGAAAGATGGGTGAACTGGAACTCTGCATGCTGCAATGGGGATGTTTGCTGCGGCACGTGGGACTGTTGCTTGGGACACACCAAAGAGCAAGGAAAGGACTAGGAAGGATGCAGTCTTAGCTCCAAGGTAATGGATAATCCAGAAACAGCTGTTTCTCTTCCTCAACCTTTTTTAAACTGCCACAGGGACCTCTTTCCACTCAGAGCTCAGTTATTCTTCCGCATCGACTTCTCAACACACCACTTTGGCTTTCACAAGTAATCTGTTGAACAGGCTAGGAAATCTGTGCTGAATTCCCTCGTCTCCAATGTTTGGCTTCAGTTAGGAGAAGATTTGCCCCAAGACTAAATATGTGTAATATTAAGTGTAACCTTTTCTTAGCTTTATTGTACTTGCTCCTAAATCTAAATTATGTATACCTTGTGTGTGTTTATGTGTATGTGAGCGAGGGAGAGAAACTCAAACAGGCGTGGAAAATGTGGACTCCATTCACCCTGCATAGACTATAATATGAACAGACTCACAGAGGTGTGTGGGCATATATAGACTTAACCACATCTACTGTAAAGAGGAAAAAAATCCTGAGAAAAATTTTGTCATGTTTTCCATTTGAAATGTGTGAGCTGTGGAAACTCAAAGCTATAACATTAATGTTTCTTCTGGTAGGTTTTTTTCCGGTGCTATTTATTTTTCCTGTGCTATTTATTTGCTATCATGTTTTTTGGGAACTCGACAAGTTTGTGAGGTGTTTTTTTCCCCTTTCCCCATATCTAGAGAATATGCACACATTTGAATTATGACTTTCCTACAGGAACTAACAGCTGTATGTGCAAATCATGCATATAAATCAATTACCGAGGCCTACGTACTATAAATGCACCCATTAATTAAGCAATGTCAGATGCTATGAACCATGAAGTTCATTACATCTTTAGCATTCAAACCAAGGATTATTTGAAGAAGCAATACTACGTTTACCTAATAGTTAATGAAATTAAGCCGGGTTGTTGCCAACATTCTTATTTTATGCCTAATTCAGTGTTTAAATGTTTATGAATAAAACACTAACTGCTGAAAGCAGAAATGTTGAAATGTAATTACTGGTAAGTTATAACGCACTTGAGGACTCATTATACCAGACTTGGGAGTTTTAAGATCACCAGTGTAACACACTCTCCAAAAACACAGATTTTTTATGGGCTAAAAGCTGGAAAGACATAAATGCTGTTGAATTTGTCCTGGCTGAGTGGAAATTTTGATGATCGTGGTAGTATGATTTATGGGTATAACATTTTCCAGTCATTACGTGGTTGCATTTCAGCATTGTGACACGATTTGCATATGTGAATATCCCTGCAAATTAACTTCTGATGAGAGCTACATCTGCCTGGATTAAGAAGCTCCTATCTTAAAACCAATCCAGCTGCTACCCTGAAGGACCTATTTGAAAAAAAAAAAAAAAAGTCAATCTGCAATGTCATCATATATAGTTTTTCCATATGTATGTCCTGATTTAGGTTTAAATGTAAATATTGCATGGCAGTATTTGTTACATTGTTGGGTTTTATTCTGCCAGCTAAGAGGCACTCAGTGATGGGAACGTCAGGATTCTCTCTGCTGTGTAGCACCCTACTTCCCTCTGTTTCATTAACCTATCTACAGACAGCTAAGTATCAAGACCTACAACTGTTCAAAGACATTCTTAGCCACACGAATAAATAAAATCAAATATAAAAGGAAACAATGCAAAGAAAAGAAACAAAACTGTAAGACTCTCCAGAAATAACAGGAGAAGAGAACAGCAAAGACCTGCTGCTGCTGGCTCAGCATTTCCCAGGATCAAGCTTTTCAGCTGGAGGATATGTATCCACGGAAAAATGGTACAGCCTCTGCCACAGAAAACTTTGATGTGGGTTCTGAATCTAACTGATAGACACAAGAGATAAAGTCAGACAGGCAGACAGACGGGGGAGCGCAGAGAGTTAATGAAGTCACATTTTTTTCCAAACTAACAGTAAATTCGTGTCAGACTCTTGCTGAGCACTTTGCAGACCTCAGTCATTTTTTTGCAACACAGTAAAAGAGGAGCTTGAAGGAGGAATTTAAAGGAGAGTTGTGAGGCAGAGTTGAGAAGAAATTTTGCGAGAAGCATCAGTGCTTTTGAGCATTGCAAATAAAGGGATTGTGGCATGTGGAATCCAACACAACTGCTTGATGCAGAAGACTGAGGGAGAGGCAGAAGAGATGCTTGGAAAGCGGTAACACAGTCAAAGCAACAGACAAACAGACTTCTCTTTGGTGTGGCCTTCCAGCTGCTTAGCAAGGCAGTCAGGTCACTTTGGATGGGCTCTGAGAAACTGACACGTTCTCCAAGAGATGAAGGTTTGTAAAGCCAGGGATACAACTGAGCTGCAAGGTTCAGGAGGGAGGGACACCCTGCCCTGGAGGCTGGGCAGTGGGGGTGGGAGACAGAGGAGCGGGAGCTTGCACCGGGAAAATGAAGAGACTGTGCAAGCCATGTGGTCTTCAGAGCAGATCTGAGGCATTTCAGAGACAGCAGAGAGGGAGAGGAGCTGCTATTTTAGGGTAGGAGGAAACAGGTCTAAACAGGTGAGGAAGCAACAGGGGTCAGTAGCAGAGTGAAAGGCGCTGAGTTTGTGCATGTGCCAACAGTTGTCAGGAATAAGTGTAGAGAGGATTGAGGACAGCAGCCTGCATAAAGCTAGAGAGAGAGGGAGAGAGGGAAAAGAGAGTTAAGAGGAGAACCAAAGAAAGGAAGAAGCACTGACATGAAGGAAAATATATTTAGCATGAGATTTACATCCTTTTTTAGGAATGGAAGAAATCAAATATTTTTATTTCACTGGAAGCATTTTGATTTTTACCAATACCAAGTTTTTAAGATCTATAGTAGTTATTGTACTGAACGCAGGAAGTTTATCCTTTCTTCTCTCCCAGAAATTCACTAACATTGCTGCTGCTTAACACACTGCTTTTGCTAAAAGCCATTGCAGTTCAATTAAAATTTTAAAATTGTGACAATATCAATACATTTGTAATGAATTTCACTTTGCACATGAGTTGAAAACTTGATACACAGAAGTCAATGGCCAAACCCCAAGGAGCAATTGGAAACTGTTTCAGCAGCTCGTACGTACAGTGTTAACTGAGGCTTAAATATGTAGAAACCAAAACCACACAGTAATATCCATACCACATTTTTAAGAGGTTTTCATCCCAGTGTTGTAAACTAAAATGTTAGTGGAAATATAGTTCAAACATCATTAAAAACAAGTGTCCTCCCACAAAGTCAATAAGGAGCGGTAAATACCAGTGTGCTAAGCAGCACAAAGGCTAAAAGCTAAAATATCTTCACAGACACATACATACACAAAAAAAAAAAAACCAAAATACCGCCCCCCAAAAAAAACTCCAAAAAAAAAGACAAAATATCTGTAGGCAAAGACATAAATAAGCCATTTTCCTATGGTTAAGCATATGCAAATATACGATACCACCCATTCTTAGACTGCACAGTGACTTACTGTGAGATCAGTCTTCATGTGAATATAGCACTGAACAGGGAAAAGCCGGGAAACACCACAACATATTTATATATGCCAAGCAGGATACCTCAGCATGGACACGGTGCTGTGCTCTGCTGCTTCCAGACAGGAGCTGGATTGCTCCTCTGGGTTGGTGTGGAAGTAAGAGAGCTTGCTCTGCCTGCGTCCCCCTGTATAAATTCAAGCCTGTTGCTTGAAGTCTCAGAATCTGCAGCTGGTCATTACCTAATATAACACTATTTAATTGGTGGGTTACATCCAGTGACATTCAGCGATGCTGAATGCAGTCACACGTGAAAAGGTTAACAAGTGGGAGACATGTATTAGATCTTACCAGTGTTCATGGAGAGCAACAAGATTCATTCCAGTGTTGGTAATTCTAAAGTTGAGACCTCTGTTGTCCGATGTGAATGCAGACTTAGGGAAGGCAGGAGGGGTTCTCTCCCTAAAGCACAGCCAATCTCACGAGTTAAGCAGGGGCAGAGAGCAGCCTGGGGAAGACCCAGCAACCTGTGTGCAGTGCAGGCTTTGCTTCCTCATAAAGCAGCCGCTTTTAGATCCTACTGGCTAGAAACGCAGTCAGCAGCACCATGTGAACTCATTGCCTAAACGAATGTTCCTTCTTATCATGAAGTGTTTGGTTTATTGAGATGATTTTGAGATGACTAGGAGTAAAATCCCTGATATTGTGTGTTCCCAGGGAAGTTTCATTTACTGATTGTGTGAATGTCTTCAAGAAAATAGAGTTCACAGTGGCCATATTCACATATCCATCCTAGTGTAATCCCCAAATGGCTTTGTGAAGGTCTGAAGAAGCAAAGGAGTAAATAAACTCATTCTCTGTCAGATTTAGTTGCTTCTTCAAGAAGGACTGCTTTGATTGCTGTCTGTCTCTGTCATTCCCAGGTGGGTTCACACAGAACTCCTTAAATGATGTCAAGAGCAGAGGGAGCTAGAGCAGTGACATATATTGGCTCTCAAGTTATTGGGAGATATCTTGATTTTATTTCTTCTGGCACCAGTAGTCATTCTTTGTCTTCTGTTTAGCGTGGAGAAACACAACGTAATGTGCCCTCACAAGGGGAGAGTGAGATGCAATCATGTTATCTTGGAGCATCAGGTGCTCATTATAGCCAGCAATTAGCAAATCTCAGATGTTAGGATGCTTATTCAAGCCTTCTGATGCTACACTATTACATAGGAAATCCCATGAAAGTAGGTTGTGAGAATGCCAAGACTTTTGTCTGTCAACTGAATTATAATATATATATATATATTAAAAAAGAAAAAGAAAATATCTTTCCCCCTATACCTTAGCACTTCCAAGCTTGGAATGAACAAAGTACTGACTCAAGTACACATATTTGCTTTTAGAAAGGTTCATTCAGAGGATTTAATTTTGAGTATTCCTAAAGTTTTGTTTGCAATCCTTAATCTAACAAACTGGCAAAAAGCCTTTCACCATTTAAATAGGCTCTGAGCTAAAAATAATAAAATCGACAAGATCTAACTTCTCCACAGGGTTGGGCAGCTTGGGTTCACCCCTGGCTATGGCGATGTGGAAGTGTTTTCTAACAAGTACTGTATTTCCAAAAGGTGCCAATGAGTCTGGTTACCTCAGATTTTCAGCACCTTTTAGCACCCTAAGCAGAGGCCAGCCTCAGAAGCCACTTGCCATGTTTGCATCTAGAGACCGGTATTTTGCGTGCTACGTATTTTACGTTGTCTTTGAACACAGCAAATACTATTCCTGTAACACAAGGATTCAGTTACAGTTTTGTCACTCAGATATTTATGGAACAGTTAATTTTACGTAGTTGCTTCAGAAAGGAAACAAATCTGACAGCACGGATAACTCTTGTGGTTTTCTGTTGATAAAATCTAGCCCAAGATCACAAAGGACGCAAGTGAATCTAATTGAAATATTTCCTTTCTCTTCTATGGACACCAAGTCAGGCTCTAGGTGCTTTTCCTGTTGGATGGTTACCCAGTGGCCAATGCAAAATACTGGTACTTTTGGCTCATTCCTCAGGAACAGGACACACGGTCCTCCTGCCACTTCATCTCATGGTCCAGAGTGCTCTAGGATGGAGAATGAAGGATCATCACACCTTTAGGGATGCATAGATTAGTCAGACAAGACAGAAAAGCCTGCACTGGCAATGTTTCAGCTGTACTTGCTTGATGGATAAGGAGAGCCCTTTCATTCATGGATATGTTCATGAGAGGCCAGAAATAAAAATTGAATCGTTAGCATTATAATGTAAATCCTTCAGTAAGTATTCTAGATAAGAACAGATGGGTATGTAGATTTACCTTAGAACTAGATACTCTGACTTTTTCATAATTGCATTTCAGTTCAGAATAATTTATAATATTTTTCTTAAACAATTGAAGAACATTTTCATTTATCTCTTCATGGCAGTGACTTCCTCTGAGACCATGACTGAATAAATTAAAATTTACCTCTTATTCCTCCAGTTCCTGCTCAGTAAGGTCAAAAAGTTTAGATAAAACAAGCAGGATTACATTTTTTATCCAGGAACTCAGACATCCAGAGAATTGTTAGCCTTTGTCTTTTTTTTTTTTTTTTTCCAGGGGAGCTATTGGTACAAGTAGCTTTTCTCAGAGCATTACAGCAGCAGCCCTATCTTGTTTACCTTAATTACCTAAGAAGTTTAACTCTGCCTGAGTAATTACTGATTATTTACCTAGGTGAGGTGAAGGGGATCACATCCTACAGTATTGTCCTATCCCATTTTTTTTGGTCCCTGTGGAATGCTTTGGGTGTAGCATTACTACCAGCTCCCTGGCATAGGTGGGCGATGTTCCAGCTGAGTTAGGAGGGAGCAGGGTTTCATCCACAGGAGTGCAGTGAAGCTCGTATCTGGCTGCCAGGCTCTGTGGGCATTCATGACTCTCTAGTTTGAAATAACTGTTTCTATACTTTACACTCTGCAAACCTCAGCCTGGTAAAGCCAACTTTGGCCTGAAGGCCGACTGCCCCCCTGCTTGTGCCTCTCTAGGTATCACCTCTCTTGGTCTGATTCCCCTTCTACTTATGTTCTTGGTGTTGTAGTCTGAATTGCATAACATCTTTTACATCAGGTCCAGTGTCTGGGCAGAAAGCTGATGTGGTACTGGTGAAGGAAGGATTTGACTTGTCTTTCTGTGAAGCATTGGCGTACTCAGAGGCTTTTTTTGGTGGAAAATGCAATTCTGTTCAGTAGCATTCTGGGGTAGCAGATAAAACATAATTTGTTCCTGGGATACCTGCAATATGGAAGAAAAAGCTAAAAAATTTGCAAGCATTTAAACAGCAAAGAAGTATAACATCTTAACAGAAATATTTCTTGCACTATGTCAGGAGCAGCCTCATTAGTTTTTCTTTGATAATTAGCTGTAACTGTGTAAAAATTATTAGCTGTATTGAAACAAAGGGACTTTTGAAAGAGAACCAGCATGAATACTTATTGTTAGTGAATTAATTCAGAAAAGCCTTGATTAAGCAATATACACCTAATTTCACATAAAAATGCTGATTTTTTTCCCTGAAGATTAACTGTGAATTCCATTAATATGAAGAAAGTTCTGTTTGAATATCAATTAGAGCTTTGAGAAAGTGCCCTTGTATGCTGTGTTGGTACAACATGATACAAAAGCATGCAAGACAGATTTGCAATTAATTTTCCTTTTTCTTCCCTGGAATTCAGGAAAAAATCTGTCTCACATACACAGAGGACCCAAAAAGTGTGGAGTTGATGGCTTCAGCTTGTCTCCGCTTGTCTGGGTATGACCGGTGTAAAGGCTAAGGAGTGCCTGTGATCCCTGCTTGGCTCTGGATTTTCCTCTGGTGCTGATGTGTTGCTTTGTGCTCGGCTGCTGAAGCACAGCAGGAGCAGCAGCAGAACATCTCCTGCCTAAATCAGCCACACCGACAGCTTGATTTGTCTCAGGTCTTGTCCATTTTGTGCTTACTTATACCCCAGATGCTACAGAATTAAGATACTCCCTTTGTGGGACCAACACACATTCCTTCAGTGCCTTGGTGAGCCGCTGGGCATGGCAGCATGGGAGGACAGGATCTGGCTGGCTCCAGAAGCGGGGAGGCACATGCCTGGCTGCATGTCAAGCTGCTCCTGGACAGGGGAGGCATCACAGCACTGCTGCTGCTGGAGCCACCACCACTGCCATCAACACCTGAACTAATGCCTTCACACACGTGTGTGTCCACGACGGTGGCCGGGCAGTCTGCAGCGTACCACTGCTCCCGGGACACGTCCCATATGGCACCACCACTGCCGGCTCTCCCTCCCTCTCCTAGCACCCTGGCACTGATTTGGCTGTCTCTCTGGATGCCCTTTGTGAGGCTTCCTCACAAGCAGCATGTGCATGAGAAGCGCAGCTCAGCGAGGATGCTCGTGGGGTCATTGCCCAGCTGTTCGTATTACACCGCGAGGGCTGGGTTGCTGTCTCTGGGATTCTTACCCAGGTGAAATAACACACAAATTCGGCTTCCAATGCAGTACTTGGCTGCCTAATGAGTGAGGATATTCAAAAGGCATACACAAGGTCATTTTCATTATAAAAATAATATAAAATAAAATTGTGGAAAGGATATGATACAAAATCATGTAGGACAGATTTGCAATTAATTCTCCTTTTACTTTCCTGGAACTCAAACATACCTCTTAGAACAAATGGGCTGAGGCTTGGGACAGTAATAAGTCTTTGATTTGAATATCATTTTCAAAGAATCACACATCTCTAAAAGATTAGGGAAATATAACTTTTATTTTAATGCGAATAGTATTTTACTGGACCCTGGCAGGGTATTAGAGAAATTATCATTTTCTCATTAGTCTAACTGCCAGCTAGGTCTTCTTACTTTCCTTTTCTTCACAATGGAGGGTGTCTCAGACAAAACGCTACTTAATCAAATTAATTAAGAGGGAGCAGATTTCTAAAGAATGAGGTTCAGAAGGAACCAGGCCAGAAATTTAGCATGTTCAAGACTTCAAATGCTTTCTCAAGTTCCACAGACTTCAGCAGTATTTAATTGCTTTCTTGAGTCAGGTCCTAAGAGCATGGCTTTGGGATTAAAGCAGGGAAAATTTTTGTTAGACAAGAAGGTGCCATCAAATGGATTTATGAAAATATGGAAGTGTTGCTGAACTTCTTGTCGAAACCATTTCCTTCAAGAACATTCAGCTCTGTCAGTGCCTTCATTTTTTAATTGAACATTTTGGCAATTCAGGTTGAAACAGCCATTTGTTTCAAAACTCCTTTTCGCTATACAGTTGTGAAGTCTGAAATCAAAACCACATCTGACTTGATCATTTCTAATCAATTGTTCAAAATAACTGAGTTTTGTGCCAAACTGAAGCAATTATTTTTTGAACTATCAGAACTGCAAATGAATGCAAAAATGAAGCAACAGCAATAAAAGCAGTCCTTGTACAGCACTCAAAATTTGCAGGCTACAAAAAGAAAGTCCTTCATGGTTATTTTTTTATAACTTATCTTATTCAGTTGTCATATGAAGTTACGTTAACTGCTGCGAATACAGAGTAGTTATACAGTTTATTTTAGCATATATATGGAAACCAGTACTTATTTCTTCAGCTATGACATATTTATCTGCATCTTACTTTAGGGAGAAATATCTGGTTGTTAGTCACTTGTGATGAATATTTCATTATTATATAATGTTCACTGTAAAAACACATGGAGGCACTACCTGTTGTCTCAGGCTCTGTACAGATCACAACTGTGAAATATCACAGCCTGGTCCAGGGCTGATGGATGTCAGTTTGTCGTGATGGGGACCTGTTGCAGTGTCCAGTGTGATACAAAGGACTAGGGTAGAAATTAGATCCAGGCCACTCAGGAACCCTCTCCAGAGACAGACCCTTCTTTCTCTCCTTTTCCTCAACAAAAGTGTCTCCTAGCAGTAGGCTCCTTGTAATGATCTAACCAAAAGCTTTCAGACCAAAGCTTTGAGACACAACAGCATTTGGACCACATGACAGACAGTGACTGACCACAGGCTCCAGGGTGGAGGAGATGCCTTCTTATAGGGCACCTCAGACATGAGGCTTTGCTTTGTGCCACAGCATCCATCTCCAAAGATGGGTAACCATCCTGGTTTAGTGACAGCCCACCATGGAAGCGCTGCTCAGTATTTATGCTGCTGCAGAAAAACTTCAGACTGGACTCAGCCACACAAGTCTCAGATTGTCTGTGTCAGGTCTGACAGATCTGCCATACCAGAGTCCTGCCCATCTCCCTGGTTGTTTGACCATCCATCCCTGTTTGTCCCCTGGATAAATTTTTCAAGGACAGCATGATAGTAGAGCACAGAGGCAGAGGTATTGCACACATCCTCCTGTCTTCTCACGGGTAGAACAGTGTAGACCTCTGGTAAACGTCATGTGGCTTTCTCCTCACTTCCCCTCAGACTGATCTCACCTCCCATGTTCAAGCTCTTCATGGAGAGTCAAGTCCTCACTTCCCATGCTCAAATCCTTTGAGGAGAGCTGGTTTCATTTGCCCTTACTCAGAGTGCTCTGATGCTGGTAACGAAGACAACTGATTTCTAACCTTTTTTTTGGCAAAGAGATCATCTGGGGAAAACCAATGCTCTTCACCATGTGTGTGCTCAGGGGGGACTCTGAGGCAAGGGGATGGAGGATGAGGCATGAAGGGGAGGAATCATATCCACAGCTAACTGCCCTTTCCTCAAGCAGGGTTCTTGAAGTGGAAGCCATCAAAACTACTAAGAATCGAGCTTTGTTGTCTTTGCTCTTCCACAAATCTGTGATTCAGAAGGAGTAATGTAAAAACATGTGTTTCTGTTCTGAAAGGATATCTATGGTGTGTGTGATATTCATGAAAACCACCGGAATCTGTGACCTGCAACAACCTTTGAAAGTTCATCTCTCTATCTCCTTTTACTGATTCTCTCCCTTCTTTTCCCCTGTAGCACCATCTTATCGCAAAGTCCCCAAAGGGAGTGCTGAATAGGATGAAATAAGTTAAATATTTCCATAAAGAAGAGGTACCTCATTCAGAAGTCATCTTTTTAAAGCCTTACAAATTTCTTTATTACTTTTTTTAAGTAAAATGAAAGCAATAATGAACATTGAGTGGAATTAGCTGAGATGAAGGAGAAAACGCCCACCTAGGATGTCATGTAAAGCCTCCCCCCCAAAAAAAAAGAAAAAAAATTGGACAGAAGTGATTGTGAAACTAGCTATACAGAAATTAAGGAAGTCATGTAACCAAGTAAAGAGCAACATACTGCAGATTTTTGTTCTAATTATTAAAAATTGTTCTCTACCACTCTCAGACCTTCTAGTCCAAGTTTGAGGACAAAGTTAATTTTTACAGAAGAGTTATAAACCCGTGAAAACAGAGGTTTATAATGGGAATACTGGCACAATCCTAACTAATGGTGTGGTGCCATGGGGTGTCTCTGTAATAAAGACGGAGTCTCTGAACCTGTATGCCAGCCAGAATATCTAGCAACACCCAAAAAAATAGACAGAAGTAGATGAAACATCAGCAGCACTAGCTTTCTGAGATAAAACGAGTAAGTCCTACACTGTAAAGGATTACAAACAAATAATTTGTCACTGCTCTGAATAAATACAGAAAAGGAACCATGCTTTGAGAAGATGATGGGTTATTAAGGTATGGAATTTAATATCGTTGTCAATCTATAAAACTTTTACAACCTAGTCTTATTTGCACAGAGATTACATCCCCAAAGCTCAGTGCCAAAGACACATGTTAATAAGCTCACAACTTTTAATTAAGCAATATGTATAAGTAGATTCCCATTAAGCTGTGATTTGTGGGCTAGTTCATTACAGTGGGTTCCAGCCACCAGACACATATTCAATACAAATCAAGCAGCCTGCATATTATCCAGCTTAATGTGAGCCTACTTGGGATGTTTTATCACCAGTTCAGATTGGCGGTTCAGAGAACTATATTTTTTTCTATGATTGGGGGCAGTGACCAGAACCTTATAATGACCCCACGTTGTTTTCTTAATGAAACTATTCATCTGAATTGTTTAGTTGCAACCGGTAATTATTCATACAGTTAATCATAGTTCTATTATATACTATAAATATGACATTCAGCCAGAACACATTTGCTCTCATTTGAATTAAATGTATAAAATAAGGCATAAAAGAAGGAAATATGGGTATTACAGACATGGAGCGATAAAAATAATTCACACATTTTACTCCAAAGAGATTAATGACAACATTTTCCAGATCTTGAAATAACTCTCTTTTGAGTTCCTGAATTATGCTAAAATTTCTGGCCCCAGTTTGTGACACAGTGTCAAGTAGAATTTTTTCAATCAGCTTTACTTATGACACAGAGTAGCCTGCCATTTCACATGTTTCTTGCTTAGACGATTTCCCATTGATTACATCAGCAGCGAGGATTGTATGGCAATCTGACGCAGCAGTCTTAAAAATAAGATGGATATTCTGCAATATTTAACACTTTTTTTTTTTTTTTTTGCAGAAGTTAGAAGTTCATGGATCATTGGATCATAATCTAGGAGAAATTACTGCAGTCAGATTTCTGGAAAATAATACTTCATCAAAGCATTTTCTTCTGGTATTCCTCCTATAATAATAAATTAATGAATTAACTTTGCTCCATATTTACAGTTATCAAGTGTGACAACTGTTGTTTTTAACAGCTCTGTCACTAAGGACTCTACTGTACTTCACTGTAAGGAAATGCACATTTTATTTACTGACTGAACTTTCCCATGTAACCTCTCTTTAGCCCCCATAAAACTACACAAAATAGTTAGGGCTGATTATTTTTAATTTATATTTTCTATTTTGCTACTGAAATATTCTCTAAAATGCAATTTTAGCTAACATAATGATGATATTAAGAGATGCCCAGTATTTACTTGGAAAGTAGAATTTGTTTTTGAGGACCAGAGCATCCAGCCCCAGGTCCATCTTATTCAGTATCTTGCTATCAGCAATGGCTTAGACGTGAGGTTTTAAGAACCAGGGTGAGAATGAGTTCCAGTAGAGAAGACTCCAGGCTGAGAGAAAGGAGGCAGTTCCTGAGAAGGAGATGTGAACTACAAATCAAGAAGACAAGGAGAGAGGAAAGATCATAATTAGCTATAGCTCCAAATGTAACAAGAAGAATTTTTCCATCAATATGGTAAGCTGCTTGTAGCCAATTAAAAGACTGTAAAGTAGGGACAATGCCATATGTAGATTAGGCTAGTCTCATAAAAAGAGCCTTAAAGCAGTGTTGCATAGTTCATGAATTGATTTTGCTTGAAGGCCGAAGAAAAAGGAGCTGCAATAAGCCAGTCCTATAGAAATGAAAGTGGTACCCTGCAGAACTCCATCAGTGGCAAATGGTACAGTCAGAGGAGTTATACACATCCCTTTTTTTACCAAAGTGCATGCCACCTCACCAACTTTGATAGGATTACACTGGTGCAAACTGTAATGAAGATTTTTTTATGATTACACTAATTCTGGACTAACTAGAGCAACCTGGGAAAAACTGTACCTCTACCTTCAGCTTTAATTCACTGCTGAACGCCAGCACTTTGCCTTTGACAGCTCCATGGGATAAGCAGCATTTGGAGGAGTGAGGAAACTACTACAGAGGCCAGAAGCTAAAGAGTTAAAAAGAGTCTCCTGCAGCCTGCAGAGAAAGCTGGAGTCAAGGAAAACACCCAGACATATAGCTGTTGAGACAGGAGCAACATTACAGCCATTAAAATCAAATGTCAAAGAAGGAACAATGCCTATTAGCTTTTAGAAACCAAAACTGAACAGTTCAGCTTTATCAAACAAATGGGTTGCACTATCCAATTACTAACTTCTGATAAGCACCATGTCAATTTTGAAATTGTACTGCTGAGTCTGTGGAGAAGAGAAAAAATAAATCTGAGTTATCCACATAACAAGGATAAAAGGAAGCCGAACTATTACAATCCTGACCTAATTACCCAGGCAAATCACTCCCATTTCAGGAGCACTGTAAAGCCAGTAAAAACACTGTAGCCTTCGCTGACGAAGCTCTGACCTTGTATGAGGCCCCTTCCCTCTCCCGTTCAGGTCCCATCTGATCAGAAGCCTTGAGGAGTCCTCTGACTGGGTCCTTCATTTGAAGCAGTATCATTCGCAGCATCTTTTTGTTTCATCTTACTCAGGAATATAAGAGCCAGGGCCGAGCTGCTGGCAAGCATGTTGGAGGAAGGCAAGGGCATAACAAATAGCTTATTTGCTTTTTTTTAGAGTAATATCCATTGTGTTCAGGGAGGATGCAAAGGCTTCCATTCTTTCTTCGGTGTTAAGTGTGAAGCTGGTTGGAAACTCCCATTTTAGTGTTATTCTTTAGCCCAAGGTAGGGAGCTGTAGATTAACCATGGGCTGGATTTCTCCCTCAGAGCAGACAAATGGAATTAGGGAAACAGCAGCAGCAGGGTATATTATTGAAAGAACAACAATAATTAAAAACCTCATAAAATGTAGATTTTTTTTTTCTTTTTTAAAATGCATTTTTATCTAACATAAGGTGTTCACATACCTGGATAGATGAAGCCTTGAACTAAACAGAGCTAATGCCTCCTTTGCCTTCCCCATATATCCTGAAAAAACTGGAATGGGGGACATATCACCAGGGAAATGGCAATATTAGAGAGAAAGCTAATACCTTAGTAGGATTATTTATGAATTTTAAAACATATAGCTACTTAATGACTTTGCTGACAACCCTGGTAGTGCTGGGAGCCTAAGCCACTATAGACCTGAGCAGATTTCCTTAGCAGACAGCCATCAACTTTGATCTGTTAGATGGATATTTTATGTCTTACCTGTTCCCAAACGAGGTGACGTGGGTAACTCTGGCTGTTTCTATGTTAGTGTCTTAGATGTGCTTTGAGGGGAAATCTTCATGATGTCCCCACTTACTGTGCAATTCTGCTTCACACTGCAGCAGCCTTGGGGCACATGCACTGTGTTCCTTAACTGAGACTAGGCAGGAATATTATTCCAATTTATTCCTGAAAGTTTATTCCAGGAATAAACCTATCATACTCCAGCACTATTGGGCTTTAAGTCCACAGGGCCAGATTACAACTGGTAAAGTGAAGTAAAACCCCAGCACCTGTGTGGCATGGATGCCAGACCTTCAGCACCAGCTGTTTTCCTCTACAGATCTGTTCCTGTTGTCCTGTATGACTAATGTACAGGTTTTGTATGCTAATGTAGGTGTAGTCTCCTAGTGTTGCTTCCTTGAGCACTCTCACAGCTTATGCTTCTCGGGTTTTTTTCATCTCAGCCTAAAGCAAGTATTAAAGTCCATGTTTCACCCCTGACCACTTAGCCATCTTTGAAGACTCTCACCTCAAAGACTAACAACTCACAACACTTGTAGTCAAAAAAGAAGACTTCCAAATAAACCTTTAAGCCAGCCAGACACATACAGAGCAGAAATCCACTTCAGCTGCTGCTGTGCTGGATGACGGAAGAAGAGCATCGCCCCCACCCATCCTCACCACCCTTCTCTCATGGCTGTGCTCAGACCTGCTAGTGGAGTTGCTCATGTGAATGCTTTCCCACCTGCTTTGGGTAAAATGGCCCTGCAAAGCCTGAATGGCTGGAACACAATGTATTTGCATCCTGAAATGGGTGAGAGAGATCTCCCATGGGAGCTACTCCTGCATGAAAAAGCAGCTGCAGATGATCTCTTCAGGTGGCACAGCTGTGCTCAGAGAACAGCTTGTGTCTGCAACAATAGCAAGGGTAGAAGAGGAGAGCTAAGAATTAGAAACATGAATGCAACAGCTCTTAATCTGGTTTCACTCTTTTCTTTTTGGACTAAGTTGTGCCTATACCAGAAATTTTTACATTCCTTGTAAAATCCCTCCAGCTGTCAAAGGAGCACAGCCAAGCGCTCAGCTTATAAGTACAGCCCCAGCCTTGAGTTAAATGCTGCATTTCTGATAAGTTTCTGGAGTCATGTGCATAAGGTCATTGACATATAAGGAAAAGCCAGTATTTAAGAGTTGCTAGTAAGTCAATGTAATATGGTAAGCTTTCTGGTGTCGATGCAAATTTTGGACCCAAAATATGAGTAATTCTAAATGGAAACATAAAGGGGGAAAATAATATAAAATAGGAGGCTGTAACCATTTGCTGTCCACCACTTGTTAAAGAAAAAAATCATGTGATGAGACCATTAAAAATTTTAGACTTCTCCATCTCTAATTTGAAAGAAAAAGTAACATACATTCTCCAATAGTTAGAGCTTCTTTAATATATTTACAGATAACATTTGTGGAAACAGCCAAAAGCTTTCAAACACTGATTTTTAATCCAAATATAGGAAATAAAGACTTAAACACCATATACAACAGACAAAACTCTGAAAAGGTTTGAAATACTGAGCCTATCCTGCTATCATTCTATACACATGAGCACACACATACACACACATTCATGCACTGGTTGTAGATGCAACAATAGCTGTCTGTAGCTCCACATTCAATGTGGATATGTTTTTCTTTGCATGGTGAAGTTCTAAAATTTATCTGAAACAATGTTGTGCGGAATCCCTTCTTTTCTATTTTATCGTTTTATTCTGTAAGGACTCTGTGTCTTTGGAGTAGGGGGCTATTATAAATACATGTCGCAGTGGAGATGAGGAACTTCTCCAATTTCATTAACAAGTAGCAAGATCTGTGTATATACCTCCCATACAGAACATTTTAGAAATATACCCTATTATGTCTAGTTAAGTCAACCTTGTGTCATTATTTCATATTAGTGTATATGACAAGATTGGCATACCCAGAAAAGATGCATCAGAACCATTAAGTGTCAGCCAAGAAAATGAAAAAAGGAATTCTATATTTTGAAAACTAGGTTAAATATCATGTCCTTAAATATTTTGAGAAAAGGTTATATTGGTACCAAAAAGGATGTGTTGTTTTAAGGTTTAAGGAACTACTTCAAATAAAGATCTTGTAAAGCAGGAAGAAAAAAATATTTGAGTGCATATCTAAGTAGAAGACGACAGGGAAATGAGAATGAAAATTTGCTGCACCAAGAAAAGAAAGCATTGCTTAAATGCCTTGCTTTAGAACATATATTGTAAAAGACAGACATATTTTTCACAAGGAAATATTTTTAAATATGTCAAGATTTTAAAAAATAATTCTTTCAGGTCCAGCATTGTTATTCTACACTACTAGTGGAAAAACTTCTGCTGTGTAGCACTGCACTGATTTTAACACTGTAGTGTTAAGCACAAGTTAAGCACAAATGGAAAAGGTACTTGTTTTGGGCAGTTCTCATAATTTCCACAGAACCCCAGAAATGTAGGGCCAGAAGAAAACTCAAAACATCTCCAGCCAACCTTTGTACTAAAAATAGATGAACTATATCTAGCTTATCCCTTGGGTCTGATTGTTTACCCTGTCTCCAAAGACATAGTATCTGCGAGAAATTTAAGCTGATTGCCCCTTAGCCTTCCTCCCCAGATCACAGAAAACAACTAATTGTCATTTTCACAATGAATCCCAGAAGAGGTGGCATTTTACTGCATGTATGAACTCCTGCAGTTATGTGCTGACAGGAGATTCTCGGTTTCCCTCTTTTTAGTTTGCCCCTTACTTCTTACCCTTTTCTCTTGATGTGGTGGGTTGACCTTGGCTGGACACCAGGTGCCCCAATCGGCTCTGTTACTCCCCTCCTCAGCAGAACAGGAGGGGAGAAAATAAGAAAAAAAACCACCTTGTGGGTCAAGATAAAGGCAGTTTAATAAAGCTGAAGCAAAGGAAAACAAAGTAATTTATTCTTTACTTCCTATCAGCAGGCAATGTATGTCCACTTCCAGGGAAGCAGAGCTTCAGTACACATCATGGTTGCTCTGGAAGACAAATGCTCCCCCTTCTTCTTCCTTTCTTTTAGCTTTTATTGCTCTGCAGGCGTCATATGGTATGGAATATCCCTTTGGTGACTTTGGGACAGCTCTCCTGGCTGTGTCCCCTCCCAAGATCTTGCTCATTCCCAGCCTGCTGGTGAGGAGGGAAATGTTGGAGACAGCCGTGATGCTGTGTGAGCACTGCTCAGCAGTAGCCAAGATACTGGTACTGGTGTGTTAACATCTTTTTAAGCTACCAGTACAAAGCACTGCACTGTGAGGGCTGTATGGGGAAAACTAACCCCATCTCAGTCAGACCAAATAAACTTTATAAAGAAACCAGCTTTCAAACCTAGTCATAGAAGAAAATTCAAAACAGGATTCCCCAAAGAATGACACTAGGGGAAAAATGAAGGGCTCAAGGTAGCTTCATACAAAGTCTCTCTAATCTTGTAATTTTGATACATGAACTGTACTTTTTTTCTAATGTTCAGTCTTGCTGGTGAAGATGCAGCTGTGGCTCAGACCTTGGGCCATCTCCTGTATGTACTACCTCCAGGACTTGTCCTGTGTGGGTCCCGCCAGGTGACTCCTGTTTGGGAGGAGGAAAAGGCTTAGAAATGGCCTGAGACTCAGAAAGGTTTATGACTTCTCACAGCTTCCACATGTTCAGACAGCAGATTTGAGTGTCTTCCAATGCCCATTGCTGTAGAGGAAATAATGTTCCTACATGATATAAAGGCAACCCTTAATGACAAAACCTTTTCTGGTGTAAATTCTCACAAGGCCTTTGTCTTTAACTAAGCAGCCAAAAAGTACCTGTGCTGAGTGAGCATCAGGCTCTCCATCTCTAGATTACTGGATACTAATATCCTATCAAGGAGATATAAGAGGGAATCAGAAAAGCTCATCAAAATGTTCAGTGACATGGCAGCAGATTTATGAGAAAAAAAAAGATGTCATTATAAAGAAGAAAAAAAAAAAAAAAGGAAAGGTCATATTCATTAGTAAGAAAAGAAGACCTAAAGAAGGTACAGGAGACACAAATATGACAGATCTACCAGCACTTTGGAGTTTTGTTGTTAAGAGAGAGGGAGTTTTTCGTAGGGCATTTAATTAAAATGAGGTACTGCTTCTCTTTATTTTTACATTTTCAATCTTTTTATTATCATAGCAATACATCTTCAACTGCTTCCTTAAGCATTAACAGCTGATTTATTTAATAAAACTGAGGGCTGAGCATCACTGGAAATACTGCTTCCAATGGAATGCTCTCATGCTGTGATTGGTGAAGTGCTAAGTAATTTGCTTTTAATGCTAGCACATACCACTTAGCACTATATTTAACTGAATGATGAAAATCACTCATTTTTCATCCCCTTGCTTAACTGGTGCTCAGTGTAATCTATCTACTGTACTGTGAGCCTAGCACCAGATATATTCTAATAGACCTTGCGCTCCAATCTACAACAAGCATTTTAATTTTTAATTCATACTTATGTCTTTATCCTTTAATAGAACAGAACTACAGATGGGGAGTATGTTTTAGATAATAAGAGCACAGTAGGTACCCAGGGAAACTACACCACTAAAAGGATTCTTTATTTACACTTTTCAGTAATGACTACATATATATAGCTACACGGGAGAAAATTGTTGTAAAGGAACACTGCATAGATAGGCAATTACTATCCAACTATAACTGAGCAGTATGGATGACATTGCTGACAAGAGCACTTCAGAAAAAAGGTCAGTGCTGCCCAGCGTACACTGACCAACAGCTATGGGAGCTCACAGGATGTAAGCAACCAAACTGAATAGGTACGATGCTACATTTTCAGCAAAAATGTAAGGTAAATTTGCCTGATATTTAAGCATGCTTTAAATTCAGCTTTCAAGAATATGTAAAGCCACAGAACTTTATATCCCAGATCAGACGGAAGTCAGTGGAGGCTTGCCAATGTAACTGAGGGAATAAAAGTAGTCAATCAAGTCCTTCATGCTGAACAAAGTCTCAGGACCAGATCCACATTTTTTTTAAAAATAGCATAGTCCTAGCAGAACTGAAGGTGTGGTGGCTCTGCACGTAAAGTCAGTCTTGCCGTCAGACTAAATAATAGCATATTACCAACGCTGAAGTCAAAATCTCACAGAACCAGACTGGGATATCTTAACTCAGTGGTGGGAAACCTGGGGTATAATATCATTCAAAGGGATGTTTTACCATTACGTTCAGTCACGTCCAAAGACAACACCGAGGCCAGGAAGATGCACATAGTAAGATGCTTCCCACACATGCTGTCTTCTTGGTACTGTTGCCCAGAAACTGCAGTAGGTTACAGATCACCACTTAAAGTCATAACAGAGGACAGTCACACACACAAGCAATCCTAGTGGCCTCCGCTGCAATGTTTGTGATGTTCACTCATTGTGGGATAATCAGGATTATCCCAGCCTCTGCAGTAAGTTGGTGAAAGGTGCAACTCAGCTCAGGTAGAAAAATTCTGCAGAAAAGTTTTGGGACTGGGTGGTTTGCTTCAGTTAGTTTCTTTTTTCAGAATTATGTACAAGAGTTTAAAGTGTCAAGAGGCAAAGCAAACATTAAAAAGGCAATTTTATTCCTTTATGTTCTGTTATGATAGACAGAAGTAGTCCAAGTAATATCTGATACAATAGAACCCACAAAAATCTCATCACTTAGAGATGTTCAGAAGATTTTTAACACAATTTCCTTCTCGGTATAACTCATAAAAAACACGTACATGCACACAAATCAATTAAACAAAGAAAAAAAGTGGAAACAAAATTATTACCTTGCAAACCCAAAGAAAAACTGTTTTCTGGGGTTATATTTAAACCCCCAGTTTACTACCTAATATCTTTAATGATTATTCAAGCGGATGAGAACCATAGCTTTAAGTACCAAAATTAATCAGCAATGTTCAAGATACATCTTGCAAAGGTAAAAGCATCTGAAAAAGTTTTACTGTACCAGTGTGAATAAAGGGACACCAGAAATGCATACATGTTAGAAAAATGTCACTGATTACTATGTTAATTGATTGCAGTGTTCTATGAAAATTATTCAAAATAACAGGAAGGTAAGACTCTTCCCTTTTCCATCTGCATTTTCGGGGCAAAAAGGATCCTACTACAGGGAAGACCAAGAGCGAGGGCACTGGCCTTCTGCCCTTTATTTCTGCATTTGCCTCTGACTTTGGTGACCTTAGTGAAATAACTTCACCTTTCTTGCCTTTGTTTCCCCCCCCATCTTCTTCTTTTGTTGTCTCTTGTAGTCCTTGCCTTTGGGGCATGGACTTCACTTGTGTTGCGCTTGTATGAAGCCAAATAGAACAGTCACTGACTGGTTCTAACTGATGAACAATACTTTAATACTAGTAAGAAAGCAAGAGCATAACCTCCAGGTTGCTTTAAGCTGCTGTAGCTCCCAGGGAAGCCGGTCTGACCAATGTTAAGACCCCAGCAAAATGATCTTCTCTGGAATATTTGAATTTTGCAGCCTGTTGGGAGTTGGCTATAGAACTGGTGGCACGAAGGCATTATTGTTCCTCTTCTGGGCATCTTTGCAGCCTTGCAGTTACAATA
This sequence comes from Microhierax caerulescens, assembly GCA_035590215.1. Taxonomy (NCBI): domain Eukaryota; kingdom Metazoa; phylum Chordata; class Aves; order Falconiformes; family Falconidae; genus Microhierax; species Microhierax caerulescens. Next base: position 93,886,895 of record JAVJGJ010000037.1, read on the forward strand.
GTGTCGTGCCTTGAACCATTGCTGAAAACACTGTCAATGCTTTAGTCATGAAACTCAAAAGACAAATCAGCAACATTTTCCCCACCACCACTAGTAGTTACAAGTAAAACTTGAAAAAGCAGGAACAAGCAAACCTGAGAAATCTAGGAATGTCCCACTATTTGGAAGGGGGGTGGGGGTGTAATCATATGAAACAATTACATTTGCATGATCCAATCTGTGATCTGTGATCTGATCCAGTGAGCTCGTCATGCTGAAAAGCTTGTTGAAGGCACAGAAGAGCTATGAATGGAGCATTTGTAGGACAACACTGTATGCACAGAAGCATCGACATCAGAACTGTAACTCCTCCAGACAGTGACCATACCATGGATGTGGATTGGGCAGTAAACAACTCTGTGGTCTATGCATTACTGCAGGAATTAGCTCCTGTCAGAGACAGTGTGATTTCCTGAAGATTAGAAAAAAAGATGTAGAGAAAGACACGATGTAAATATGCAGGCAATGGTGTACCGATGACGTCCCTCCCCCCACAAGCAGGATACAGGAGCAAGAGCCCAACAATTAAATTTATCATTTTCCTTAAAAAAACTGTGTCTTATGTGCTCATGTGAACTTTCCAAGGTTCCTCTGTCAGCAGGCAAGATTACTGTGGATTTAAAAATCCACAAGGTGTTTTTAGCTGAACTTCACTCCTCAGAGGGCATCAGAAAACTGACACAGGCAAGAGTCAGCTAAGTGCAGGGATCTGGTGGAGCCAGATCTGGCACTGAGACCCTGGGTAAGGAATGAGAGGAAAATCATATTTTGCAATAACAGTGATGTCTAAGGACAGCCAGTGTGTTCAGTAACGCTCTGCTGTCGAACACCCTGGTAGTACCTTTGATCAGCAGCAACTTCACTTTAGCAACTTGATGTACATGGGTAAGTTCCGCTCTGCGTGTCCTTCTCTAGGCGCTGGGACATGTCCAGCAGCTTTCAGTACATAGTGGAAAACACAATGTAAGTCTGAGAGATCAGGGCTTTCGCACTCAGACTAATATACCTAATTATATATAAGAGTAGCTGATTTAAGCCTGCCCTCAGTGTGCTTTAAACCCTGGCCCTAGATCCAGATAGATTGCTCTGGATTGCAATCAGTGCTGAGTTTCTGAACAGAAGGTGTGACAGCGTTTGGGTGAGTGACAGCTCTTCAGCCTCCAGGACTCTCACAACAGACCTATGAGACTACCCAAGGATCAAGACCCACTGGAAACACAACTGTGAAATTTCACCCTTAACCGATCACACCCTGGTCTTTCCAAGTGAAACTGTGTTTGCAAATTATCTGTTTTCTTCTATCCCTCCCATGGTTTTATTCTGAGTTACCGGCACTGTTTTCCAGCGAGGTACAGAAACTGACAATAATACCTTTCCACCCCGCTGTACTCTTTTTCCTCTCCCTCAGCTTGCTATGTGAAGATGCACGCAGCACGTGGTCCGTTTCGCCTGTGTGCTCCTGGGCTGCGCTCACTTCATTGCACAAGATACTTTCTCCAGTAATATCACCAAATGCCTGAAAAACAGAATGGACAACCCCAACATATTATTGTGGCAGCGTTCAGTGAAATATCAGAGGGAACGAAGATGACTTTGATTACGCTTCCCCACCTCTCTCTTCTTGCTTTCAAAACGTTGCAGCTTAGAAGCCGTTGTGTGTGTGAAATTTTATTCTGTCATACTAATAACCCAGCTTTACAGCAGCTTACAGTTTAGCTTTCATGGTTCAGTTCCACTCCTAGGCTTATAACAATTTTTCTAACAGTTCTGCCAAAATATTATAAAGTAAAAGTTACTGTAAATGTATTCACTAATACAGATAGAGCACTGAGATTAACAATTTAAACACATGTGAAATGTGAATTCGCCTAATTTTTCTCACCCTAAATGCTTTAGTAAAACATTGGAATGGGGATTTTCACGCCTGTTGCTTTTAATAATTTCCTCTTATGATGTTCTTGACACATGGAGAAGATTTGAGTGAATAAAGAATAGACCTTCAAAGAAGAAAATCATGGCCATGAGGAGGAGATGATGTTATAGGACTGGAAACTGGTTATAAAGCGAAGACACTGCATCGGATCCAGCTCAGTTCCTTAGCAGTTACCACATCGCATGTCAGATCCTCGGCTTGTGTCATGTGGGTGGCATTTTGCACAAGAGTGACCTGGCACTGACTGTTTTCACTTTCTGGAGTGCCCATATAAGACATATTTTGCTCAGATGAATGTGAGTAGAAATCAAATTTCAGATGCTGAGAAGTAACAGAGCCTCAGCTCTGTCTAGCTGCTGGTACTCAAACGCTGCCACAGAACAAGCAGATTGCTCCAGTAATACCATAATATTTTAATGAATTTTGCTATTCTCAACCTGTAATAAATTACACAATTCTCACAGCTATAATAAATGACACAAACACTGGTTTATGTACAGGAACAATCTCTAATTTCTACTGTATTTTTATGCACTTTCATAATCCATCTAATGAAGCATCTTAAATTTTTTGTTGTACTTCTGGTCCCCTGTGAAGCTGTTACCCCTGCAATGTTGGGGTACAAGTAATGTAGGGGATAATCTCACCTCACATAAAGAGAATGTTGGAGTGGTCTTGTGCATCCTACATCCTAGGCAAGTTTCTTCGTACCAGGCTACTCTTCCTTCTTGGTTAGGTACCACTTATACAGAATACCTACTACAATATTTTCAGTTTTATTATTTTATATTAAGAGATAGTCCGGTTTCATATTGTCCTAAACTGTTTCTCTCATGGCATAAATGACTTCAGGGCAGATAAAACAGATATAAAACATCATGGCAGGACTTCATAGCAACACTTCTGCAATATACAAAGTCAAGAAGACAGAAGACAAAAAGGGGGCCTATAGCATCAGTGAGCCAACAGAAACAGCAATATTTTCCCTGTAGCAATAATCTGAGAAAAAATGAGGAAATATCATTGGAGTATATCTGGAGATTTGATCCTAGGTCCACGGAATCTAGAACACTAATTTCACAGAATCATAGAATCGTTTAGGTTGAAAAAGACCTTTAAGATCATTGAGTCCAATGATAACCCAGTACTGCCAAGTCCATGACTAAACCATGTCATCAAGAGCCACATCTGCATGTCTTTTAAACATCTGTAGGGATGGTGACTCCATCAGCCTGTTCCAGAGCTTGACAACCTTTTGAGCAAGGAAATTTTTCCTAATATCCAGTCTAAACCTCCCCTGGCACAACTTGAGGCCATTTCCTCTTGTCCTACCACTTGTCACTTGGGAGAAGAGGCCAACTGCCACCTCGGTCCAGCCTCCTTTCAGGCAGCTGTAAAGAGCGATGAGGTCTCCCCTCAGACTCCTTTCCTCCAGGCTAAACACGCCCGGTTCCCTCAGCCGCTCCTCATAAGGCTTGTTTCTATGCACAAAAGAGGGTGCAAGGGATATTTAGGGTTCACTGGAAAAGCCTTTCCTTTGGTGTTGGTTAACACATACTAAAAGCTCTTTCAAATCCGATAGTTCACATACCCAGCATGGCTGACCAAAGCAGCCGAAGCCCTACGCTACACTTAAGGTGCTGTCATTTCCTCGTGTACTTTAAATTGAAGCTCGTATAGATATGTCAGATTTTTAGAATTGATCAGATGTTGTGCAGAGTTCTGTTCCTAAATTAAAGTCCAGGTTGTTGTTTCTGAGAGTGACTTAATAGCAGTAACCTTACGGTTAATCAACCGTGTAGTAAAGTTCACTGTGCACTTAGTGCAGTGTAATTATAAAGTGAGCAAAAATATAATTGATGCATTTTGTCAATCTGTGTAGCTGCAAGGTACTTTTTCAAAGGTTATTTTTTTATTCGGGTAAAATAAGTTAATGCTGTTTTGGCAATTATCCTTTGACTTCAGAGATTTTACTGCTGATGCAGGTAAAATTACGTGATAGATGAATAAAGATTATAAGTGTTTAAGAGTACAAAACACGTTCTGCAGCAATCAGTGGTTCTACCCTTGCAGCATAAAGTCATTCAGAAAATCACTGAAAATACAGCAAATCTGGGTGTTTAAAGTGGGTTGGAACCAAAAGGGAATATAATTATAAATTAAAATAAAAATAAAAATATAAATATAATAATATAAAATAAAATGTGTTTTCCAATACAAAATCCCACTTTTAAAGTACCCCTTAATTATCAGCAGTGATGTTTGTATAGCACAACTACAGTGCTATAACATTTTTCCCATGAGCATTGGCTCAGATTGAATGGATACGCTTGAACTTGCTCCATCCCTTCTGTGAACATCCGAAGTAAGCAGCTCTAACTCCTCAGGCCCCCATGGAAAAATAAATGTAAATATCCATGCCCGTAAAATATTTGTGTATGTGTTGGCTAGGTATGTAACCCTTGCTCCTCACCCCATGTTCTCTGCCAGTAATAAAGAAGCCAGCGTGATTTAAAATTGCATAGTCATATACAGAGCAAGGCTATAATCCTGCAGTGTGGATATTTCAGTCATTTTCTTGTTTTCTGAAAAGCCTGTGTGTCCTGCTGACAGCCAGCAGTCGACCTGTCTCATCACTTTCCCGGTCCTTCTGTTGGACCACAGCCTCTCCCACAGATGTGGGACATGGCATCTTGATGGAAATAGGCCTTTTTCCCATGGCTCTGTGAGTTACTGGGGCAGAGACTATATCAAACCTGGGATTTGGAAAACCAGAGAGGGGAGAAATAGCCACCTGCTGCAAGGCTGCCTCCTGCATTTCCATTCTGTTGCAAGCAGCAGCATAGCCTTGACTGTAGTTGATAACCTTTACAGATTAATAATTAACAGACACAGTTTCCATTTAAGACTATACCTCAATTTACTGACAAAAAAAGTAAGGACTTCATCTTATGCTTGAAAGGGTAAACAACCCAAAACAGAAGGTACAGAGACCTCTCCTCATCTGAGACGCACTGTGCGCGTCCTCTTCATCTCCAGCAAATGGGTTGGTCACAGGCGTAAGGAGCAACCGCCTGAGTCTATTTCAGGACAGATTCACGTCACATGCGAGTCGAGCTGGATCAATTTAAGCATAAAATATACAAATACAAGATTTCTCCAGGAAAACTCTTTTTCTTGTTCTCATCTTGTCAGTGGGGTAAAAAGAGCCGCCTGGACAACTGCTTTATTTCTTAACCTGATTATCTTTAATTGAATTATAGCATGAAAGGAGAAATATATACTGGTAAAGATAACTTAAAACAGTCTGGTTTACTTCTTATTTGCAGCGGAACTAGCAATACTGCCATGACCCCCAACGAAAGGGCTCTAAGTTTGCAGGCTGGCTGTACTGACTCGATTGCCGGCATCCATGGGAGAGTCCCTTAGCTGGCTGGCTTTTATCATGTGTGATTCCCAGCTGAATCTCACTGCAGGTTGAGAGGGATCCTCACGCTGAACACAGTCGCAAATGATTTCTTGTCTTCAAGGGGACAAGATCAGATCTCACTCAGATCTCACAATCAGCAGCAAAGCCTACGCAGCCTGGAAGTGTGTACACAGATGCGTGCATTAACGTGGGTGGAGCAACTCCCAGAAGGGACAAACCTTTGCTGTTCATCCTTGCTTTTACAGGCATCTCCAGGAAACCCACTTGTAAACCAGCCATGTTTGTGGATCACCTTGCATGATGCTACTGAAGCCGGCTAATATAGGTCAATTTACACCAAATAATTAGCTTTGCCCAGCCTCTCCCCAGCCAAGAAGTCCTCACCCACCCACCTCAGCTGATCCTGCTTATGGTTTGGGAAGGCTAGAGCTTTCCGGCTCTCCCTGCCGGCTCTGGTGAGATGATGAAGCCAATAGGTAGTGTACCACCCTCAGTTACTGAGCTGGAGCAATCCTCCCTCTTTCTCTTCATAAATCTCCAGTGACCACTGCAGTGAGACTCTTTATGAAAACAGCATGTGGGGCTTTTGCAGCAAACTTGGCCAATTTATTCCCTTAATGAAGTTAGAGCCAGAAAAATCTGCACCCGAATACGTGCATAAACTGCACTGGAGTCAACCGTATGGGGTTTGTACATATGGGGGAAAACCAGGGCTCAATATTCATAGTAACACTGCATATATAAAAAGAATTTGTGGAATTAAGAATAAAACATGAGGCAAGTTGTTGATTTGCCCAGGGAATATATAGGAGCGACAAATGTGTAGATTATTCTAAGGTTGTTTTTTAGTGTCATTATCAGATCCAAGAACTGTATATAAAAGCACGCAGTCCTTCACACGCTAAAAGTATAGTTTGTTCAAACAATTGTAAAATATTCAGTATTCTCAAGATTAAATATCTGAATATTGCTTCTGAAGGAACAGCTGTCAGCTTAAATCTAAAGTCTAGTTTGTTTACTGGCTGTATTTTATATCTGTTAGAAAATGACACCAAATGGCAATAAAATTGTTGTAAGTATTCTACTGGGGAATATAAATGCCCTTTGGTTACAGTGTACATATCTTTATACATAATTCCAGTATATTTTCCCTAGAATTATGTTAAATATGTAAAAAGCCTTTTCTCATAAAGGTAAAAATGCTAGATGTTTCCAAGCTGTAATTTAGCATTAGTGTCAAGATTGCTTCAGAAAATAAGCTACGGTTAGTGTTTCATTCTTTTTAAGTGTCACTCAGCATACCATATCTGATCTTGTATTCAAAATAAACTTATATGATTTTATTCACTTTTCCAGAAGTGCAAGAGAGTTTAGACATAATTTATAGCATATGGATTGATGTAAATAGCTTAAACTAAGTAATTGGCTAGTCACCTATGCTGTCTTATCCTATTACAACTAGGTACTTTTCAAGTAATTAGGGAAAACAGACCTCTTTTATCCAGTAACTTTAAATTGGATGAATCCTCGACATCTGTGTAGGTTTATTTGGTAGATAAAATCATACTATACAAAAACTCTCTACAGTGCTGAGGTTTACCAGGCCTGTAATAAGAAACTGATTTTTTGCTGAGTTAAAGTGACTTATCTTTGCCCTTTTAATAAGAAATCAACTCCAGTCAGCAAAAGTTGAGATAAAAATCACCGAGATGGTGTTATCACCATGTAGGCAGCAAACACGCACCACTATCATTAACTTTCCTGTGCATGGATTTCAAATATATATAAAATGCTAAAATTCAATGATTTCTTCTTTATTACAATAACATAAGATTAATGAATAAGGAAAAGCATGAAAAGTGATTTATTTGGGGAAGGTCATTCCTTGGGTAGACAACACTTAAATTGAATACTATAAAGGAGAAATATATTATAGGTAAAAAGGAAAATGGGTTTTACTGCATGTGAATTCTTTAAGTTTTACAATGCTTATGATAAAAGGACTGCACTTACAAGTTTAACCTCTATAATTTTTATGCTGCACACTTTAAAAAAATCTTTTTATTTAACATTTCTAAGGCAATTTATACATGTCACCTTGTACTTAATGTTCCTTTTAAAACAGTTATTTTTGCCTGATGCTTATGAAACCTATAAAACTACTTTTCATACCAGACATGAAATTTCTAGTTATACCAGCAAAGTCGGACCTTTAACAGAATACCATAGTTAAATAAGTATTTTAAGGAAGTTATTGCATAGAAAGACATTTATTCCTAGCTAGTGTATCCCTGCACACAGCACTTACAAACTGGCTTTATATATATATAAATATATATAAAAGGAAAGTATTATTACAGTGAGTGTTTTGGCTCCTTGGCTTAAATGAAGTTCACACTTAAGTGCTTTGCTGAATTAGGGTTTTGCTGAAAAGGGTAGGATGAAGTTGTGAATAAAAAGTAAATTTCTTATGAGCATCCAAGGACTTTAAAGCAAGATTATGCAAAATTCCTCTTATGCCTGTCAGAGAATATCTGCAGATAGAGAAACATATCAGAGGTTGAAGTCACTAGGAGTTGAGCACATGAATTTGAGGAATAATTTGGCCCAGTGATTTAAATACTCTTCTCGTGTCAGTGTGTTTAACGAGGGATGTACTGCCACCCCATAAGCCAGGCTCACTAGCCTGTGCGCATAGCTCAGATGAAGGCTGAGAACCTACAGCTCATGCTGGTGGCACCTTCCGAACAACGTCTGTATTTGCACATGCTTTTCAGAGTTATTATCATTTCTGTGCTGTTATCTGCCAAATTGCTCATTTCCTCCTATTATACATATTATTTCTGAAGAACACCTACCAATACCTGTAACCATCATGCTGTAACAGCACAAAGCATTACACATCCAGCAGAGTGATCTTAGTCCTCAAATGCTTGAATTAATGAGGTCCCACTGCAGTAATTAGCAATAGGTGTTATGGCTCTTTCAGGTGCGATTCTTGAAAGTCACAGAAATTAAAAAGTCAAAGCCTTTTCATCTTGCTGTCTTCAGAGTTACATGCCTTCAGAGTTTCATAACAAAAGTGAATGAACAAACACAATGTTACACTGAAATAATTATGTTTGCACCCTTGGTAGGTTGCTGTAGTAAAAAGCATGACTGTGTCGCAGGAAGAAGACACATGCAACACCCAGTTTCTAGATACTGTTGAATTACACCTTGTATTCTGCAGTTGTATAACAGCATTAGCCCACCCAGAGGAGAGGAAAAAGAAGCGAAAATTGGTTGTTTTCTTCCTCTGGGAACTCTGCAGACAAGGTAGATATATATACAAAGGTAGGATACATCACAGTTGCTGCAAACCTATCCTGTTCCTACCAGCCATGTTCCTACAGTCTCAAGACAGCATTTTGTACAAATACCCGATCCTGGGTGGGGAGAAAAAGTCTTGTCGATCTTGAGAAAGAGGAGAGAAAACTGTCATTGCTAATACAGGGAGAGAATGGGGGACAATCTCTGCTCTCGTCACTGTGAACGAAGAGCCCTCCCCTCCTTTACCACTGCTGCTCGGGTGAGGAGGGAAATGAAAAACAAAAGGGGAGCTGCTCTGGTTTCTTCTGGTGGGGTGTTGTGCTCATTCTGGCAGAAAATGGATAGGATCATGAAATCAGATTATGCAGGTAAACTTCTGGAAGAGAGATGTCTTATTTACACCAAAGGGTGAGCCAAATAAATACATGGAAACTGACAATGAATAAATTGAGGCTGGAGAAGAAGTGACTTCTGACCAAGTAGGCTGTAAGGATCCAGAAATATCTTTCCATTGAATCACTGGGGACAAAATACCTGAACTAGACTTGATTTAGGTAAACTACGTGAATCTTTAGGACTAGCTCTAACTATTCAGACTCAAAATGCTTATACACAATGAGTTGTCCACAAAAGCAGCAGACTGGACGGACTATCCCAAGAAACCTACATTGGTTTCATTTCCTACACCTTTAGAAGCTATATGTAAGGTTCAATGCAACCTTTTAGCTCTGAAATTGTCTTCTAACCCCACTCGAGTACCACTGCTTGTCTAGCTCAGCAGAGGCAAAAATCCTGTTCCTGAGGGGCAGCACCAGCAGCAACTGGTGAAGCACAGGTGTGTTTGCCCCATGGCAGCAAATTTCTCACTAGTCGGTGTACGGTTTTAAAATTCAGTAAGTTATAGAATATTCCTAATTTGGAACTGAAGTAGAAAGACTTGACCTATAAGATACAGAAATGTATAATTTCATCCATTATCAGCTAAATGTAAGATCTGTGTATGTTTTACTGCAATTATTAGTTAAGCACATGTCTTATATGTAATTGTATTTATATCTACACATAAAAATGCTGAAAAATGCTGTAAAGCAAGCATTTATCTCCTGAATCAGATGCGCAGCTTTCAAGACTATGAAATAAGAACTCAGCTAGGTGGATTTTAGGGATAGACTATGTTGTGATTTGGTGTGGGAAAGCACAGAAGTGGCTTGAGCCATCTGCCTTGTGCAGCGCTCACTTGGTGCATGCTGATCAGCACCAGTTCAGAAGCTGGAAGTTTCTGGGAAGCTCAGCTGGGAAGAAAAGATAACATTGTATGGGAATGCATTTCTCCTGTGTCAGAAATACAGAAGAGATTAATGATCTGAACCAGTGTGCTGGGTTGAGATTGCCCAGGGTATTTGAAGCCCCTCCTTCCACAGCCTTGCAGAAGCGTGGTGAAACCTCATGACCAAAAAAGCTGAGAACTTCTTAATAGGGAAAAACCATTCTGCAAAGGGCTACTCTTTGTAAGAGGCAGAAAGTAGGCATTGTGCTGCATTGTTGACCTCAAACAGGGGAAAGATGTTCCAGCAAAATCTAGCCAACGATTTGTATGAGCAGCTTCTCAGACTTAGGCATGGACCTGGATTTGCCGGTTTCTTTGTTTCAGTATTTAAGTTCTACTTCAGGTAGGACACATGCCTTCTCTTGTTTTCTTTGGCCAGCTCTAAGGCTCTGGTGTCTTCACTCTGGTGAATCACAAGTTCCTGGGGCAGAAAATTATGTCTGGATTCCTTGAGGACAGTTTCCTTTAAATTAAATTTTCTTTAAAAAGCCAAGTAGGGCAAAGACATTAAGAATAAAATCTTTTAATGAACAAAACAGCCTTGAAACATTAACCAAAGGAGCAGAAGCAATGTTTGCTTCATGCTGGAAAGATGTACTTGAACCTTCACCTCAGAAATGAGCGGCTGAAAACTTTGTGCTTCAGCATCATTTGTGCCAGTTTTCTATGGTAAACAGACCTCCATGATGATGCTCCCACTTCTTATCTGGGTAGGTAAACTAATATTCTTTCACTCTACTTTCTCTTAGATGCCATTTTTTTTTTAAAGGTTTCTCAACACAAGACTGAAGGCAACAAGGAAATGCACTTCTTTCAAGCACTTAGAACAAAAATGACACTGCAATGAACAAAATGCAGCCTATGAAACAAGTAATGGGTGATACTTCTTTTTAATACCATCCTGTATTGTATTTTAGTGCACAAGCTGCTAAAAATCTGACAACATCCAGGACTGAAAACTTGCAAGATGCCAGTAAGCAATCTGACTGTTCCTTAGCTCTGTGTATGTGTGGAAAAACTAAGTGGATGACCATACCTGTAGCACTAGCTGCACAATAAATGTGCACAATACTTACATTGTATATTTATATAGATAATAATCCCTGCACAGAGTGACCTTATGTGGTCCTAAGCAATATATATTTACGAATAATCTCTGTATGTGTGGTTTCAATGTATATCTTACATAATTGCCTTTAAATGGCTCTATAAACAATACTAAATTGCTACTTCGCGCTGCAAACGCATCAACCCACTGATTTTACCCTACCGTTTAGGAACGAGGTCTTCCTATGGGAGATCTCAATGTATATTTTGTGCAGGGTCAGGCAGGCCTGTTTCCCTGTTTGTTTCGATGCCGACCTACTTCTCAAGTGCACCCCTTTGCCTTCCAAATCCGCGGGTGAGGAGCCTGCTTGGACCTACCTCAACGATAGCCCCATCAGGTAGCCTGAGGAAGTGCCTGTAGAGCTCCTGGAAGCCGCTGAGGTGAACAGTGTAGACGGAGATGTGGGCGGTGGTGCTACCTCCCCAGGTAGCTGCAGAGTCAGGGGTGTCACCCTGGTGCTGGTGGTCACAGCTGGAGACACCAGGCTTGCTGGTGTGGTCCTTCCAGATGTAATCAGACACTGCCACCTAGTGAGACAGAAGGGACCGAGGAGAATAGCACAGAATAAT
>JAVJGJ010000037.1:93910605-93930930 GCA_035590215.1 Microhierax caerulescens
GCTGCTGCCTGGGCAGTTTATCCATGGAAGCCCTGCCTCGTGGGAGTCATCCAGGAGCTCACATGAGTCAGGTTGTAAGCCACATGAAATCCCTTGGGAGCACTGATGAGCAGGCACACATGGGCCAGAAGAAGAGAGTCGCAGGAAAGGTGCAGACTGGGAGAAGACAACTTGAGCCCTCAGCCCACAACAGGGGGAGGGGGAGGCAGCATCTCTTCCTTATGCAAAAGCACCTTACATTTCACTCGTATATTACCGTAAGAAGTACATCACAAGCTATGAATGGTAAAGTATGGGAAAGAAACGCAAATAAATTACTTTGCTTAGCCTTAATTAATCTATTTAAAGGCAGCTCAGTCTGCGTAGAAGACTACAATAGCAAAGACACACAAGTGCAGGATGTTGGGTTGGCAAAACAAGCAAAACTGGAAGTCTAAGTTTTAACAAAGTTTTATACCAGCGCCTATTTTTCACTCTGCTTGGATAGTGGCTCCTTCCACAAGTCACGTAACGAACGTAAGTAGCATGTCAGTCCACCACCCTCATTACATCAGGCAGCGGATACTGGAAAGGGAGATGACTGTTTACTCCCTGATGATTTTGCTTCAATTTTGATAGCTTAATAGATGACAGCTTTCTTCTCCACTCACAGAACTACTGAGAGATGTTGCTATTTTACACTAGATTTTTGTTACGTAGTAAAGCTATAAAAAAGGTCAACACCAAAAATTATTTTGGCCTGAGTAAACACAAGTTGATTCAGCTTATGCTACATGGGAGAATACAAAAAATAGCACCTGTAACGGAGATGTTTTCTTTCAAAGGGGAAAATTTTGACAAAATTATTAGTACAATCATCAACAGAGCTTTAAAAATGTAGATCAAATTTATTTTCACCATTTGTTCTAAGTAAATTTTATGCCACTTACAATGAGATTTGTATCAGTTTAATTTCAATGAAAAACGTACACTAGTATTTTAGATAATACATCAAAGCAATTTCATATCTCATTAAAAACTGTTCTGTTTTCTGCTTTACATGTGTGCTTGATTCACTGCAACTTTGCCACTTTTATGCTGGTGTCGCTTCTTTTATCAAGTAAAATTAGAGTAAGTGACAGCAGCACAGGAATGAATCATGTCCATACAATTTATGTTATTTAACTGTACCCAGAACATTTCCCCAACTTAGTAGAACAACGTATCAATCAAGAGAGTGCTAAGCATAGAAAAACATCAGCCAAATTGTTTTAGTATCCAAGAACAAACGGGGCAAATGTACCCAAGAATAGCATAACTACTTCTTAAGTCTGCAGAGTTACCAAACACTCAGCTGATACTTATCAAGGATCAAAAGCACACACACAAAAATCTGATTTCTATATATTAATTGCTTAAATTTTTGGTCAGTGTGAGTTTTTGGTCAGTGTGAGTTTCCCTCCAGGACACTGTACCATTTCTCACCTCCTTGCTGTTTCCCTTTCTTGTTACATGTCTTACAGGGATGGGTGATCCTCATTCAAAGAAGATCAGAAAACACTCAACACATCTACAATTTGAAGCACATTTTGACAGCTTGGTTTTATGGAAATATAACCAAAAGACTGCTGACTTCAAAAGTCTTAATACACAGAGAATGGGGATGCTCCTATTTTTTCTCAAGTTTAAATATATTTTGAGAAAAATTGTTGAGAAGAAGTATTTTTGGATCCTTGCTGGGTATAAAGCAAGTGAAGTGATATTTATGAATCATTTTTCATTCATATTTAGGATTCATTTGCCATAATTACAAGAGGATTAGCAGTCTTGCTAGGCTCCTCCTCTTATTTAATCAGCTTCCAGTAGGCTGTACCTTACATTTTGAGTTAACACTAAAAATTAAAGCTCGGGCTATGTGAGTAAGAAATCACCCATCAAAAGCACGGCTCTGTCTGCCCGGACTATTCACCTTCTTGAAGCAGGACCAGCTCCAGGAATCGGCAAATCAGGCAGGTGCCTGGGAGATGAGTTTTGCTGCTCTGTCTACTTTGCCTGCAGCCGTGTCTGAGCAAACCAGGCTGGTGGCTACTGCTGTAGCCAGGGAGGGTCCCTGCGCTGGGGCTGCTCCTCCAGAGACAGCAAGAACAGAGGTAGGTTGGGAGTCTCCATCATAACTGCGATGCAGCAGCAGAAACCACTCTGTTCCTGTGGCAGCAGCACCCCGTTTTACCTGTGCTGCAAAGAAATCTTGACTTTGACATGCTATGGACTTGGAGCGATGACAACCAGGTTTGTTATTCTGGATGTAGTTTAAAGCAGCCCAGTGCTATAGTCTCTTGTCTGGCAGAAGCTATTTCAACAGAACGCTACTTTGCCTCCCAGAGTTAAATCGTGTTTGGTTCTTTGGAACAAGAGCTACCTTAAAACCTAAAGTGGGATGTTTAATAATAATTTTCACAATCTTGTTTCCATTTGCTGGGATAACACCAGTGTTTGTGAAGTAAATGGCCTCTTCATCTTCCAGCGCAAATGGATTTATATATAAAATAATTTGCTGAAATAGAATGGCTGGAAGTACTACTTTAATCTTCTGTGCTCTGAGATGTTACAGTTCTCTTTTCTGAAAAAAAAAACCCAACAACCAACTTTTCTATACTTGTGTTTTCCTCACAGCTTGTTTGTACCTCACAAACATATTCTGCATGTAATACATGACTCTGTAGTGATCCATCTACCTACCCATAACTTTCAGAAATAATTATATTCAAAGCTTTCATCTGCACATCAAGATCTTCTGCTTCCACTACTGAGACAGGTGACATAAGAAAAAAGCTCTCAAGTCTCTGAACAGATAGCATCCTAGGGAGAAGCAACCCTAGCGGGTTCTGGTGCACCACACTGCCTCATGTCCTCCCATTCCTGTTGGCGATTTGGGAATTTAGAGAGTAGCTGCATAGAGAGTCAGTCACTATGTGGGAAGAAACAGGACACTGAAATGGGCACTAAGCGTGGTTCCAGTGCAGCACACGCAGTCGGTCCAGGCAGGAGGAAAGACTTGCAGTGGACTGAAACCTCCATGTCGTACAAGGGACTGCATTCAGACTAAGAGCTACGTGGTACAGCAGGATGGTGTCACACAAAATTACAACTGTACAACAGAGAAAGATGTGTAAACTCAAACGTTTTGCGATTATTATTATCTTAAATAATTAAGTTTATTATTGCCAATACTTGATCGAAGAAAGATCATGTTTATTTCATGGCTAAATTGCAAACCATATTAAGTTCCACTTCTATACTGTTCACATATGAAAAAGGTCATACCATAAATTACTGCAGATTTTATAGAGAGTTAAGACAGCATTAGATGCTCCGCTACCCAACAAATTTCTTGTTCAGATAAAGGATTTAGACGTGGCAAAGAATAAGGAAGAAGCAATTGAACTGGTATGAACAAACTATGTTGATTTAGAAACCAAGCCAAATAAAGAACATTACAATAGAGTTTGCAAAAAAGTTATGTTTGTAATTTAAAATACCCATAGGGCAGATCTGACTTACATGACCAAAACTTAATGTATAGTACGTGATACGATGACACATGCAGTTTTGAAACTTGGCAGTAATTCAGAAAAAGAATACTTGTGCTGGCCATTAACAATTTCTGAGCAATGTGTTCATGTTTGTTCTGTATGTCTGTAGTTGAGTTCCTGAGTGATTGTAGTTATAACGGTGTCTTCTTGTGTAGTCTTAGGACACCAAAAAAGTGAAACTAAGGACTAATAAACGAGCTACCTTTGTGCTCACGTTAACAGCACACCCAATTCGCGTCTTGAGCCTGCTTTCTGTTAGCAAAAGCAAACGAAGAGAGCTGCCACAGATCTACAGGGGTGCAAATGGTACAAGAACTGAGCTTGTGCTTTTGTAAAGACCCTTGAGGGGTTTGGGGGTAGTAGGGGGTGGAAGCCAGGGGAGAAGCAGCATGAGCATTATACTGAAATACCTTGGAGTGCTTTAGTGAACCCAAATAACCTCATACAGAGAACTCAAACTAAAATAGCAGGCAACAATGAGCAATTATACTTTCAGGTTTATGCTGGCAAAGTTTAAATAATATATAAAGATTTGGGGTTGTTGGGGTTTATGTTTTTGTTTGGGGAGGGGTTTTTTTTAGAAATGCGTGCATCTTTTCCAGTGGAGCTGGTACTGTCCTGCAGCTGTTTGATATTAGATGCAAGACCTACCAACCCTCAAACCTCACATTAGAAACAGACCTTTGGCCAAGTTGTGTCTTCATTTAGACCTTGGCAACCCTGCTTACATCAGTGGGGGTAATTTGACCTCTCATTTGAATAACGCAGTGCAGTGATATGGTTCTGGTTTGTATTTTCTATGATTGTTTCAGTCGAAATGCAACAACTCCCTCGATTGTGTGCAAGATGAAAATGCCTTCCAGAGGTAATGGTGCAGATAAGAGAATCACGGCTGATCTGACAAACCACGCAGCAGCGACAGGTTACAGCACCGTGCCAGTCTGCCCACAAAAGTATCTGCCAGGGGCCTCTCCTGATAACCTTGCACCGAAAGGATCAGAAAAGGTACTGCGGGTCATGGCAAGGCAACGGGAATTCTTGGAGCAGAGGGTTCAGCTTCCTGGTCCAACCAAACGATGCATGTGTACATGATCTTTAGAAAGAAGAATTGTCCCTCCTCTCTTCTCCCCAGCCACAGTGAAGTTTTAAAGTGAGCAAAATTCAGCCCAAAGTATAGAGGAAAACTTCCAGTTGAAAGAACTGCATTAGAACAGGATGAATGTGGTGGTAAACGTGCTTTAGTGATCCATTTAAGACATGCGCTAGTTGACCGAAGCGTTATTACTCTGAATTTAGGGGGTATGTGAAAACAGTTGTTTGTGCAAGTTGTCTGAAACAACTTTTACTCCCTTATGATAAAAAGGAAATACAGTATTAGAGTACTTCAGGAAATAAGAAAAAGCCCATGACCTATGGTAACTTTCAACCCCACATGCTTAATATAGATATGAAAAGCAAAATGTCATGGGGTTGAAAACATGAAAAAATACTCTAAGCTCTCTGTTTATTTTTGTTGGTTTGTTTGTTCCATAAAGCGTCTCCTTGCCCAATTGCAGTGATAATGATTCTCAAAGAAGTCTGGGCTGGGAGTCTGAATCCTAAGCTTTTAAGTCAGAATATTTGCCTGGCTACACATCAACCAGAAAAAGAAACAACAAACTCTAGTCATGATGATGCCACATCACCACGAAAACAGAATGAATGTATTTGAACTACAGCATCTTTGCCTCATTCAAGAATTTCCATTAGGTTTTGTTTAAACTGTACAACCTTCTTTGTGCAGGCAGAAAAGAGGCTTGTTCTATGAAAATAAAGAAAAACAAAACAATAAAAAAAACTTTTAAAGCCAAAACATTTAGCTTAATCCATCTCTAAATCCTATTACACATTCAACAAATGACAATAGTAACCCTTAGTGGCCAGAGATGAAGCAATATACAGCAGAACAAGCTGAGTTCCTCCATGGTTAGCTCAAAGGGCACTGTCAGGTTCAGAAATCATAAATTCCTTCCTCTTTGTACACTCAGGCCTTTTCACACAGCTCTGGCACGTCATTATACCCGTGCTACAGCTTTGTCAAGATGCCAGAACAGCATAAATGAGAGTCAGACCCCAGACTTTTAAAACAGACACAATTACTTGCACCATCACCAGTGCAAAAAAGCAAAGGTTTTTGGTTGGGTTTTTTTTTTTTTTTTCTGGTAAATTTGACTTATTTTCTTGGTGTTTTGCATTCAGCTTGGACAACGAAGTAAAAGCTAACAGACATTTATAGTAAATAGGAATGAAGGAAGTTTTGCCTCACTTCTGATCGCTTACCCTCTGCAGTGCCCCAGCATTTGGACGGTAAACACTGCAGAAGAATGCTGTATTTACACAAAGATGCCATTATTGTCATTTGGTTCTGAGGCTTTTTTGTTTGTTCTTTGCCATTGTTGTTTTTTCCCCTCCCTCTCTTTCTCCCCAAAAGCCCATTCCATTTCCCTTTAGTTTTTGTCACAGGATATACATTTGGAAGCTACCCAAAGGGTTGATTTCAAGTATTTAACATCACATACAAATAAATTAGCAACACAGATCCTTCAATTAATGCAAAAACTGTTCCTGTAATATTTGAATGCTGATGATAGCTCCTCAAGCTGGATGTATACATGAGCGACAAGCATCCTGGTCCACATGAATGCATTTCAGAGTGTAAATGTGGCAAGAGGAAACTGAGGGTAAAGACGCCAAAACAGTCGTAATCCACTGTCATATCATTCTCGCTCATGCACATGTGTTTATACTTTTACTTGTAAAAACTGAACAAGAAAATATTTTGAATACTTTGCTATTGCTGGGCCTCCTTTTCTTTTAGTTGCTCTGTCCAACATCCAGCTGCGTGCCTCCAGCTGCTTTGCAAGAGCCTCCACGGCACAGGGCTCCCCAGCCATGAAGCATGCTGCACGGGGAGCCACGGCACCTTGGCCACTGACCCAGCATAGCTAAGGACCTCCCTGGTGAGAAGTGGCCATTTTGACCTGCTAGGAAGCTTTGCAGTAGGCTTCTGCTCTCCCCATGCAGGCTAAAGCACCCTCTCGGTTACTGGCAGGACATCTCATCAGTTTAAAGCCATCACGAAGACCTGCAGTGTTTTTCTGATGGGCACTCCCATACACCTGTGCCACAGAGGCTGCTCATCCTCCTTCAGCTGTTTGATTGCACATCTATTTTCTTTGCAGAATGCTTCTCAAATCCTAAAATCACCTTCCTCTTCACACCTGTCCTGAGCTGGCACCACCACAGAGATCGGGACATACAGGTATAGAACAAGAAGGCTACCCTGGTCCCTAGCTACTTGTCACACAGCTGGGGGAGCAAGAGACAGCAGAAACAGCCGGGCAAGTGCCAGGAAGCTGTGGTACCAAGAAAGGAGACCCAAGCCCAGAGAATGCACAGGTTCTGTAGGAAGCTGCATCAAATTTGGTTTGGAAGAAAACAAGAATGGAAGGGGCTATGGCAGAAAAAGCAGCACTTTTAAGAAGACACTTTTAAAGTCAGGCATCCTGGACTTTTCACATTTCAAAAGATCTTTTTCTGTGCCACTGGAACAAGAAATAGGGTGTTGTGGACACCACAGACACAGATATCCTGAAACAGGGCACACTGCCAACACCAAGCAACATAAGATCACCGTACAGAGGAAGCCATTAGGGCTGTACCAGGCTGTATGTGGATCCAATCCTGGCACTGCTGTTGGAAAGGGAGAGTGATCCACAAAGGTTTGCTGAATGCTCTGGGCTCAGCTTAGGGAGCTGGAGGAGGTTCTGGCTCTCTCATCCTGTGGAAGGACCTGATGAGCTGCGCAGGGCTCTCCACAAGTTGTATCAGCGTCCTACCTACCCGCAGAGCCAACGGCACTCACTGCGTATCTGTAGCCCTACGCGCATGCGGTGGCTGTTGCCCAGACTTGAGCGTGAGCTGGGGTAACATTTGCCAACAGAAGATTTCCCATCTGCCTCAGATACTAACAGTTACCTAAACACCCCAAAAGCCACTTGAAAAGACACTCGTTCTCAAACAGCAAATTAACTAACATCCTCCAAGTCATTATTCAAGCTGCAGTACACACTGCTTCAAACAATGCCATTTATAAAGCAATAATGAAAGGAACTAGTCTATAAACCTTTCCTGAGCAGCAGGAGGGCTTAGGCTCCCGGGCTCACAAGCCCTCAGTTTATTTGAAGCCCATCAGACTTCAGCAAAGAGGAACTAATCAAGAGAAAGAGTAGAGTAATCCTAAAAAATCTTAACAAGACACTATCAAGTGTGGGGTTTTCTCCAGCTATATTGACTTTGAAAGAGACAGAAAGCAGCTTTCTACCTTTACTGCAGTATTTCCCACTTGTTAAACAGAAATGCAAAGCCCAAATGTGTTTAATAAAGCTAAAATAAGCACCCTTCTTTGTGAACGGGTGAAGTAAGGATCCAGTTGGCAGGCTTGCTCTCTCAGGCAAGACCCATTAATACAAAAGGGGGTTTATCTGAGAAACGTCTAAACTACGAGTCCTAAATGGGTAATCTCAGCTGCGAAAGAAAACAAGGCTGGGGAGGTTTTTATGCCGTGACTGAGCTTAAGCTTCAAGCCTCCAGGCTAGCGCTACTCAGAGTGCTTCTGATGGGATTATTTTCTATGCAAAAAGACTGATTCATCAAAGAATTACTCGTGTCATGGCCAGCGTGCTAATTTTGATGGCCGTTCATCTGAGAGGCACAACAAACCCTTCTGAGGTGTTTTAAAGGATCAGGTGCAATTTTCCTATTTTTAAATAACGCTTCATGGTTACACTGGCCAGACAAATGTCCTGCAAAGCCAGATGGGGCTGCTCCCACTGCTGCAGTCTTGGGAGGGCTTGGGGGGATCCCAGCTCCCAAAGGTGCTGCCTAGGTTTGCCTTTTCCCTTTCCCTGTCTCATTTTGAGGCCATGGGAATTCGGTCCTAGTGTCTGACAGTAGCACAAAAAGTTTTACATCAACATGCTGATGCTAATGTCATGAGATAAATGAAGCACATTTTAAGGCCATATTCAGAGAGCCTGACATGTGAGTCCCTTCACCCACTCAGTGGAAGGAGATAAGCTCCTCACATCTGTCAAAGTTATTCCAAAGCCTTAGGTTAGGCACAGCAAGAGGTGTGGCCAGCAGGAGGGAAGCCCTAGGAATTACGTGGACAGTAGGTCATCTGAACAGTGACCACTAGGATCAAGGTGTTGCGAGGCTCAAAGTTTGGTTCCTTCTTCATCAGAGCATGCCAAAGTTAGCAGCTGCCCACCTTTTCTCTTGACCATTTCTCTACAGCCTCTCCAAAATTGCAGGATTTTAGTTCAGAAATGTTGATTTTTAAAAGTCCATTCTGTTTTGGCCAAAACCGAGTAAGTTTTGAAACAATATATATCCATAAAACCTGCTGTACTTCCATGTCACCTGAATGGCATGATTATCCCCCCTCTGACCACCCAACCCGTCAGATTTTCCATTAATATTAATACACAAATCCTTGCAAATGCAACTCTCATTTAACTATTTAGGGCCATATTTTACAGGATGAAAGGAACAGCTTTCAAAATAGAGGAAAAATCCAGAGGACGCGACCACATTTCACAGGTCAGTGGCTGGGACAGCAGGAGCTGCTGAAGGAGAGCTGAAGGAACATACTCGCTCAGGGGCATTTTAGCACTCTTGTGATACGATACCCATATTCATCAGCATGCAACAATCCCCTCTCCAGATGAAAAACACTACAGATCATGTTCCTAATAAAACAGTCAATTTGCCTCCTTCTCTTTTTTTGTTGTTGGCAGGAATTCCTTACAACCTCACCTCCCTGGGGCATGGCTTCCTCTCCCCCTTTGTCGATCAGGAGAAAACAAGGCTCTGTGCAACAACAAAGCCTTGCTGGCTGGCCTCAGAGGCGCTCGTGCCAGGTTTCAGACAGACCCAGGAAATTACTGCTGGTTTAGATGCCCTGATTATCACTAAGATAGAAAAATGGATGGAGATGGGAAGCAGGGCGAGAGCGCATTTCTGCCCTGCTGAACACGTCAGGGTGAAAATCATGACCTCTTCGGAAAAGTCTAGGAAATAAGCTCTGGACAGGGCTGTCAGGCTTCAGCAGAGGAACCCTAACTCAGCCCCCATTTCTATACAGCTTCAAAGGGTCACTATTTCGAGCCTTGTGCTAGAGCTGGGCTTCGTAGTCCACTCTCAGACCACAGTCTTTGGCACACCTACGCTGGGAAGGACCGAGTGTACTTGCTGGCTCCTACGAACTACGTGTGTTCTGCCCACGTTTGGCTTAGCCAAAGCTCACCTGCAGGCTCAGGCATAAAGTTTACTTCACTTTCTGAGCTCAGGTTAAGACAGAAAAGAAGATGGACCTGTTTGGGCTTAAAAACAAGCGTGCATCTTTGCTAAACTCACCGCATAGAGAGACGCAGACTGGCAAGACCTCAGCCTTCCCATCCAGCCTCCTAGAGCTGTATTTACACACAGCCAGCCCTTGTTCCATGCTTGCTACATCCCTCCAGCCCCATTCAGGGGGCAAGGAGATCTCACGCTGCTATGTGCAGGTAGTCAGTAGTCTCAGCCATCAGTGTGGGGAATTTTATATTTAAACAAAGAGTCATCATTTGCTCACGGAACATTTAAAGGTCCTTACTAGAAAGCAAACTACTTGAGCAATGCTACAAAACTGAAGCCTCAAGTATTCTCTAACACGCTTACATCTGAAACAATTCACTCTGTGTTAGCAGCCTTTTGGGTGACAACCGACGCTGGCTGTAAGGCTGTTTCCTCTAAAGGAAGAAATTAAGAGCCTGATCTGCAAAAACATGCTTGCAATTACATATCTAATTGGCACATGAACTTAGTGCAATTGCATATGCAAGCTCACAACCACAGGGTGATTGAGATGTTACTTCGGTAGAAGCATTTGAATTACTCCTTACCTGACTAGATCGATAGGCATCGACGATACCCTGCCCAAGCTCAGACGATGACTGATGCCATAGATGTAAGAAGATGAAACAGGTAATTAGAGAAGGCTGAGATTTCTTTAAATGGTATCATTGGGGAAAAAGAAATCTGTACAACACCGAGGAGAAATCACAAATAATTAAGCAAATATTAGCTTTTAAACAGCTACACCCACCCATAACAGACAACGCCACAATAACTCTTCCATAATATGAGTTTCTTCTGAAGCCCCATCTGTTAGTAATTACACTATGTCTTTAAACCATCAGAGCTGATATTCCATATAACGTTTTTACTCACTATTACAACTTAGAATGTTCTCATTATTCAGATAAATTGCTATTTTTTTTTTCAGAATCCTGCTAAGTTACTGGACTTGGAGAGGTATGTCCCAGTGCGTTACCTGTGTTACAGACTCCAGCAGAACAAATGAGCGCAGGAAGGCCAAGGTGTTAATGTAACCTTGTTTACAGCACTACCCAACAACCACATGTGAGACCTATTGGCTAATTCTGCTTTGTGCAAAAATGAAGAGTCAGCTGATTTTTGTTACAAAGAATAGGAATCACTGCTGTTAAATAAGTGACTGTCCTGGGGGTTTTCAGAACTGCTCACATCATACTTCAACCTACTGAGGGGAGGAGGGAGTCATTGTATGAATTACTCCTGCAATATTTCATGAGCTAGTAAATTTTCTATGGAAATTATCCAGCTTGATGAAAATGTCTGTATTTCAAACCTCACAAGAGTCTGATTTAGAAGAGAAATAGTGCTCGTTTACTGCAGCTTCATTGAAGACAAAGATGGAGAGAACCTGAAGTGTTGAAATGTTAACATACCAAGAAAACTAATTATCATATTTTCACTTGCAAACTTCAAACCTGCTGCTAATTAATCTCTGTGGAAAGGCTGTGTATGAATCAAATTATAATGTAAGTCAGATTATATGGGAAGAGATGTATAACATGCCCTGCCACTGAGGAGAAATGAAATGGATTGCTTGCACAGAAATGACAAAAAACCCAAAGAGCTTGCTCTTCATTAGTACACCGATCTGTACCAGCCAGCTGATGACAGATTCACCCCAATGGAGTGTTGCAAACCACCTTGGATTTTCAAAAGTTTGCCTGTGGTCACAAATTATCTAGATGCAAGGAGAAAAAACTATTTGACTGAGCAAACCTTGATGTGGCACTTGCAGAGTTCTGTTGTGAAAACATCTTGAGGGCAATCAAGTGCCATTAGCACATGTCAATGAAGCTTCCCATGAATTACTACAAAAATTACAGTTAAGTGTACTCCTCCTCCATCACTGTCCAACCTCTCTGACAAAACAGTTTGGATATCTGTTGAAGTATTACAGAAATTAGCACCTTTCTGCCAGTGTAGTAACCAGAAGGATGTCAGAGGACAATTAATTTGGTCCATCTGCACTAATGCCTTTATATAATTCATGTATTGATTATAGGATTAAAATGATTTGTTACCATTCACTCTGGAAATACTATATTGTGCATATAATGGGGATAGCAAAGGAGACTTGAATAAATCAGTTCTTGTTTAAAAGGGAAGCAAAATACATGTTTTCTAAAAATAAGATGGTGTTTACAACCTCCCTAAGTAAATTCCATGGAGTTTGACTAAATCATTTGGTTTTCAATTTACAGTCTTATCATATGAAATATAACATGGCAACCAAAAAAGAAATTCTGGAAGTAGCTCACAATACTTGTGTCTCTACATAGTTTGCCTTTCTTTTTTTATTTTATTTTTTTTTATTCTATTACCTTATTGTCATGCAACTTTCAAATTCAGAGAATCTTGCACAGCTGTTTGATTTTTTAATCTATTTTTAATCTTTTTTTTTCTTTCTTTTTAAAGAAGGGATGCAACATGGAATCAAGAAAGTTTTGTGCAATGTTACTCTACTGGCTCAATTTCTAATGCTGTTTTATTAGTCTACTTGTTGATTATAACTGTTCTACCATTGCTACAATTTATTGCAAGGCTCCTTTTTGTGTACACATCTGTTTAAGCAGTTCCACACATTAGACCTCTCCACCCAGGCAAAAGAAGCTTTTCCTTTACCTAGGCTGCATTACCCTGTTTTCCACAGCTTGCACATACACACTTTATGATAAATTACTGATCAACTGTTGTGAGGTTTAATGGCATAGCTGGGTATGGTCAGCATAGTTGGCTATTCCAGATGCTTCTGACCATCCACATTTTCCTCCTTTCTTCTTTTCACCCGCCACTCCCTGTGGACTAAATACTCCAAAAGAACAACAAGCGAAGTGTTTCAGAACCATCTGGCCAATTTAATCCTACACAGTTCAAGGCCTCATCGTTTCATACAGAAATCATTTTATTTTAAATCTAAGAGGCAACAGAATGCTACACTCTTTTCTGACCTTATGTTTTGCTCTATTTTCTCTAACATCCCGTTACTGGGCTGAGCCTTCCCTTTGCTCATCTCATGACTTTCAATCTCTATTTAATCTTCAAAAAAATTCAGACTCTGCCTTCAATAATTTATCCCAGATGAGAATCTGACCTTATATACACAGATCACGTAGAAGTTCAGTGAGATGTGGCCCTAGTTCCTCCCTTCTTTGCTTACACAGACGGATGGAAATTCTGGCCCTAATGAAGTCAGTACAAGTTTTGCCATTGACTGCAAAGGGGTCAAGTATTCCCTCCTACAATTTCTGCAGCAGATAGGTGATTATTTCTTACTGCCTAGTCTTGTCATCTCAGCGTGCTGAGCTGAATTGTCTTGGACTAGAGGCGTGGTTTACTTGTACTAGTTAAAACAATTATACATTACCCCAGATCAACATAGTGATTTATTCATACTGGCACTTAAGGAATTAAATTCTACATTACTGCTAATTTTTCTGGATATGATCAAAGTCGGTTTTGCTACTGCTCTCTGGTCTCCTATGCTACTCTTGCAGCAGATTTCATTTTGATCCTTGGTAAAATCTAAGTTGCTGGAGAGACTGTATGGAGAGGTCCAGTGAGCAGCTTCAGAATTTTTACAACATGGATTAAGGTTAAGAAAATGAAATCTGATAGTGAACTCACAAAATTTGAGGCTTCTAAAAGATCACTGAAACTAATTCAGGGAAAAGAAACAGCAAATCAAAATTATAAGACCATATCTTCTACTGCACCTTGAGTGATCTCAGCCATTTGTTATTTTTTAAAGCTATAATACATAGTAGATGCAGTAGAACTTACATATATGGTATAACTCACAGTCAGAGAGAGTTTGCAAACAGGAAAGAAGAAATTTACACTTTCTGGTTTTTGCTTTCTCTATGTATTTTCATTTCTCCCTTTGCATACCAATGATATCTGAATCAGCAGTTTCGGAAGAGGAGAACTCTTTTAGGGGAACCAAAAGAAACTCAATTCTGTAGTGCTGTTTTCACCATCAGCTTCTCTTATCTGGCATTTCTTTCAATTTCTTTTCATTTTCCTTGGCATAGTTGTGTCTTCTGCACAAAGTCCTGAACCACTTTCCATTCTTTTCTCCTATGACCACCGTGCTTTCTGCTGACTTTTCCTTCAGGACCCCACAATTCTGCACCATGGTATTACCCCTTGCAGCACATTCCCTCAATGTTTTGTTTGATTTTTTAAAAAAAAAATGAAAACACCCCTGCAACTTTTCACCTATCTTTTGGAAATCAAACTTCCTGAAGGGCAACAGCAAAATTTCTATTTGTGTCCACATGAAAAATTCACCCTGCAGCTTCAGGGAGATCAAATTTAAGATGATCAGATCTATTAGATCCACAGAGACAGAATGATGTTCTTCAGAATCTGGCCTGGTCACACTATCCATTTTTAGATGTGCCTCTTCTCCAAAAATCGGCAAGAAATCACACTCAGAGTAGTGCTAAACCTTCAAACAGAAAATACACTGGTTGTGCTGTCAGGATTTTATTTAGCCTTTTTTGATCCTACACTAGGGTCTACTTACACAAGTGGAACCAAAGAGCTTGAAGCTGGAATTTTGGATTGGGGTGGGTAGGGGATCCTCCTTTTTCTGTTTCCAATATCCAACTTCAAGAAAGTGACGTGCCTGTTTCCATTTCTGACCACGTGTTCTGCGCCGCGCTTGCCTCGGTGGAGCGTCGGCTCTCAGAGGGCTTCAGTCTCCTTGACTTCTCCCTATCCATCACCCACCTGGCTTTGCACCCAGGGTTCAAACTCCAGCACGGGAACAAACCCAGGACAGTAAGACAAGACAAATTACAGTGATTTCAGGTGTGGTTCCACCTGCCTTCAGCAGCCTCTACCTGTGCCCGAGCAGCTTTGCTGCAGCACAGGCTACCTGGAAGCTCATGGAGCTTCCTCCAAGACAAGATGAAAAGTGAACCTCCTCATGCTAAACGGGTTAAATGACTTGCTCTCCACCAGTTCTTGTAACACCGACACGTCCAACATCATTTTCCTCTCTTGCCACTGCTGATTCCACTAGCAAGGGCAGGATTTTGCCCTCAACTACTCACAAGTAATTAATGCATTATTGAACAGGAATAAATAGATAGCAATTAAATAACAAGTATTAATGACTTATTTATTAACATATTAATAGTTGGCCTGAGAGTAATAAATGCAAATTAGTGTAAAGTGGTACCAAAAATTGTGTCGATAATAGGCCCTGAAGTAATCTTGTGTGTTCAAGATAATTACAAATATATTTTCCTTTCAAAAAACTACTGCCGGGTAATTTTTTATGGTTTGCTATAATATCATTTTAGAATTAGAAAATTAGCCCTAGTCTCATTAAAATAATTTTGCAGTGCATCAGGCTTTATTTCAAGTGTAAGTTTCACATTGCCATCTTGCCTATAGAGCTTGCATTTTTTTTTTTTAATATATTTTTTTTTTTTTTTTCAGAAACCCCCTCTACATGCAAACCTTTTGGGCCCATGCTTGGTACACTAAGGCTGTTGTTTCAATTTAACCGCTGCTACAGCTTTGCTCCTTGTGATTGTTATTATGTAAAATGTCCCACTGCAAGCAGTGGTGGTCCCCTGAGGGCTAAATCCAGCAAAAAATCACTGAGGGCCAGACCCTCCCCTCTTTACCCCGGCTGACCGCCATTCACACGTTAAATAGTTCGGAGGCCTTACAGGTGAGCACGGCAATGCACTGGGCTCTGCAGGCCTAACCGCTCACCTAGCCACGGTAGGTCCCACTCGGGAAACCACCCCTGGTCGGAGCTTGTTGTATTAGAAATACTCTCCTCCCCTCCACCCACCCACCCTTTTTCTTATTTTTGCCAAGCTCTTATTTTGGGGGGCAAAAGGAAAGCCTACTTCACACTTCGGCTCTGAGCTGTTACTTAACTTGGGGAAACGGATTAC
This sequence comes from Microhierax caerulescens, assembly GCA_035590215.1. Lineage (NCBI taxonomy): Eukaryota > Metazoa > Chordata > Aves > Falconiformes > Falconidae > Microhierax > Microhierax caerulescens. Next base: position 93,926,579 of record JAVJGJ010000037.1, read on the forward strand.
TGCGAGGACAGCGAGACATCGTCACGTCTGCCACGTGTACCAAAAAGGAAAAGGCTTGGCTAAAACCACGAGTCCTGACCTCAGCACTGATCTGAGGTTATCAAGGGTAAGTTAAGGTGTTCCTGCCTGCCACTGGTCCTGGTATTCTCGATTCTAAAACTTTACATACGGTTTTTTAACATGTGCCCACCTCCAATAAAAGCTCAGTCAATAAATACCCAGCTCTGCCTCCACATTTACAACAGCTTAAGGAACGGGGGTCCAGGCTCGCTCCCAGCAGAGGCTGCCCATAACACTGTTTCTGCAAATGTTTGTTTCTACAAATGTTCCTGTCTGCCTCTGTAGGTGGCATTTTGACTTCTTTGCAGCTTTCCTCATTAAAGGCGTTGTAAATGACTTTTTTCCAAAATAATCGAGTGCGTTTCTGTACGGTGCAGGGCTTTGGTGGCTCTCTCCCCACAGTGGCTCCCAAAGTGCTGCGTAAATGTGATTGTGGCCATGTAATCTGTGTACCTGGAAATATAATTCGTTTTGTTGCTAATGAAGGTCCTACGGCACAAATTTATTAAAGGTATACTTTTCCATGGGATAATAATTGGGTCGATAATATTAAACTCATAGGCTCATTATTTAATTGCAAGGGCAGATTATGAATAAAGCTTCTAAAATGTATTTTAATGAAAAACACTACATCCTGACCTAATCATATCAACCTTATGCTATCTAATTAAGGATGCAAAAAATCATTAGAGTTGCAAAATATTAGTTCCAGCTCCATCAGGCTGCTAGCTGCCCCTTCATGAATATATATATTTTTTTACTCTATGATAAATAGTTAATGAGGTAAAAATGACAAAATTTGCATGTAGGCAAATTAGTTTAATAGAGTGATGTCTTCCTGGTCTACAAAAAGTGACCTTTTTCCTATCAAAAGAATGACTAAAAATACTTTGAAATGATGGCATGGATGTCATTCTACAAATGACAAATCGCTTCTCTGAACAATATAAAAATTATAAAATGCAATAACCTTAAATTCTCATCATACTGTAAATGTGTCCTCTGCTGCAGCATTTATCAATTTAATAAAAGGAAATTAAGCATATTATAAAATACCCATTTATGGGGCAATTTTTAATCCAGGGAATAAAAATGAGAAGCACATGGTTAATAGCAAGAAAATATTGCAAAAACGTAGACCTATTTTTTCCAGAAGGTTTGACTGACTATTTACTTGAATGACCTCCATTTAAAATATATTTTTTATACAGAGTGATGTAAGATATGGCAGTCTCGTGCTTTCCTTTATAAAAATTGCTCACAGTTAATTTGGTATCTTATTTAAAAATTAACACATTAATAATGCACGCAATAAGGCCTAGTGATGTGTCTTCCATACTGATTACTTTGTACAATTAGACATACAAAAAGAGAGGGACAAGATAAATACCTTATGCAAATTCATGGCAGAAAAAAGGGTCCTTCAGTGGCTGCAATGCCTCGGAGCATAAAAGACCTGAAAATACAGTCCCTGGTCTGTCAGGGAGATGCACCATGTGGAGAATGTATTTCTGAAATAGAGCAAGTTTTTGTTGCAGCTCTAGATTTGCCAAAGAGATAACAAAACTTGGTTTGATGGTTCTCTTTTGCATCAAAATAATATAAATACACACACCAAAAAAAAAAAAAAAAAAAAAAAAAAGGAGCAGAAAGGGGAGTTTTCAGGTTTCTGAAGAACACTGGTTCTTTTTTCACAGTATTCATGCTCCTTACAGATAGCTTGGGATTTTCGGACAGTAGTCTCCGCACACGGATTTCCCTCTTTGTGGGGCAGATCCTGTACCCGCTGAAGGAGATGGTTGAGCTCCTGGTGATGCCCATGACACAAACCTCTACACTCCTTCCACTTCACTCCTGTCTGCTTCCGTTGTATAGCCCGCACCAGCGTCTCCCATAGAGACCAGGAACGTTTAACACTCTCACAGCCTGGCATGGGGTTAGGCTTGGTACAAGGGAAAAGGCGTGAAATCTGCGCAGATGTAGGTGGGATGGGGATCAGAAGCTTGGGGGCTCAAAGGCAAAAGCATGCGCCGCTCCGCTTTGCGGGATGCAACGCGCAGTGTTCCCTGTCCCTCTGCTCTGCACCACCCCCGCTGGCTCTGGGATCTGGCTGAGGCTGGGTCCCGTTTTTTAAAGGCTCTCGGACTAAGCGGCAGGGACCCACATTTCAATTCGGTGTTTCACACATGCCAAGCTGCGTGTCGGCAGCAAAATTAGGCACTTCCGTACGCCTGTATCTATGGGCCATGTTTTCCAGCGTTCTGAAGTGTGTCTTGTTATAGCAGTGGACAAACCAAATTCCTTCTGTTCAGGGACAGACTATTTGTATATAGGAGAAGTAATTTTTCTTTTCATTCTCTTCCATCTGTCTTTTCCCCATCTTCTCCCTCTTCCCTCCCCACGTCTTTCCCACAAACACACCCACACACACCCTTTTTTTTCTTCCTTTCATCCAGCCCTTTCTGTACTGCTGCAAAAAGTTATGTGCTGGTAATCTCATTAGAAATGTATTCAGCACTTGAAACAGAAAAGTTCTTGTTCACAGTTGCCTTATTTACCCCTTTTTCCATATGGCATTGGTAGTTTGGGCATGTCAGATGAGGTCCACCATATATATTCTTGGTATGACCTTACTTAACTTGTAACAAAGGTAATACAAACTAACTATCAGTGGCTATTTGACTTAATGTAGAAAGATTTTAAGTGAAAAAAAAAAAGGTCATTTTGCTTACTGAGGTAAAGCAAATAAGTGCTGTCTGTACAAAAAATGGGAAAGTCTGAGGCAGGTGGCTGCAGTAGCTCATTCACTCCTTCAAACCTTCCCCCTCCCCTCCCTTGAAATGCAATGTGGTGCTCTGCAGTTTCCCACAAAAATTAAGCTTACTGAGTATCTGCTTTTTCATTCAATTGGCACATTCACCTTTTTATTTTTCCTTTCAGGGTCCAAACTGTCATCACGAAAAAAAATGAGGAAAATAATTACAGCTGTGGCAGATGTTTATAACAGTGACAACTGAGGCTATATATTTATATAAACTGCTGATCTTTTAGAGGTAGCTATAGAGACTCAAAAACCTGCAGACCCTAATCTGAAATCACTTGTTCCAGTGGGTTAGAAAAGCAAACAAAACAAACAACTTGTACATAATTAAGAGGACTAATTTCCTTCCTATCTGAAATCTGTTCATTTTTACATTGAAGCAGGAGAGTTACTGAACAAAGCATTGTACACAGCTGCTTTCATAGGTGTATAAATCCATTTGGCGAGCACTTTAACAATTCTCCAAGAGCTTTTTTTCTATATATATGTAAGATAGTCCTATGGGAATTCATAATGCTAATGCAAAGCTAGAAAGCAAGGAAGAGAATGTCCCTCATAGAAGGAAGACAATTTCCCTTATAGACTACTGACCACGTTACTTCTGTTATTTCAATTCCCTGAAAACAATTATGACCAGAAGCCTCATTTGTGGATGGCATCCCCAACACTGGACGCTATCACATCTGACTGACCAAATGCACACCCCCTCCCCAGGGCATCCCCACCCATGCCCTTGCAGGAGTCAAATTCTATTTGTCCATGGAGCTCCCCAGCTTGCTGAGCTGGCTGAGAAATTGTCTGGGAAGGTACCGACATGTAAACAGGTAGCAAGTCTCTATGACCCAGTCAAGAATCACCAGATGGCATGGATAATTCTTGACATCAGTGATGCTGCTATGCCTTTGGATGCTAAGCAGATTGTAACCCCTCAGGATGTTCAGGCAATGCATACAACTCACAAAATTCTCCTGAACATGCTTCTCAGCTTCACCATTCAAAGAAGCACCCTAAGAATAATTTTCTTGTTTATCTAGGTCCTTTTAGGTAATATCCAGAAATAACAAAGCATTAATGTGGACCAGTATGTCACAGACTCCTTTTGGAGATTCTGTTCGCCACTCACCATCCGCCTTTCACCGTTGATTCCTCTCCACTGCTCAGCCCTCTTCATAATGTAGCTTAGCTCCTGACTGGAAATCTCCAAGTCCAGTGGAACAAAGAATGCACCTTCCTCAGCGTGGATGCGTTGAAACAGATCCAACAGCCAGCCTTCGCGATGTAGCCTAAGGATAGGAATGACACATTTGGTTTGTCTCTGAATGGCCTCTGCATGCAAAAAAGAAAAAGGTGTCTTACCCTGCTGTAACCTTCTAAATCTTGGGTTTCCCTTCATGACTTCTTCACCCATGAGTAAGAAGCTTCTTTCCCACAAGTTCCCCAACACACAACCCCCACCCCCCCCCCAACCCAC
>JAVJGJ010000037.1:93931030-93941630 GCA_035590215.1 Microhierax caerulescens
TTCACCGATGAGTAAGAAGCTTCTTTCCCACAACTTCCCCAACACACAACCCCCACCCCCACCCCAACCCTCTGGAGACTTTAAAATACCTGAATCAAATCACGTAAACTTAAGCAGCAATTTCTTTAAATTATTTCAAGATACTGACTTCCCCAAAAGATCCTGATCTTCCTTTCCTTCAGAAACATCCAACTTCTGCCCTTAGCATTGGTCTGGGTAACTAATTCCAGTGCTTACATGGAGTACCTCAGGCTCCAGTGGAAGTCCTGCTGTGCCAGGGTTCAATATTAGACAAACCACATCATATAGAAAGGGACCATGCACCATTTTATTTTTTTTTCAACCCCAAGCATGAAGTCTATAGAATCTAAACCTCTCTTGATGTTAAAAAAGTTCGTTTCATTTGCCAGCTTTGTTTTTTCTATGACTTTTCTGTGCTGTGGGAGGGAATTGAATAAGCACTACACAGTAAAATTCTCTACCACAAGAAAGGCTTGCTGTGTGGTATTTCTTAATGTAGGTGAAACCAAGAAATATTGTGAGGCTTTTGGAAAAGCCCAGTGTCACATTTTTAGCCTTAGATGAACTTTAAAACTTCAAAACATTTCTGTCTAATTCAAATGGAACCTCTTCAAGTTCATCACTTTCGCATTCGGCTTTTAATCCAAAACCAGGGGTTCAGAAAACACTGATCATAAAAATCTCAGTCTTGGATATTGAACTGAGGTCTTTCCTTTTGTACCCTTTTCCATGCTAATACTTTATTACAATTCAGTCGTTGCTTGATGTCATTCTCAGCTTTTCCATCCTTCCCAGAGACTGGCTGGGTAGTCCTGAGAAGTGTGGGGATTGCTGTGTGGTGGCACAACCAACAAAAAGCCCAGAGCTCCGTGGGGCTGTTCGAGTCCTTCATCTCTTGGCAGGTGGGCAAGAGAGCACGGGCATCACTCCTTTGACACTCCGGTCTCTCATCCTTCCCGTGTACAGCAGCAGCACTGGACACAGTTCTGGTGCCTGATCCTTATTCTTGGGTCTCGTATCGCCACATCCGTGCTAACCAACATGTGCACGGGTGGGGTGCCGTGGACTGTTTCAGTAAATCAGAATGAAGTTCACATTTACACAAGCTCTACATCTCACAGGAACTGCAGAGAGGCACACTCAATAAATTGCTCAGCACCATTTTGCCCACAACTGAGATTTAGTGTGGAACAGAAATAAGGAGATGCACCAACAGATAGTTTTCCAAATTGATCTCATGAGGAGCTTTAGCTCTCTCTTCAAAGAGGAGTGTGTACCTTAGGGTCAGGCTTGATATCCAAGAGCTTCTGTGATGGAGCAGCTATTCTGATACTGAAATCTGGCAGCCTGGCTTAACATCAGATTAGGGATTTATATCTCCCGCTTTGCTGCAAAGGTGCTCTCTGTGCTTTTTCCCCCACCCTTCTTTTTTGAAACATTCCTTTTTGAAGCTGCAGCCCTAAATTTGCTGTAGTTTCCAAGATGTCATTTTGGGATTCTTTTATCAAAAGAGGAGAGCAGCTGGGAGATAACCTCATTGACATGTAGGTAGTCCTGGGAATATAAACACACTGGCTACCAAGAAATAATAGAAAAATCTCTAAAGTGTGAAATGTAAATCAGTGCTAAGGCAGAGTCGGATACTAAGGTATCTTAAAACATGCTACAGAAGAGAAGATTTTTTATAAATACTAATACCCTTCATGCAGTAATATTCAAAATTCCACAGTATCTTCAAAAAAAGCTTGTCTCTCAGTCCCTGGGTCTACTTTAGATTTTCTTTTGACACAAAAGATACCTTTTTCCAAACATTGACTCAGAATTATCTTGTGATGAGCTGAAAAACTAGCAATGAAGCTGGTGGGCTTTCTGGCCTTCCACTCATCTTGAAACGATAATATTCTATGGTGTTTGTCTTTGAAATTCCAGGTCAGCAATTTAAATGACTTGCCACTTATCTTGCTAAACAAGAAAAAGACCTTGCCATTTATTTAAGCTCACTTAATGTAACATTCTTATTTCAAATGAAGTAAAATTTAATGCAGTTAAATTACTGTCTACTTGCTGCCATAAACATTTTCTATATGAAGATTTTAAGCACATGGTTATAAACAATATAATTAACTTTGAATTAATTAAGAATCATGAAGCCTGTCTTCCAGCTTTGTTCCTTTTGCCCAAAAGTACTCAGTCTTCTCCTATTACCTGCTTTAACTTCTCTTCTTTGGCATAAAAACTAATAAAACACTTCTTGTATCTTAACATGGCTTTTTATAAATGTGACAGTAGTAATTTCTATTGCTAATGCAATAAAGACCAGAACAAAACTCAGATGTCATTTTCTAGAGATATGAGACTCTGTATAATACCTTGCAAGTTCATTTATTTATCAGAAAGAACAGAAAACATTGAAATGATTTGCTATCCAGAGTCAGATCAAAAACTGGACCGCTCAAAAATTCACACAAACAAACAATTGAAGGGTAGTTCAAGTGGTTTAAAACAATTTATTACATCTTCACTTGAGCCTTTCTCATCCTTTTTTTTTTTTAAAAAAAATAAATTAAAAGTATAAAAATAATTTTGCTGTTAACATTAAGGAATGTAGATTTTTGAAGTTTCTCCCCAGAAAATATTTCAATACCAGGAAATTTAGACTTTTTTCAGCAGAGCCTTTTAGTTGAGATGGATTTTCATTTTCTCACAGTGCAGAAAACAGTTCACCCACAAATTCCTGACTGTTTCTAATGTCTAGTAGAACTAAAATGAAGGAATTGCAACCAGTGCCACTTCATCTTTCCAAAAAGTATTTAGAATATCTCTCCATGCTAGATATACTACGGACTCTCAAGACACCCAAGGGGAGCCAGATCTATTGTAGCATGTTGGTTTATAAAGACACAAATAAATGCCTACTGCTGCTTATCCCCTGCTCATGATTTCATTAGCTTCCTGGTTGTTCATCAGTGCTCCATGAAGCTTTTTAGCTGTGGCAGAAAAGATACTTCCCCTACTTGCTTTGGTGGTCTGGTGGGTTTACTGTTCTTATCCCTTTTCTGTACCAAACAGAAAAAGTGCCAAACACTTCTGCAAAATGGCAAATTGCTCAGTAGTTTTAACCCATGGCACCAGCTCCAACATCCAGCAGCTGAAGCCTTCCCTGTGGACCGATGTCTTAAGGCACGGAAGACTTCCCTCAATATTTATCTTTGTTTACCTTACAAGAGATAGATGTGGTGGATGCCTGTGTAAAAAAATACATTTTCTGAGTCGAACAACATCACATTTGAGTATCTTTGACATATAACGCCTGAGAAATATCCACACAAAGGGATACCACTGCCTTGTTTATAATACTATTTTCTCTTAAAAACAAATGCTGTTATATCAATACTCAGGAAACAGTGTCATAAATTGCACATATGATTTCCTTAAAAACATTTTAAAAGGCTTTAGTGCTGTCATTAGTGGACTAACAGTGTGCTGTTCAAGCGTCCTAGCCAGGTCCAAGTTTCCCACTGTGCTGGGCTATGGACATACAAGGAAGAGAAAGTTGATCCAGTTTCAGAAGCTCATAGTATAACTTTACTCTGCACAAACTCCAGTATTCAAAGTGTTTCTTTTTGTTATCAAGAACTTCAAAGACCTTATGCACTGTAACAGATTTTGTTATCTTCCCTTTGCTTTTGTATTTTGCTATAAATCATTTTTAAAATGTGTCGTACTAAGGCAACTTTTTTCCCCTAGTAACATTCTCTCCCCACCCCTTTATTGGAAAACATTATGGGAAAATTGATCCAGAAGGAAAGGAACCTTTGATGATCTTGCACCTGTTCCCCAGACAATGAAGATGTTGGTAATATTCTCATAAAAACCTGCCTTACAAATGTTTTAATTTAAATTAATTTTCCTGAGTAATAAACGACAGCAGCTAAAACTTATGAAGCTATTCAAAACTATTAAGTCAATGATTAAGAAGGCATTAACATCTCAAAAACTAATTAACTAGACTACCAGTACATTGGAGTTGTGTACAGCTTCCAGGAATGCAGGAGCTTTGAAATACTTTGCAAAAATTTAGATTGCCATTTATCTTTTTTTCTGCCTGCTGCAACCGAGTTTGCAGAAAGGAGACCGAGGGATGATTCTGTCAGATGGAATGTGGCTGCTGAGCTTTTCTATTCTTACCCCTGCCTGCATCTTGCCTTTGTGTATGGCTTTTTGTTGGTGTTTACCACTACTCAATGTTCATCACTGGGTGAATCCAGGACCAGCACAAAATTCATATGAATTATAGATGAGTCTCTCAAAAAAAAAAAAAAAAAAAAAAAAAGAACACTTTTTCATTCTATATATTTGACAACCTGTCTCTTTCATTTTCAGTCCCTATTGACTGTACAGCTAATGGTGCCTGCTAGAAAGGTGGCAGAAAGGTAGTTGGTCAAATGTCACGACGAACTGAATCTTGATAGTGGGCTGAAGTCACAGAAAACTTATTTGGACTAAGTCATAGAGTGGGTTAAACCCTCAGTTGCATCAAGTCAAAAATCCTGTGTCATCAAAAGGCTGTAAGAGTCTAAGGGCCAGTGCAGACTCAGAGATTTTGCACTTCACACCATGTGTAGCTTTCTGATTTTTTTCTGTTTCTCACAAAAACCCTGCTGGGAAGACTAAAGACCAATGTCTTCCAAAGTACTTAAATAAAAGATACACACACTTTAGAGCTTAAACCCTTGACACAGACACCATTGTCTGAAGCCAAAGAAACAGAGGCTCCTAGGATCTGTGAAAAGTCGTGATGTCAATTGTGTTCCTGTTGAGGAAATAAGTGTCTGCCCCTCTGACTCGCTGTGCCCCCCACATACCAGTGTATTAAAAGTTAAGCAGGAGCTAACTCCTCCTTGACTGCCTGCAGTTCTGGGCTCTGGATATGTGACATTGATATGTCTTTTCTGATGTCATTTATTTCATCTTACAGGAGAAGGGGCTTGAGCCCTAAGCTCCTAAGGGAAAAATGAGATAAAAAGATATACCTTAAAAAGTACAGGTACAACACTGTCGATGAGATGATGAACAGGATTGTATAAAGTATCACAGTGATTAAGGCACCAGGAATCCACGACTCCTCTGCTCGTAGGAAGACCCAGGAGAGCTTTGCAGCATCAGCAATGGGTTTCTCTGCACTGTTCCCAAGTCGCTGTCACGGGGGAAAAAAATCAGCGTAAGAAAATGGCAAACTCGATTAGACTGTTTACCTACAGACCCAAAAGAACCTGAATTTCTTTATAAGAAGGATTTAGCTGTAATTTGTGGGGCACACGGCTTGAAGCTTAGGAGTCTGCTACATAGAATTTGAATTTAACCAAGAGATGTGAAATTTCTGGTTTATTTTAGTATGATTAAAATCTACCCTCTAGAGGTAGCTTATTGAGCAAAACCCATGTCACAGTGAAAATACTCAACAATGTGAGCTTTGTTAACATATTTGAGGAGAAGAGGATGGGGAAGAAGGCTGAAATTTGCCTTATTTCAATGACCAAAGAGGCAACATATTGAATGATTTATGCTGTTGTTTTTAGGAGTGCTGAGTGAGCGGAAAACACTAGTGCCAGTACATAATTCCAAACTGACCAGTCTCAAAATGACTTGCCCTTGTCAGAAGAAAAATGCTGTTTCCTCCCCGACTCAGCAAGCCACCCATACATCATTTTGAACACATGCGCTTTGAAGGATGTGGTCACGCCAATTCCCAACTTCAGTTCAGCTCAGTGTTTGGTGCTACCACTGGAAAACAAAAGTGGGCACCATGTTGTCTGAAATGCCAAATGGAAGTGTCAGGGCATCTGTGCCTGGTGCTAGCTGACACCTAGCGCAGCTTTTCCACTAGCCTTGCAAAATACAGCATCAGTCAAAGAAGGCAGTGGAATCACAAAGCTTGACTGAGACCCAATGAGGTGAGAAAAATGGAGAAAGCAATTACAAGTAGATCAACAGGGGACACCAGCAGGGTTTTGTTAAGTTTTGCCCAAAGGGGTTGACCTTTTTTTTCAGTGCAAAAGAGACAAGTTCCCCCTTAAGAAGCAGTATTTTATGTACATGCATTCTCAAGTCTGCCTGCAACCTTCTAAGTCAGAAAATCAGATATTCCCCCCACCCCTCATTCCTAGTGTCCAGTCAGTCCAGTTTGGGAAGCCCCAAAGAACAGCCTGTAACAATGAAGAAGCAAAAAGCATCAGCTTTATTTTATGATACAGCCCTCTAATTTAATTTCTTCCTTTTCTAAGAAGAAATGGAGACACAATAAGACCAATACCTCTGAAGAGACCTGACTGTATCATACTCCCGCTGCTGCGGTGGATTTAATTGGGAATAAGACGGTTTGTATATTTTTGCAAAGATTCACAAAGAATCCTGAAGGTTACATAGCACTCTGTGTTTCATTATACTTCCAGTAAAACATGGGAAAAGATTTTCCAAACATCTATTTTTTTTTCTTTTCTTTTTTTCCCCATATCTCAAGAACTAGCTACTGTATTGACATATTATTGCCCTCTGCTGGATCGATTTAGAAGAATTCAGCTACATACCACAGGTCTTCTACTACTTAGAGCTAAAACAAATTTCTCTCTTCTTTTTTTTTTCTTTTTAAAGTGACCCAGTGAAATCCATGTCCATATTAAATCACATTGACACATTTTGCAAGGATGTGAAACTGCACCACCGACAAATCTGGAGTTGATCCTTCAGAGAGGGAGTCTGTGACCTTTAGGCTTCAAAAAACCTGTACCTTCCTGACCATCTTGCCTGGACTAATCCTTAGGAAGAGTTTAAACTTTCTCCCCGTTTTTTACTACCTTCACAATGATGTGTGTAATAAAGGAAAGACAATTCCAAGTCCAACGATGACCTATACAAAGGCTGAGATCCTTGGGTATATTTCTATTCTCTCTCCACCCTTTGCAACACTGTCAATTTTCTGTAATGGAAATTACAGGTCCCAGGAGACCGCTAATGCATATAAAGCCTAGTCACTAATTCAGATCTGCCCATATTCGTTACAAAAGATTAAAATACTCTGGTTCAGTTCTACTTTTTCTTGCAAAAAAAGCTGGCTGCCTCCACTGCTTCCTTACCGAAGAGACTGTCTACCAGGGAAAATCCCCTGCACAGCAGTCACGTACTGACATCCCTCCAGAGAGGCAAAAGTCTGAATGGTGGATAAGAATAAATTTCTCTCTTATCTGAGCAGTTCTTTCTGGCAAGGCAAATGGGGGAAATGTACCTTTCTAACCGCTTTTACTAGCAAAGGGCGTGCATCAGTCCTGTGGTCCTCAAAGTCATGATCCAAGAAAGGTGTCTTCACTTTAAATCGTTTAAATAACATTTGTCAACATCTATCTTGGGTGCTTATCACACTGCAGGGTGATGGTCATGTAAGCGCTTTGCTGTCTTTAATGTTTTTTACGATGACACGTATCCGTGTGGCTGAAGAGGTGTTACTCTGCATTTTACAAGCTACAGAGAAATGAAGCCACTGGTCCCCAGAAAGCTCTGGCAGAACTGGAATTTGAAATGTATTCTCCAAAATCACAGGGAAGTTTCCTACCCCTGGAACATCCTTCAACAAGCTGACATTAAATCAAACCTGAAATCAGACATCTGACACGGTATCTTGAACTATGACTTGAAACCCCCCCCCAAATATGCAACTGCTCTCTAGTCTTCTCTTAACAATAAAAAACATTAGTTAGTAAACAAAGAAACCCTTGTCTCCAGGGCTATCTGTCATCTTCCATAACTATTAAGGCCATTTAGGATACTAAAACACATTCTAGCACTAAAATAACTCATATTACCACAACACAACATTTTTAAAATGCCTGATCTAAAATAGATTGGCAAGTAAATTTGAAATAGCTGCTGAAAGAATGCCAGGAGAGAAAAAAATACAAATGCAATAACGAAAACACATGTAAGAGATATAGTTTCATTTTGGAAAGGATACACACAGTATATTGTGTAATATTTGAACAAATGAGTTTCTACCAAAGATAATCTTGGAGGGTAAAACTGCCAAATTTTCAGTATGAAGTAGGAAGAGAGGTGTGCTTTTTTAATGCTGTAATGAAAAACTTAATTACTTTATTCGTATCTCATGTTTCCCCCTGACCAAGCCCTGTTTGAAATTGATAACGAATCCAGTCTGACTAGAACTGAGCGCAGCTCCACTGAAGTCAATGGCAACAATTTTCTCAATGCAAGTGTGGGAAAGACAATGCAGACCTCAGCCTTTCCTCCAGTTTTTATGACTAAACCTGTATTAGGGGGGAGAGAAAATCCTTTTAAATATTTAAATATTTCTAGCCTGGATGTTGGGGAAATACTTCTTTTTCTCCTAGGGAAAAAAGAAAATCTTCATCAGAATGATTACAATTAAAATTAAATTCTATGCATGTTTTACACCATAAAAAAAAAAAAAAAAAAAAAAAAAAAAAAAGCAGGCTGTTCAAGTGAAAAAAAGTGAAAACTACTGTGTTGCCACATGCTTAAAATATTGCAATTACCTCCCAAGTAGGCTCCAATTAAGTTTCTTGAACAGCTGAATTTTAATTTTCTTAACCACTGCAATGGGAAACAGCATTTAAACAGTGGAAAATCACATTTTGAGAGGACTTCTTAAAAGCAGAGCACAGGTTAGCAGGTGAGGAACCAAGAGTCCTGAGAAAACCTGATCCACAGCAAGGGCTGTGGATTACTGCTTGATCCGGAGTGAGCACCAGAAACGAAGATGGCTTTGAAGGACAGACAAGGGCAGAAGAACATCAATACCACATGCCCAGAAAAGCTCTGAGTGCCCTGCGCCCATCAAAAGGACCCTGCGTCACCTACACAGGGAGAGCCGGATCTGAAACGCGTGTTCTGGGAGACGTGGCATTACCTGGGATGTGATAAAAGTCTTCTGCTGCCACAGTGTAGGTGGGCTACACAGCACATGCATAGGCACAGGTGAGAGCTGGGGGCTTTGCTGCCATAGTTTCACATATGATGAGGCTCTTTCCTTAAAGACCTCTGTCTTTCAACCTCACAAGTCTTTTTAGGTGTGCCAGCAAATTAGATTAACTACCTTGCACGTCAGAGAAGTGCACAATAACCTCTATTTTTGCATTTTGTCTGTTTCAGTGCTCAGAAAAATCTGAAGCGCTAATAATCAGGACTGCTTATTAACCCACCTCCATTAACATCCATAATTGCAGTAATCCTTTTCAAAGCAGATGCAATCACTCCACTGGTGGATTTCCTTTCTTATCTCCATATAAGGCTTTTACAGTGCTCTTAATTTTATGCAGAAACACAGTGACTCCATTAGATGGGAATTTTGTTAATAAAAAGGTAATGTATAACATTATTATTTAATTTCTTTTTAACTTTCATGTTCCATTGCCAGGGGTGGAATTTCCTATCTTTCAGTGATTCACTGCATAAAACAAACTTCTACGTCAAGGTCTCATGTCCAAGTTATTTTAAGTGACTCACCCCCAGGAATGAATCCACTACGAACACTGCCAAGGGGTCTAGCACTGTCCAGAGTCCCATAGCTATGATAAACTTTGACAAGAAGGAAGGGAATGAGTCAAACAGCTGCTGACAGCCCCATCTGATCAGGACCATAAGAAGCAGCCCTGCGTTCAAGGTTAGGGGTCCCACCACAACCATGACCAACTCTTCACTAGTCTGCAGCAAGGAGTTCTGGTAGCACAGTTCAACAGTGTGAGTGAAAAGCTGGAACCTGTAAGTAAGCAAAAGGAGAGAGTTGGTTTGGTGGTTCTGGGTAAACTGTTAAAAAAAAAATAGAATTATGCATACAGCACATTGCGTTGTAAAGTTGCATCCCATCTTGTTCACTACTCTCTGACCAAAAAGTACTCAAAAAAATATTTTTTTTCTCCTTCTCCTGCCTCCACACCCTTTGATTCCCCAACTCTCAGGTCAGTGGATGCACATCCAGGCTGTAGAAAGACGTCAGCTCTCAGAAGCGGTGTGAGCACAGGCCCAGGAGCCCACCCCTCCCTGCATGCTGCAGCACCTGTGGACACTGCACAAAGTGGAAAATGTGGCATGGAAGACATGTCTTTTAGCATCCCTAAAGTGACTGGGAACATCCCTCTTGCCACCATGGGATCTGCAAAACTCACAGTGAGCAAATTCGTTGGCACTGTAGGAGACGGGAACTGGATGGTATTGTGAACTACGTGCGGGCGCTGGAATTAAAGGCAAAAATTGCGAGTGACTTAAACTTTACTCCTGACTAAAGGTGAAGTGGTTTGATCCTCACTTTGGTTCTGACTCATGAGTGTTGCCACTGTATTCGGTGAGACTAGGTCCTCAAAGTACGGCCCACAGGCCAGATACGGCCCCCCACGGTCCTCAATCTGGCCCCCTGGTATTTACAGAACCCCCCTGCCAGGGGTTGGGGGGGGGGGAAACCAAGCAGCCACAGATGACTGCCTGCCACTGAATCTGGGCGCCGGCCCCCCTGTTAAAAAGTTTGAGGACCCCGGGCCGGGCGGGTGGTTGAGTC
>JAVJGJ010000037.1:93941730-93952473 GCA_035590215.1 Microhierax caerulescens
GGGGGGGGGGAAACCAAGCAGCCACAGATGACTGCCTGCCACTGAATCTGTGCGCCGGCCCCCCTGTTAAAAAGTTTGAGGACCCCTGGCCTGGAGAGTGCTTGAGTCAGTCTCACGTTCTGTGGCACACAACTACAGACTGGGATGCTGCTCCAGGGCATCTTGGCTTGCGGACATTGTCCTTTCTCTAGCTGGCTGCCTGGGACAGCTGTGGTTAGTGGCTTCGAACATGACCACCTCTCTCACACACGTTGGTTCCTTCTGTTGTGTTTCCTTTGCCTTCACAGACTTGATGCTCGGCCTCCCAGTAGTTTTAATGCCAGCTGGCTGAGCCCGCCCGGGCTGCGCGAGGCCAGGAGCGAGAGATGGCTGGCTTTGCATTAAGGTCTAGAAGACCACCCTGACAATACCCCACACTGTCCAGAGCCTGCTCAGACACCCTGTTCAAATTATAGCAAATAATCCCAGTATCACAGCAGACATAGGTCACAGAGTTATGTGTTACTGGCTCCCACTGACTGATTCAGGTCTGCATGATGCTTTAAAGCGAAGAAAAGGAGAAAAGAATTGGTTCTATTGGTGAAATCTTCCTTTCCCTGAGCAAGATTGATCTTTTTTGCTTTGTAAACCCGTTCTCTACCCCACAGCAACGTATGGAGAACCAGGTATATATCACTTTGTGGACTTGTTCTCCATCTTATTTTTTTTTTTCCATGTCAAGTAATGACAAGCAATGATTTTCCTGCAACTCTCTAGAGAGCTCTGATTCCCGAGCTAAAGTCAATGTATCATGTAGTTAAAATATGTCAACCCATTGGAGTCCTCACAGTAAAATTGATAGACCAAAGCTAAATTCTTCAAAGTATTTCACTCATAGATCACTTTGGTAACATCAAATATGATTTAAATGCTTCTTCGGTTTTGTGCACTTCTTAGGCATTTTGAAATACTTGATCCAAAATGATAAATGAGTCTTGTGGAAGATACATATCCTGCTGGGTATCTCAGAAGGGAGAGAGGTAGGCATGACACAAATGGACACATCCAGTTCTGCCTTGAAAATTTACAGTCTTAACACCTTCGTCTTTCTGTTAGGGTCAAATTTACATCACAGATCATCTGGAGTCTGGATGTGGTCCTTGTTCTCCTAGTCTCTGCAGAGGCGCCTATCAGGGCTTGCATGCAGAGCCCTTAGCATGAGTCTTAGTCAGCAATTCTCTTCATACTGTGAAGGAACCGCTTTGAATCAAGCTATTTGTAGAAATATTCCGACAGAGAAAAAAGGCAGCGAGACTTACTTTGTGACGGGAACTGAGATGGTCTGAAGGAAGAGCCATTGGCTCAAATAATGCAGGTAAAGCCTCACGAACCAAAGCACAACTACCAGCAGCAGGAACAGCCAGACATCCCTGGAGCACCAGCGTGTGGATCCCAGCTCTGAGAAGGCTGCGTACACCATGAAATGGAAATGCCTGACAACCTGCTTGGAGAGTTTCACTTCAGCAGCAGAGCGGCAGCTGGAAATATGTGGAAATAAACCAAAGAGTAATTAGGAAAAACGAAATAGCAGTCGCTAACACTGCAGAGTCCTCTAACACAGATCAATGTGGCACAGGTTCTGATCATAACTTTGGATTGACCAATGCATCTGACAATAAAAACTACAACGTTTTTTCCATTGCAGTCTAGGAGATAGGTGGCTTCCTCCCAGAAATCATGCTGCTACTTTTGTGAAGAAAACAACAAATATTTAAAAGCAAGTTTTTAAAAGTCTTCTGCTTTCATTTTGATTTTAATTTTCTCACAAACTGTTCTCTGAGGAACACTTTATCACTTATTTTCCTTCTGAGAAAATGGGAAAAGGACTTGTCATGTTGGTACTGAAAAAGTATTCATTTTACTGAAATTTGTGAACAGGCTTTTGGGTAAGAGAGCTTCAATCAAATATTTCAGGACACAATGTGGGCTAAAACTCCTCCTCTTTAAAGTAGTTTCAAGTGAAAGAGAAAATAGAAAGGAATTTCCACTGTACAGTATTCTGCTACTGAGTGTGGTATGATTTGCCCTTTAAACTAATTACAATACTATGATACTGCTTCAAGGCGGGGGGGGAGAAATGAGATGCAGAGTTGCAGCCTTGGCATTATGTTTCCAAGAAACTGGAGTCTCTCAACTGATTCAAAGCTGAAAAGACAGTGGCTTCTTTGACCTTTTGAAACTTTGAACCACTATGCTTATTTCCACTGATTTAAATGACTAAGCAGCTGAGATGCACAACTCTAGGACTAAATATGATTTCATCATGCTCAAACTGTGATTTATATTGATTAAGGCTTCTGAAAATTCAGAAATATAAAGATCTTTTGTGGAAGAAAACATGCTGGCTTTTTAAAGTGTAGCATATGACTGGAGAAGAAGCGACAGCAATACTTGCACTGTATTTTATATACTTTTGAAGTGTTTTCCTCCCTGCACATAGGAATTTCTTAAATAGCTGTGTGCATTTCTTCCTCCAGCAGTCACAAAGAGAATTGTAAATAGCAATGGAGACACTTAAAAGGATTCTGCATTTGGTCTAGGTTTGAATGAGCAGGAGAAACAAACACTCCAAACTTGCCAGCCAAAGGTCTGGATTTTGGGACCAGCCCTGGCATCACGTTACCCCTGATCCTCAGTGCTGCGCAGGATGCGTGTGCAGGAGAAGGCATGCTGCCAGCCAGCCCCTTTTCTCATCAGCAGGCTCAAGCTTTAGTCTACCCGGTTTGTTGAAGAACAGAAGAAGTTCTCAGGGACACACCACAAAAAAATAGGTTTCAGGTCACTAAGGTGGCCTCAGGTACAAATTATCAAACCTTCTCCCAGAAGCATCTGTTGGGCTGAGGCAGGTGATCCTTGCAGTGACTATGGGCTGATCTGACAGGGGCTTTGAAGGGCTTTTGGGAGACATTATCCTTATATCCTAATCAGTCACAAAGTCCTACTTTACAGACTTAGGGCCACATCATGAATCACCTTCCTCATGCTATAATTATTTACCGACGGCACCCTAGAGGAACATCACAGCACATTTCATTAACATTATAAAATCAGAGTCTAGGCTTGTGTGAGAAAGAGACAAAGAAAAATGTAAAATATAAAATATAATTGACTATGATACTATACTACAATAACCATGGCATTCTGAATGTTCTGAACTTTGAAGCTGGATTGTACTACATTTCCTTTTACATAAAGCAATTTTTGTCATCTTTAACAACTTCCATCAAAATCTACTCTTAAGGTATTCACTCCTTGAGGAGAGCGAATAGGGCAGGATTAGCCACACAGTTATTTTAGTTAGACCAAATAGTTTGTTGTTTGTGAAAAGGAAAAAAAAAATTAGCTCATAATACTCTACTCATCTTTCAGCAAACAAGCAGAATTACATAGGTGTCCCACCCAGCCTCACCCATGTCAGAAATCCACATCCTACGGGGATCACTGCCAATCTTCATCTCTGTGTTAAGAGCATGAGTAACCATGTATTTTCCACAAAAGTCTGGATTTAGATCACCACCTCGTTTCACGTAAGAGTCATTTGCTACTGGATTATTTAGGTTCAATTTACCAAACGAAGCTACCTCTGAACAAGCAACACCAGAGTGAAATGTTCAATATACCACCTGTAAAATAATTTGAGACATAAATCCTTTCTCCATCCCAACACGTAGATTGAGGAGGAGGCCACGCAGCTCAGAGTGCTGCAAATACCAAGTCCTCTTTCATTCACAGCAGTCCTGGAGTACCAGAAACAGTGAGGAACTTTAGTGACCAAAATGCAAGGTTGGGAAGGTGCGGTAACTTCTTCCTCACAAAGGCAGGACCTGATGATACAAGCCATACCTTCACAGAATACGCTTCCTCCAGCTCTGTAACGCGTCGTGGGGAAGCTGCTGGTGTAAGCCTTGTGAGCACACCATACCAATATATATAATATATATATATTATATATATTATATATATATATAATATATATAATACCAGTGTGGCTATTGAACTGCCCTAAGACAGGCAGCACTGAGGATATTCAACCTGTGCCTTCTTCACTCCACTGCTCCCCAGCCTTTGCTCCACTGCCAAAAGAGAGCTAATGTCTCCAGCCATGAGCTACGTCACCCCTGCTGAGATGCTGGCCCTCTCAGCCACGGGAATCCACCTACTCAACAAACTTCCAAAGGAAAGGAGAGAAATCCAGAGCACGTTCGCGGTTACCAAACCCTAGAAGCCTTCCACTGGTGATGACACTGCTTAAACCAGCAGGGCAACATCTGTGATGTCTTTGGTGCATCTTTCCTCTGAAAAAAAGCAATAGCAGCCCATAAATTGCACAAAAAGCCAAACTTACTGGAAGTCAAAGAAATCAAGAAAAACATATATGCCACTAGGAATATTTGGTTCTACCACTAGGTAGAACCAAACAGTATTCATTTTTACTTTTGGAGCAGCAATTATTTTTTTCAAAACTTCATGATTTTCATCAAACACCTTGACCGTCCCTTCCAGCTTTTACATTGAAATTAAAATCCTTCTTATTATTTAATTTGTCAGAAGTCCAGATTCTGAATGTCACTTCTGGGCTAGCTTGTACTTCCTTGTGTAACACCTTGACTAGAACACCATCAGCCAGCGGTAGAAACTGGTGGAAAAATATCGCGTATCCAGTAACCTGGTGAAGGTCCCAACCCATAACTGGAATCTCTTCATTTACTTCAAAACAAATTCAGTGGGCCCCAATTTACTTGTAAGTTACACCAAACTATTCCCAAGCACTCGTTAATCATGCTATAAGGCTGTTTATTGGTTGTCACTTCAAAACACTGGACTTAAATGATATCTCTTATTGAGTTTTTTGAAGAATGAAGAAAGGAAGAGGCAGAAACACGAAATGAAATGCACCAAACAAGTGGAAACAGCCCCTTTAAATATTTTTTGCTGGTGCTTCTAGTGAAAGCTCGTGGGTGGGGTGACAGTGCTGGCAGACACAGTTTTCAGAAGAGATTTATATAAAGTTGCTCTAGGGCAGAGAGCATGAGTATTACCTTTCAAAAACAAAACAACCCCTCCACCCACAAAAAAACCCAAATCTCAACCCTTGGGTGAAAACTATATAAAGCTCCAAATGAGAAGCCACTTGAGCAATGGATTTATCCATGATTCCTTGGATTACTGGTAAGTAATTTGGCTGAATGTTTCTGTTCTAGGGCATTAGTTTTGCATTTTTCTTTACAAAATGCTGCAGTAACAAATAGAAGAGACCAAATTACCATAAAAGCAGGTCAATTATTTCAATGGAAATTGTTCAGAAGGAAAGAAACAATGCACAGATTCTCTTAAGCTACACTTGATGATGATGACGGAAAAGTAATGGCTGATAGAAGGCAGTGTGTACTGTTGGGTGACAGCTTTGCTGCTGACAAACTGTGCTGAACATTTGTATAATGCACTGCAAGATAGGCACTTACAGCTGATGGGGCGGGGTGTAGATTCTCAGCCGATGCACCCCTGCGTGCTCCAGAGCTGCACTGGGATATACACCAGCTGAGGTATTCAAGTCCTGAATGTACCTATTATTTACATTGCATAAAATAAGGCAAAATAAATGTTTGATGTTACCCATACCGCCAGAGAAGATTTAAAGATCAAATGCAGACATGAACGACTTTATGCAAATTACTTTCAGGGAATCACAGTCCTTGCAGCCCAAGAATCTATGCAATGTATTTACTCAGTTCACAAATAAAAAAAGACTCCTCCTTGTCATCACCATAAATGATAGGTATTTAAACTTAGCTGTAAAGCCCTTTATGGTTTATCAACAGTAATGAAGAAGCAGGAAATGCTGCCCGGTGTTACTACAATGAAATGCTATCACTTCACGTGGAAAAGCACACCTGTATCTGAAGGTACAGCTAAAAATAATACATTAATTCATGTAGCCCTTAAAACAGAAGCCAGTTAAAAGCGCCACTGGTGAAGCATGAGCTAGAATTGAATCCGGTTCATTTCACTGTGCACAACATAAACATATATCTAAAACATATAATTTTGTTATCATTGGAAATATTTCATTATTTTTCTTTCTGCGTAATATTTTTCTTTTATAGATATCATATTATATTACAAAGCAATTGTCTTTATCCCAGTCTGTATGGCGATGATACAAATGGCTTCGCCCAGTAAGACAACAGCAGAGCTGTGAACTGAGCTCTGCTGAGTTACAGTCCATTATTCTACCCACTGGATTCCTAATAAAATATTACTTTTTGGTTTATTTGTATGCAAAGTGAATATAACTAGGGAGAACATTTGCCAAGGATGAAGACACTGTTTTTTCTCATCTCTTTCCAGGACACACCTATGTTTCATAATCTTAATGTGCAAGCACCAAGAAAGCGGGTACCACAGAGTTACAAGGGCTGTCTAGGGAATATCTGATGGAAGAGAGGTGGCAAAAGACCTGAGGGGACATTAGGTAATTCTTAAACATACAAAATGCTCATAGAGGAATTTGTTCTACAGTTTGCTGAAAAATCCAAAAACATGGTCCAGAAGAAATTCTGGAAATCATGACAGGTTTCTTTTTCAGGTGCACCTGGGATGGAAAAAAAGAGATTGCCAAAAGCATGCAAATCCTAAAAACACTGAAGGAAGGCTTTAGGAATTAAACATGCTTGCAAAGCAGGAAAAATCATCAGCCAATAACTTCAATAGTTTTGGTTTGCTGCAGAGAACATGACACGGGTATGAGAGTGTACCTGGCAACACCCATGCCGCCCCACCAAGCTGGGGGAGAGGAGGGTGATGGTGGCCCAGTTCCTTTCAAGGTCCAGGCTGTGTCAGCTCACAAGGTGATGGCCAGCAGGCAACAAGCTCTGGGTCAGCAACAACCAGGTGTGTTTGTATCACATGCATAGCCAGGAGCCAGAACAAACACATCAGCTGAACTTTTCCCACAAGCCGCTTGCACCAGCAAGCTCACAGGGATATATACTGGCATAGCTGTTGTTTTGGAAGGAGCATCATGTTCTTCCATACTGGGGCATGGACACTGTGGGTCTGTGGGCCAAGATGTGTTCATTAAAGAGGAAGGGAAGGAAGTGCTGACATGCTTCATATTCCTCTTACATCTGTGTGAGCCTCAAAATGGTGGATGCTCAGCTTTCACTAGAAAAGAGTTTATGACAACAAAGAATTGGCAAACAACAGCAGGTTCGTGTCCTCAGCAGTCCCTTTACCCGATGGCATAAGGCTGAGGGGCCCATCTCCTCCCTTTAGCTGAATAAGAATTTCCCGAGGGAATTAACTGACACATTCACAGGAAGAGGTTTCTTACCAAAGTGGGGAAGGAAGCATAGGAAGAAGGAAGAATTACAGAATTTAAGCAGAGTGGCAATAGCGCTGGAGGACAGCGTGGTTCCTTGTAGAGAGCTGGCAGAGATTTGCACATTTCAGCTTTGAGCAGCATCTGACAATGACAAAGCAAAACCAACCAAAAACAAATTATTATCATCATGCCTGCAGTTTAGGTAGGCAACTAAAACTTTGCCTATTTCATGCTTAACTGCATTTTCATGAGCCTATTGGCTTGGCAAAACAGTCTGGAAATCTTACAAGAACAGACTTTGTTAAAATATTCCAGTCTGTCTGCTTTCAGCTCTGGAAGGGAACAAACATGAAACGATGAAACTTGAGTGCAGCTTTCAGAACTTTTAAGAAGCTCTGGTTTATATTTCGTTCTAGAAAGGAACAAAAGGCAGCGGACAGTCTCTGTTATTCATCCTCATGACATGACTAGGCCAGTCAAGAAGCAAAAGAAAGCATGTAACTCCTCCCCTCCGTCTTGCCCTCTGACTGCTTAGAGTAAATAAGATGAATGAATGAGAAAAAGACACAACCCACATACAGGAGGATGTGAGATGCCAGCGGAGGTACAGATCTCACAAACACAGCTCTGTAAAGCTGTTCTGCCAGTAAGTGAGCACCAATGCTCAACCTTGTGCATGAGCCATAAAACAGAGTTTAAGACCTAAAGAAGAACTTTACAGGGACACCAGAGTAATAAATACACCTTCAAGCTCATCTCAGTTAAGAAGAAAAGAAAAACAAAAGGAAGAGGGACGCTAGGCTTAAAACATCTATAGAAGTTCAGGAGAATCAAGATAAAAAAAAAATTCATTTATGTTAAAAGTAGCAGCGTAACCTCCCTGGGAGAAAAAGAAATATGTGTATATGTAAGTAGTACTCCTGCTTAAGCTAAGAGTCCCCTGTACCTGATGTGTGGAACAGTTTCTACCTTGACACAGAAAAGCTCCCCAAGGACATTTGCTCTGTCTGTAGGAAAAATGCAATCTTCCTCCTGACCAAATACACATCTACTTCTGAGAGCCACTAAACACTCAGACACCATCTGTGAGCTGTGCATTCATCTGTAACACACCAATTTAGCTGGCAGGCCATTGGGAAACAGGACTTGGAAGTTGCCAAGTTAAAATGGCAATCCAGTACCAGTCGGAACTGCACCAAGCAAACAGGTGAGGTTTGCAGTGAATGCTGCAGCAGTGAGCGATGAAACTTCAAAATAAGAAACAGCCTTGTGGTATGGAAAAAAAAAAAAAAAAAAAAAAAAAAGGCAAAGAAATAGGCACAGCTTTGATCTTTTCCATTCTGGACTTAATTAGCTGCAGCATCACACTAGGAGCACGGGTCCGTACAGCTGGGGTCAAACAGCCACCTGCATGGAGAACCCAGACTCACAGCTGCTGTGGACAGAGCAGGCAGGAGACACCGCTCATCACGGTCCTACCCTTCAGAAAGACCCTTTTCTCTCCGGCTGCGCCGCAGTGAAACTTCATCTTACACAAATACAGACAAGTCACGAGGCGAAGCCCCTTGGCTTTTTCTGTTGTAGTTGTTTTTCGCAGCAACAGGCTGAAACCGAAACTGAATTCCTGCATGTTTGCCTTGTTTCCCTTGGCACGGTTCCGTTGTACCTGTGTGAAGGTGCTGGAGCTGGGATGCTGATTGTTAAACTGAACGCGCTGATCGCTTCACGTGCAGATTTATAATACTCATGTGCCATAGGAATAGGTGGGTATAAAGATGGGCGAAAAAAACCTGAATCTGTGGCTGTAAGCTGGCACATAAAAACACTTCCAAAACACCGTTAGTGTTATTGCAGTCAGATCTCTAGAAGCTTCTGTACTGATCAGACAAAAATGACCTTCCCTTTTTCATAGCAAATTCTACAAGAACTAAGCAGGTAAAACAGATGGAGTCTAGGGGAGTGATGGGACATATGTTTAGAGCAGTTTTGACTTTGGGAATTAATTTTCTACTTGATATCAATTCCCTTTTTTTAGTTTATATTATTTTGTGCACCAACGTGTCCATGCAGAGAAGAGTTTGACACAGGAACAGCAATCCATGAAGAGAATGAAGTATGATGTGACCCAGGTAACACCAGTTAGAATACAGGTAAAAATAAATCCTTGTGGATTTAAACAGCACCAGAGAAGGCAATTCATGAAACTACAGTGAAAATGTAATATATTAAAGAAGAAATCTTACAAACGAAAATTGCCTAAATATATAGAGTATTTACAAGGCATACTTTGTCTAAATGTAGCTATAACAAACCATTCTGGAAGAACTCTTCAAGATTTTGATGAAAGAGAACAAACTCAGTTTTGAGCAGATGACTGACATTGTAACATTGCATTAAAAAAAAAATAATATTGCATTAATGCAACCTGTTTTCTGAAAGAAACAAATATATGTTAGGCCAGCTTAATTAAATCTTTAAGAGCCTTAGAAAAGAAGGGAAGGGAGTTATGTGCATATGCAGAGTACTCTAGGATTCTATTATATTTAAAATATCATTAAGCAGTTATCAAGATGAGAAAACTTAGATACTGTACAGATATCTTAAATTCAATTACCTTATGAAAAAAACACAGCTATAGGAGATGTTAAACTGAAATCTTTTTAAAAGATCTTTATAAACACCACTGAAATTATGGTGGAAATTATCCATACAATTTAGTCAAACAAAATGCATCACATAATAACAGTATTAACTTTTTCTTTTCAGTTTAATGCCGTGTTATTATATTTAGCTGCCTATTTTAGAAAGTAATCTGTGTTGATGGCTCTGGAGAAAAACCAGGCATTAAAGACCTAATTTAATTCCTTCTGAGCTATGTTCAATTCAAAAATATTTCTCTCAGAATGTCCCAGTACTGCAGAATCTGACTAGAAATCCACCTTGAACTATGTGCACTTTGACTAACTCTCTCCCCAAGGCAAAATGATCCTGCATGCAGCAGGGTTTTATCCCGGTCTTCTAAAGGACTTACACAGAATGTACCTGATATAACTGGACCAGAATGTCAACCATGATAGAAATTATGATCAAGACATGGAGGATACATAATGAGAACCTTATCTATTTTACAGTGGACTGCTATTGGTAAGGGAGTACCTTTAGGGGGTTGTTTACAGAAATCAGGTCTCCCGCCTTTAAAAAAAGAGAAAGAGAGAGAAAGAGAGGAGAGGAGAGAAGGAGAGAAAGAAGGAAAGAGAGAAGGAAGGAAGGAAGGAAAGAAAGAAAGAAAGAAGGAAAGGAGAGAAAGAAATAAAAGAAAAGAAAGAAAGAAAGAAAGAAAGAGAGAAAGAAAGAAAAAGAAAGAAAGGAAGAAAGAAAGC
>JAVJGJ010000037.1:93995027-94018673 GCA_035590215.1 Microhierax caerulescens
CACTTTAACCCAGCTTCCCCCCCCCCCCCCCCCCCCCCGGCTTTTGGTGGTTTAACAGATATAATACAGCATTTATAGAGCATATCAATGTGCGACAGCTTGCCACAGATCATAAACACATTTTTCTGTTGGAAATGTTGAAGTCGTGATTTTCACCACGTGATCTCCAGTTCTCTAAGGTTTGCTCCTTTAATTGTAAATAGCCAGAAAGTCATCAAGCTAGCGTTTAATAAACTTTTAATTTGAAATGGATTACCACATGTTGTGTTTGTTTACCCATTATTAAATCTCTTAGCAACATATCACCAGCAGAAACAGCATACTGTAGCACTGCATAGATACATTAAAAAACAAACCCATGGGGGATATTAGCAGCTAATAATATCTTTAAAGAAGGCTCCAAGAAAAAAAAAATATAAACAATATAAAAATTTACTCCTAGAAATCTTGTTAGTGCAGATCTGTTTGACATTGAAATTGCAGATCTTCCATGATCAGCTTATCAGCGTATTTCAGAGGTCTGCGTGCAAAATAGGGCATAAACTAGTGCTCTCAGTTCTTGGAAATATGTCTTTCTGGACTTCTCAAACTGAGTATCGCGAGCTTTTCTATGTGTTTCCAGACATGTGACCTATTTAGCTGCAGTGTCGACGTGTATGTGCGTACACATGCATGGGAAGACTGATGGTAGGACCAAGCAATGGTAAGGACAAGTTTGATTTATTAAGAACTTGTCCATAACACTTCACTAGTGAGAAAAATTGGCTGCAACTCCACCTTTTGGATCTGCTATTCATGGTTTTGTGCTACATCTCAAAGCACTTTAGCAGATATGTAGAAGATATATGGCAACAAAAAGGACCTTACTACTCAGTACAACGTACATTTATGCCTCCACGCTTTTCGTATCAGGGTGGTTATATAAAAAGCCTTTTTATCACAGTGCAGTTGCTGCTTAGCCCAGAAGTGTCACAGGGCAAACTTCATTTTCTTTATCTCCTAAACCATCACTCACTGTCTGAAAAGTACTTTGACTGGCCTCTTTTCATGCTATGCTTCCAACCTGAGCTGCACATGCACTACACTAAATGATTATCACTTACCTGCTGCTCATTTTTTCTTTCCAATATCCTCCTCTTTCTCCTCCCATGCCTTTTACAGTGCATCACCTCTGAGGTTCTCAAATGTCTGAGGAACCTCTGTCCTGAAATACTAAATCTCTGTTTCAGATCTGCACATAATATTCAAACAAACACTACAACCTGCGAGTCAGCCACATCCCTCAGTTCATTAAACAAGAGGGAATATAGGAATGTCTGTATACAAAAAAAAAAAAAAAAATATTGGCCATAGGAGATCCCACATGCCGAAAAAGAAAAACCAACAGCAGTGTCCTGCCACACTTCACATTCCTGGATTTCTAACAGGAGCAATTTGTGAGTCCATTACAATATGGTCAATTATGTCTTCAGTGTAGCTACACCAGGAGACCCACAGAGGCCAGGGACGATGCTCAGTCTAAAAGTAACACTCAACAATTTTTTAAGAAAGCTCCTGGGGAAGTCTGCTGCAAATAAGCAAATGATCATTTGTCTTTCCTATGGGTTACCACTTGATTGAATCTTAATGGAATTTCATAGGAGTAGCATAAGGCATGCCTCTGATGCCAGAACTATCTTCCCTGCCAAATCTGAAGTCCCTGTTGTAGCCCAGGGAGGTGCTAGAGCTCTTCCAGAAATAATTACACAAAAACATAACTTTTCTTTTTCTTTCTTTTTTCTTCCTGTAAGTTTGGTGTCATAAGCAACTTTCCAAGCATTCTTCAGCCTCAAGCCAAGGCCAGCGTGAAAAGTTTCACCCCCAGCAAAGAGGCCAGTTTAAATTGCTCACAACTGAAAGCAAAGTTAAGCAATCTTAATAAAAAGAATCAGAGTACTCCTGATATAACACATGTTGGACCAATATCTGAATGAGAAAAATCTGGCTTAACAAGAACAATAATGACTAGCCAGCATTGAAATGAAACTATGGGTTGCTTCAATGAAAGCCTGAACATAAACACGAAAGTTTGAATCCATCACCTTGTAGTCCAGACTGCTCAACCTTCTCTGAGACACCATTCTTTTCAGCAATGCTTGAATACGTGAGAAGTTCAGGTGGGAGATGAAGATGCATATCACACTCACTTTGCTTATCTGAATCCTGTGGTAGTTTAATTATCTATTAAGGAAAAAAAATACATGAGGATAAGAAATTTGGTATTCTACAAAGGCAGAACATACTTGTTTGTACACCATTTGTGAACTCTAGAAGACCAAGATGCTGCTATGAGTACTTTAGGAAGTTCTTGTTTCTCTATACTCCATTTACTACACTTTTCTCTCGTATCACTTTCCCGTGTATGCCTTCCCCGCACTTATAAACTGAAGCAGACATCCCAGTCAGTGGGGGTGACTCACAATCCAAGTTCAGAGTCACCTGGGAAAACACAGATAATCTGGATAATTAAATCATCTCCTTTTATACACTGAGTTGAAAGACTAATTTTGCAGCTTTGGAGTCCCTCCCCCCCAGCAAACATTTTGAGTCTTATGTTATTTCTTTACCATAGCTCAGCTAATACTATTTCTGACATTCCTAGTATATCTTCAGTATAAATTTTTGTACAAATTCTTATTTCTTTACATGATTCTGAAACTATTTTCACTTTCTTTCACTCTTGGTAGACCCAAAAATGAAGATTGCCTGAAAATCATCACTACGAGAAAATGAATAACTACACTTTCTATTCAGTAAACCTACATGTTTTTTCCTAAGCCAGACATAACTATAAAAGAGGTATAAGTCTGAGGTTTTGTTAAGATTCTGAATGAGGGAACATATCTCAGTTACAATAAGGACCTGAATTTGCAAGTCCAGAAAGAAAGCTTCTGCTGAAGAGGAGTTCTTAATTCAGGCCCATTTTCACCAAAGATATACAACAAAATTTCACACCTGAACTATATATAAAAACTATTCAAAAGTAAGGTTCCTACCACACCAGAGCCTTGCTTGCTAGAGCTGGGGCCCCAGACGTGCAAATTCAACAATATGATAAACATTATTTTATTTTGTAGCCAATGAATTTTAGTGAATTGTGGAGGAAACTAACATGTACTGGTGGCAGGCTTAAACTCAGAATTTCAACTTCTGATCCAATTACTCAGCACCCAAAAAAATATTTTTATATTTGAAACGGTCCTAAACTTTAGCTGTAAAAAAACCCCACCAATTTTATGTAAAATTTAGAAATACATGTGATTTTCATTTACTTTATATACCTATACTGGGTAGGTTGATAAAAAAAGACAGTATTAATTTTAAGGCTGACAGAAAAAAATGAAATTTGTTTGGATGAACAATGACTAAACCAACAGATCTAATTTTTATATTTTTTTTTTTAATACAAACCTGAAAGTAAAGATTGCATAACCAATGATCCAAGTCCTGGGAAATGAAATTTTCAATTTTTTTGAATCGGTCAACTTTGGAGTCATAATGGCCTCTGAGGAAGGGACATTTAAATTTTCCCTCTAAAGCATTAAAATTGTTGTCACACAAGGGAAAAACTCCCCATCCTACTTCTCGATCAATGCAAGTGCAGGTCCCACGAAGAAGGAAGAGTTCAAAGAGAAGGACCATGCCGGGCTTCACAGCCTTTCTAGGTGGTAGAACCTAGCAAAGGAAGAAAAGGGAAGATTTATTAGTCATAAAAACATCACAGGGGAACCAAGTTTCTTTTATCATATAAAGCTTTACAAACTTCATACCTTTGAACCAATTTTGCATGCTAAAACAATTAACAACTCTTCTCTTTCCACCAAATCATGTATTTGAACAATTTTCCACTCCAACAGAAAATGCTGTGCTTTTCTTTCATGCTAATTTTCTGATTATTTTTTTTTCTTTTGGCTTTCTGAAAGCATTCATTTCGTCTTTATTTACCAGTGGTGGAAAAACATTGCCACTAGAAAACTTTAAGACAGAGTAACCAACCTACTTGGGAATCTGAGGCGTCCCTGTGAGGGCTTACTGGTTCACCACTGGGTTCTTGCAGCAACTTCAGAGAGTTCATCCAAATACCCAGTGAGAACACTTGCAGGCTTGCTCCTCACTGAGTCATAAGCTCTTCTCCACCCAGTTCTGGGAATTATATTGGTACACAATAGCTTTCCCTCTTCAAATTAAAGCAGGGAAACTCTTCTTGCAAAGTATGTGAACCTCAAGGTAGGGTCAAAAAGGATTTTGAGGTAGTAAACTCTCAGCATACCAAAGACTGGTAAATGCTGTTTACATTTTTCATAAGATACCTAGAGATATTCTTCTGAGCAGCTTGGAGCTGAGGAAGAGGGTTACCAGTGCCTCAGGGCCTGAAGCAATTGTGTTCCCATGGCAAAGATTTGAAAATAGGGGTGAAGAAACACCCTGAAGTAATGAATTTATGTAAATCCCTCTGCCAGGTTTGCTGTGTGAAGCAATGCAAGATCATGGAGAAGAGGTTGAGGAAGGAAGCAGGGCAAAGAGAAAGGGTTCCGGTCCTATGCGACAATTTTAAGCATTTTTTTAATTATAGTAGGGGTTGACCCAGGTCCTGCTGAACAGTTCTAACACATTCAAAAGGGCATATAAAACTAAACCCATACAAAAGCTAGAACACTATGACTACTGTCATACTCTGGCTAACAGCTTTGAAGGGTAGTCACCTGGGGACAAGGGGAACAACAATCAGCTACACCTCTCACAAAGCAAAACATCTGCATCACCACTGCTCCTACACATTCTCCTGGATTACAGAGAACTGGGACTGCCTGATCTCTTAAATAAACTGTCTTGGATGCTTCTCTAATAGAGATATTTTTCTGTTATTTGGATGTTTTCCACATTTTATTGTTCCCATTACAGTCCTCACAGTTCATAGCAGCAAATGCTTTGCTACACTTGCCTTACAGAAGCTCCTGCTCAGCCTTACCCTGCCTTCCAGCCAAGGTAGAGAAAGAGGAGCCTTTTTCTTTCCTCCCTGTGAATTGGCATGTACTTATAGAAGGCCACAATATCCAAGGGTATCCTCTGACTTCGAGTGTCCCGTAGGATATACCCTCAGTATTTTCTGAAACTCAAAATAAGGCCTCCAAATAGAAGACATCCATCCAAACCCATCACACACTATTAAAATCCTAAAATACCAAAATCTTATTAAATTAGTGAGGATTTCCCCAATCAGACAACATTCTGCAGCTGATAACCAGAAACAAATTTCTACTGCTTCTAATATTTCTGCACATAAGTACACAACTCAACGCAGCTCTTTCTTGATGGATATTTTTAAATACAAGCATCACTTTTTTAAATCCCTGATCGAACAGTAAGGAAGATAATAAGCACAACTCAGGTACAGCCAAGATTTTTCTCTCTTTTTATGAAGCTGCTAAGGGATTTACCCATATCAGTAACTGCTATGTTAGGAGATGATACGTGTTTGTAGTTGTGCTATATTATTATTTTTTTTTTTGAAGAGGACAATATAAATTATTATTTCTAATAATATACTTTCCCATTTCAAGTTGTATATTGTGATTAGATAACAGCAAGAAAGAGGAAGTCATTTAAGGAAATCTTTTAAAACTATAAATATTGTCATTATTATGTAGGTGTACTTTATATTAATTATGTAAATATATTCTAAGACTTAGTGTAGGCTTAAAATGAAACAGAAGCATCTGTTGAAAAATGCCATAACCCTGTGGCAGCTGCTATTAAACCATTAACAGTATCAGGTTTCATTTAAACCAGATTTACCATTTTCTGTAACAGCCCGTGGGAAAGCTAAAAACATTAGGCACAAATTACTGACAAAAGAGATCCTTAATCAAGCCATACATTTCATTTGGCTAGCTGAGTGCTAGATAGTAACCTCTGTGCTACAAATTAAAGGTGGTGGTTACAAGACTATGATCAAAGACAATTACCTGCATTATTGAACAATCCCAAAGCATATGCAGCTGAAATCACTACCGCATCGCAACATCCCTTTTGGTTTCTCCCTTATTTCCCAGACTTACTCTTTTCTTAAGAAGAAATCCAACAGTATATGCTCTTCTGCCAACCTGCCTATAATCAGACAGTAGTCAAACAGTTGGTGTAAGGGTAATCATTGTGACTACCAAAAATGTATTTCTTTGTTTCTGGCTGACAGTTTTTCTTCATTTGCTATGAGCTCTCATGCTGGACCTAGACTGCAAACTCACTCTTTGGGACTGGAAGCATCCCTTTGCTTACAGTTACAAGAGCTGGATTTAAGCTTAAGCCATGCCATGATCCAAACACATGATGACAAAACAAAACCAAGGATTTTTTCACATACCTGTGTGCTGCAAAGTCTGAGGTTGTAAGGACTATCATTCTGGGAGTCCTTATGCATGAACTGGGTGCCTGACCCAGTGTCACACATCTCAGCTTACACAGTCAAATAAAACATACCTACTAAGTAAGGAATTTCCTTCTGTTGATTCTATATAAAAATCCTCACCAAGTCCCTGCCTGTTACTCTATGCCAGCGTGCCAAGCATTCACGCAGGTACCTGTGGGCTTTCATTTCTATCCCGATGGTCACTGGGAGTGTGATTTACGTGGGGAAACTTCTGTTTAGGAAGAGACTGCCAGGCTGAAGCAGAAGAGTTCCAAAAAGGAGGCAGGTCCCCTCAACAGCCCCATGCTAAACCTATTCCCATCACCACAGTGATCACACAACTCTGTCACAGCTCGCTGTCCCACAGCCTGAGGGTCAGAGAGCCCTGGGAGGGAGCTGGATGTTGTGCCACCTGCCCTTCATTAGCCTCCTCCTAGGTGGTGAGCCTGAGAGCACTGATCTGGGGCACAGCCAGAAGGACCCATAGGCATAGATGTACCAAGGCATTTCGGCACATAGCTCTGACTGAAATCCACGGTCTTTGAGTGCCTGCATGCCTCTGTGGGTTTGGGCTGTCATGCTCAGGTACAGCACAGGAGACAGCTCAGGTGGTTAGAGGAGGAGGAGGAGGGGAATCATTGGTTTCTCTCGAGAGAGAGACTTGGGGCAGTGCCTGGGATGGGCAAGGCACAGGCAGCTCATACTGACCGGTTTGTTTTGATGGGCTGTTTTGCTTCTGAATAATAATTAAAAAAAAATTTAAGAAAAGATTAACAGTTATATTTTCCATGCTAGTAGCAAACTCTTGCAAGGCACCATTTGCTAAGTTAGTCCACAAGCCTGCATCAATGCTGTTGATATTCAAAGAGAGCATCCTATGTAAACACAGCCTCCTGGGTTTCAATGGGTCTTCTCTCAAACACCTTAGCTCAGGTAAAACTTCCACTGAGGTCTGTGAGATATATAACCTTTCATGGTGCTATGAAAGCATCCTGTGCCCACTTTTTATGGTTGTAATTTCTCCTGCAAAGAGAGATGCAGCAGAGAATAAATAATGCTCATGCGTGCCTGCACAGGCACAAGTAATTCTTCTTAGACTGCAGTTAACAGTGTTGCATTTAATTGAATTAAATCATAGTGAACTAAAATTATCTCTTGCCACTATTTCTGAATTCAACTGTTTTATATCAGTTTTATTGTAATATATCTTACTTCCCCATATGCCACCATAATTTCAGCAAAGAAATCATTTACTCGAGAGAGAGAATGAATTCTATTTGAATATTTAAATAAACAGATTGAGTGTGAGGATTTTGGGGGTTTTGTCTGACTTACTCTAGGGTTTTAGCCTTGTCAGGGAAGAAATAAACCTTTACTTCTCTCCTCTGCACCTTCAAATGCTTTCGGTATTGAAGAAAAGGGACAAAAATTACATTATTTACTTCACATGGCACAAAGATTTGACCACTAAACATGTACAAGTCAGATGGATTAAAGTGAATTAGAATATGAAAGGCAATTCAATGTTTATGTATTATATAGAAGAATCTTGCGAAACAACCTATAAATTAATAGCTCATTGTTTCTGATTATGAAAACTGCAGCAAATTACTCCCACTGGTGTAAAATATGGGTAGGAAGCCTTTTAAATAGGAAGCAGTTCCCATCAAACTATTTCATTAACAAATAAAAAATTACTTTGCTATGTAACATGAATAGTGCTGCAGACAAGTCTGTTATCATCAAAATAAGGTGGAGCTTTCACAACCAGATTTCAGGCCCTCCCTGTTTACGTGCCAGGTCAGCATACAGGCAGAGGGAAGGGCGTTCTTGAGAAGTGTTTGTGTAACTTTGAAATTTATAAAAGGCCAGAGGGGAGGGAATAGAAACATGAACTGAGGTAAAAATAAACTATCATGTTGTTAGAGTTTTCCAAAAGTCCTATCTATCATCAGAATGTCCTGGAGTAGCTGGAAACTTACTTCCCCAGCTTTCTATCGCTGCCTGTCTTTGAACAGGTATCTGAATAAAAAATAACACATATCAAAGGAGGACCATGCAGTGCACTATCATTCATTTCCCCATATATATATTTTTTCCTATATTCTGAAAAAAAGAGCAGACCTTTCAAGCCTGTCATAAGTCAAACAACTCCCTGACTCCTCTCCCTGCAGCTTGCAGATCTCCTTAAACCTTTATATAGTACCACCATCTCTCCTGTGACCCGGCACCCCAGCCCCCCTACTGTGGGGGAGTACAGACCAGAAGCGGTTGTGGTGCAGCACAGGAGCTCAGGATCAGGGATGAGATGCACAGGGCAGCAGTGTCTGTAAGCAGGCGATTTATTCATTGCTCAGTCCTGCATCGGTGACAGCAAGCAGCATTTCTCCCGACACACTGTGCCAAAGCACTGCGGAGCCTTCCCAGAGCCGCACCAAGCACCCCGATGGGAACACCTCCTGCCCTGTCCCGTGCTGCCAGAGCAGCAATGATTCCCCACCGCCTCCCTTTCCGCTAGGAGAGATGTCAGTGAGTAGTTAACTCCAGCAGCTTCGCAAGCAGCACGACTACCTTACACCAGAGGACCAGAATCTGGCCTTTTATCTTCCCAAATACAGGGGAATAATGTTTGCATTCTGTGAGCTTTAGCCTCTGCATCTGTTGCTAATTGTCCTGGCACATCTGCTGCTAATTCTTTTCTATTCTTTGACCAGCAGGGAGTAGTAATGTATGGTACAGCCAGCTCTAGCCTCCCTGAGTGTTTCTGGTGATATACCGCTGGCCAGGGTGGATTCTGACCTCATCGTGCGAGGGGAGAAATTGTCTTTGTAAGAGGAAGGCAGGAACCCCAGTTCCTTCTCCTACCACTCCTGTCTCGCTTATTTATTCCTGAGATTGATTCCAGCACAGTCAGAGCATGAGTTTCTGGGGATAACGTAGGCCACTGACATGAAACAGCAGAGTTTATTTCTTTCGTGTCAAGAGGACACGTACTTTGCTCAGAAACCACTCGGAGCCAAGGAGTCTCATGAAGACGTGGCTCGTTCGGCACGCAGGGCTGAGTCACGCAGCAGTACCGCTCTGCCCGCCCCGGGCTCCAGCGCAGGAGCAGGCAGCTTTCCTCTCCTCTTTGCTCCACCAGCTGCTCCACCTCGGGTCTGTTTCCTGATGCTGTTCTGGATTCCCCATCATTCCTCTCATAACACAGCATCCTCTTCTCCCACAAGCTCCAGTCCATCCAGGGATGCAGTGACACCCCCTTCACCAGGGAAGTTGTGCCACTGCACAGTTCACGCTCCTGAGGTATTTCCTGGATGATCCCATCCTGGTCAGGCTCTGCTGTCTTCCCAGGGGCTCAGCTACCACCCTTCCAGCAAAGAAACAGGAAGATCGATTCCTGATAATAAATCTCCTTTTCCTTGTGTGCTTTGCTTAAAAACTGTGTGTTTAAACAGGATTACTTATTGTTATTTTGTGGCATAAAGTATTTTCCCCATTTCTGTAGTACAACTTTGCAACTAACCTGCTCATCTCAAGTTCACAGATAACTTTAAGATGTAAAATGCCTCAAAACTAGGTATTTTAAGGGGGTGGGGTGGGGGGGGTGGGAAGTGTCTTCTGAGGGTGTTTTGCTGGCTCCCATGACTTGCAGATACAGACCAAAACACAGCTTAAGCCCCATTTCTCAGTTCCAGATTCTCAGCTCTAGCAAGTCATGGAATTGCACCATTGTTTTTCCACTCACAGCACTTTTTGTTGGGGAGGGCACTCATTTTGTTCTTGATGTCCTCTGTTTTTTTGAGTTTACTTGGAGGTAAGCATGCAAGCAGGGGCTTCTGCATTCTGCCTTCCCACTGATCCACCCCAGATAATATATGACTTTTGTACAGCTCTTGTATCCTACGGCTCATGACAAGTTCTCTCACAGATGTAATTTCTTATCAGGTAGGGAATAGGACATGGAGTGGTCCAAAATAAAAGCCTGTCCCTAGATTTTCCTGATTTCTAACACGTGTCTGCTAGATTTTCCAACGCAGACCACGTATCTTACCCTGGAGTCAGATATGATGCATTATAATGTAGGGCACATTTCTCAGGTCTTTGGGCAGTGTGCTGAAGGAGCACACATGGCACAGTCCAGCGCGTGTTTCCAAGAACTACTCCACCGAAGCACAAAGACCAGGCAATGTATGAAAACTCCAATTAGGTACTGAAAACAAAACCTGGGATAAGTACTAAACCTTTTGCATATGTAAGTCAATTGCATAATGCTAAATAAGGTAAATGTAATAGATTTTAATATGCAATGGCGTTGTAATGTCAGCGCAGCAGAGTTAACGAATCCCTTTAAGTCTTCACACGGTGCTGGAAACGGAGCTTTCCACATTGGGGAAGTCCATCTAAGGGCAGCAAACGTCTCCAGAGAAACCACCTGGCTGCAGCTCATGGTTGGAACAGAATCTGTGCAGAGCACAGCATGGGGCCAGAGCAGGTCCCTGTGACACTTTCTGCTGGGCACACAGCAAGGAGAAAGACTCGTGGCCGTTTGGGAAGAAGAGCACTACTGAAGCGCTAGCAGCCAGCCTGAGCAGTGCAGGACCCTTGGCCCCGTGGTGTAAACAGCGCCCAGGGCTGCTCACTGCATGCCACAGAGGTCTGGCTCCGGGATGGCAGAGAGGCGTGACAGCTGGAACCGAATTGTTCTGAAAACATGCATTTTGAGGAGCTGTTGCAAAAAGACATTTAGCAAATAGCAATCAAAACCAAAACCCCAAACGCACGCAGATAAACAAAGCAGAAGCAGTGATAAGTATATGTTCCTACTGCGTGAAAAAAACATCAAAACTTCAGCCTTGAAATAAATACAAGCATCCATCTAAGCTTAGTTCTTGCATTTACCAAAAGGTTCACGTAGCACCTTATCATCCCAACTACAAATAATTGCATCCAGGGAAAATTTAAGTGGCTCTCATTTTGAAAGTCCTCTGGCACTGCCAAGCATTATTACTTCCTATCTTGTTTCATAGTGTATCAAACTCTTATGTTATGTCCTACAAAGTGTCCTAGAGCTAAATTTTCTTCATCTGTGCCAGCATTTTGCTCAAGAATAAAATAAAGGGGGGAGGGGGAGGCAAAGTTTGTGCTCTACTTTTCCTAATGATACCTTTGTTTTGTAATTACTAAAAGCATCAGTCCTTAGACAGCTGCTGACATACAGAAAATAAGGTCCTTGAAACTGTTTGTTTCATCATATTTTAAGAATTAATACCTTAGGTCATGTTAATCAGTTTCTGATATATGTAGTTTTCAAAATGCACTTCAGGGAAGAAAATGTTGGAAATTACTAGTAACAACAAAGACAGGAACTTTATTTGTTAGATCTCCACCTCCAAATATGAACGTTACCAAAGTACTTTGCCTTCTTAAGTATTTAGGAAGCCTGAAATAAAAAATAAATCCACCTCATTCAGTGAAATAGAACATCCTCTTTTCCAAGCAAAAGAGTTCAAATTTATTAATTTTGTAGCTATATTTTAAAATGAGTGTCAGCCCCTGCTAGATGACTGCATGATAAGTGTCCTGAAACTTCAGGAAAAGGCACTAAATTTTTCACAGCATTTGTGTTTCATTTTCAGTGTAATAAAAATATGGTGCCCTTTTAATAATGAATAATAGATCTCCTGGTATGATTTACATGCGTGGATTAAATGTCATGTTTGAAAAGTTGCTGTTTTATTCATATTGAATTTCCCTCAAGTAAAACAAAATGGTACCCAGCTACTGTTATAATATTGCTAGTACCTTGCCACACTGATACATAAATATTAACCAGTTGATGTACTCTTTAAAAATCTACAGATCTGTGAACTGATCTGTCAGCAACAGTGGCTTTATATGCATATTAACTGATTTAGTGCCATCCTGAGTTTCAGATACATTGGGGAAAATGCATAACACCGGTGCTCACATACTTCTGAAGCTCACATTTTTCTCACTGAAGTGATGATTTTGGAAGGCTGGCACAGAGTAAGGACCAGTGCTGAATGGGTGCAGCGGGATTGGGATTAAAAAGCAGCTTGGGGAGCCCAACGCTGACACGATTGTCCCTGTTTCTCTTAAGCAGTGCTGGACTGACATCCCAGATGACTGGATGGTTCAATGAATGTTTTTTAAATGGCACTTGCAGGCACTCTCATTGGTTTATAGTGCTCTTTGCAACAGCAGAATATTCCCTATCTGAACTTCCTCTTCTGAACCAAAATCTCACTCCTAACGGGCAATATTTTTTCTAGAAAAGCATTACAGATATGTTTATAATATATTGCAAATACTTGAAATAAGAACACCTTCCTTAAAGGTTCCTTCTCTTAGAAAGAGAAACTTGCAATACACAACAAAATATTTTGGTCCTGATAATTGAAATTATAGCTGAAAACATTTTATTTTTTTTTAAGGAAGATAAACATTTTTGCCACTCTCCAATTTTCATTCCGTTGAAACCAATGAATATTTTGATTCTGCAAAGTGAGGATTTGTTCTTAGTGTTGTAATTCTTTCATACAACTATTTTAATGTTTACTGCACTAACTTAAAAAAGGCTGACAGGAAAAAAAAAAAAAAAAAACAGCTCACTTTTTCTTTTTCTGAGCAAAATTAAACTTTTGCATCCCGCAACTCATTTCTGCTCTTCGAGTCATCACTAAACTAAAAAACGTAATTTGACTTGCTAATAATTGGACGTGGACCCTGTGGAGTAATAAGACACTGCTTTAAATAACTGTGAACAAAAAATGTTTACTGACTACTTAGATCTTATTTCTAGTAGAATCTTAGCCACCATGAGACAGCAATAAGGAAATGATACTGGTAAAACCCTTGATCTAGTGTAAAGATGATGCAGTCAGATCTGTGCAAGTGCTGCAAAGAACAATCTAATTGCATAACTGCCTTGCTAGATGCACTGTAAGCATCTCATCTCCTTTTCTACCGTCTTCTTACTCAACTTGCATTCCAAGAAAATCCGGCAGTACAAGAGTATATTGGAAGTTTAAGAACAAAGCTTCTTTACTGCCAGAGTCAACCTACCGCATTTTTTGAATCTCAGTTTGAGTTCACGTTCAGTTTCTGTGATAACATAGGTGAAGCCCCAAAACAGCTCTTGCTTCACCTAAAGCTGCCAGCATTAACCCATCTAAGTCCGAAGTCCCCTTGTATAAACTAAATATATGGAAACGTCCTTGAAATGCTGGGTCCAAAACAAGTCCCCTTCAGATCATTCTGTTCGCTGCCGTTCCTAACATTGTAAAGAGTCATTTGAAACAGCCATCGCATGTTACTGCAATCCAAAGCATTCATGTTTTGTCCAGCATAATTTAAGGGAAAAAAATGACTCGTGTGACTGTCTGGCCTTACTGCAAGCCAAATAAAATTCAGCTGGAGCTATTAGAAGCCACTGTCTAATATGCAGTGAGAGGTTATTGGGGGAGGTAGGTTGACAAACTAAAAAGGAGGACAGTGAAAGAGGGGAAAGAAGGGAAGCTGGCAAGCTGGAGCAAAGAACATTGATTAATGAACAAAAAACATTTTTGAAAGGTCGGGTGCGCAAGTCAGACTAGCCCTGAGGCAGATCTAACTTACATGACCAGCACTTTCTGTATGCAGCAGGTAACCCATGCTGACACCAACTTTGCCGACATGACAGGGTTATTATTTTTGGAAGGATGTAGCGTTCTGGAACAATTTCTCTAATATATTAGTTAAAACTAAGCTTTCCTTCAATATCAAGCATGCATGTCTGCATTTTCACCATGTTTACACTGAACTCCTATCGTTATTCTGGCCAATGAAAACAAAAGCTTATTCTTCATTTGTGAGCACTTGTATTTTCCCCCGTAATATATCCCAGGGCAGCAGTGCTGTATATAAGATTGTGTTCAAACCCAGATGCTCATCTGGAGCCCACCACTAAGACCTCATTACTTACACTAAGTTTTGCAGTAGATGC
The DNA here is from genome assembly GCA_035590215.1 of Microhierax caerulescens. Classification (NCBI taxonomy): domain Eukaryota; kingdom Metazoa; phylum Chordata; class Aves; order Falconiformes; family Falconidae; genus Microhierax; species Microhierax caerulescens. Next base: position 94,009,478 of record JAVJGJ010000037.1, read on the forward strand.
TAACCATCTGAAACCTAAAATTTGCCTCATCTCAGCACAGATCCTAAAGGTTTCTTTAGAAACATATCTTAAGGCTATGGGCCAGTACTGAGGTGGAAGAACAGAAAGATAGAGTCATTCATGGTATGACATCTACATCTTCAAAATGAACTGGTGGAGGAGATTCTTTAAAATTAAGCTTCTGCTGTCCATTATACAGTAATGAACACAGGGAACCATCAGAAGGTTATCTAATCCAACTTATCCTCCTGGTCCTGCATTTTAAGTGGACTTGCTCAAGATCTGCACCTTGGTTCACTAGACTAAAAATGAAGTTTCATGGAGGTGCTAATTAAACATCTGCTGTGAGACTCGGAGAGGACTTCAAAGAAAACTCTTGTAAAATGATAAAACTACCAACCCTTTCTCTCAGACCTTTGGCTGAACCATAGCAGCCACCACGATGCAGTTCCTGAGGTGACTGCAACCCAGTAGACTTTGCACGTGCTCCTCACAAATCCATGTCAGGAGTTTCTGAGCATTGAGGAGCAGCTGGGCAAAAAAGTGGGTCAATCGGAACTAGCTCTTGCTTAGCTCTGGGGGCTGAGATAGGCAGTTTGGAACAGGGAACATTCCCCAGGTAGGAGCAAAAGCAACAAACAAGACCCAGGAAAAACACGAAGCTGAAAGCAAGAAGCAGGGCACACCGGAGTCGTTCAGTTGTACTGCCCGTAGCCTTCTTTCGATGGAGCCTGAGAGGACAGTGCTTTGTCTTTGAGGCAGCAGGCAGGCTGCATGCGTTCTGCCTAGGGAGGAATCCCAGCTCAGTGATTTCTCCGACAGACACATGTATTTGTTTTAACATCATGTGACGGTCACATTCACAATTTCCTTCTTTATATATGTGATTCTTTTCATACCAACAGCTGTATTTACAGACATTGTTCACTACCCATTACAGATGATAAACGATTAAAAAGCAGAAAATATGACTTATCAGCACTTCAGGTATCACAGACCCAATACTTGAAACTACCTATCCACAAGTAACTGAAAGCTCAGTGCCATACCGAAAAGTTGCTTTTTCTGAAAGCTCTTTGGGATAGGGATTGTTTGCTCTGTATCTACACAACACTTTGCATAACAGAAGGGGCAGAGGAGGAAATCTACCGTTACACTGCAAGCTAAATACTTGAAAATGGAAAAGACTCTGTCATCCTACCAATGCCTCATAACACACAAAGAAGCCACACAGAGAGATGGGAGTTGTTTTTCAAACCATGAAGAAGCTTACATGTGCCAGAGAGTTTATCTGAGACCAGTGTTTCAACCAGCACTAGGCATTAGCTACAACAGTGAGCAACTGACACACAACAACCCTGCCACGCACAGCATGCTTAGGCAGGAAAATATGTGTGCCTCAGTCACAAAAGACAGAATAGAGCCTCAAGTGTTTGGGCTCCTTCCAAAATAATCCAAATGCTGCTTTTTTGGCAAATGGGGGTCAATGGAGCTAAAAACTCACAGAAGGATTTGGGCATTCATGTGTTTATATACACCCACTCGTTCATTTATTATTCTAAAGCTACTTTACAGAAATCAAATTACATAGCTGACAAGCTGCATAGATAAGAGAGAATAAAAGTAAAATTTAAAATTAGCTGACAACACTATATGATGTAGTGTATATTTGGCACTTTTAGAGTGAGTGATGAGGGTTAACCTAGGGGAAAAAAAATTGCACCTTCCTAAATTGCACCTTAAATTATTAAATAAATTATTAACATGATGGAATGCATTAAATATATAAGCCTGAAGGAGAAAGAGCGGATGTGTTTTAACTTTCAAAGCAAAGACAGCATATTTAAGAAGTGTTGCTTACTGTCTGGATACTTTGTCTGAAGTAGATTTCAGTGTTGTAGAAGTTTCCACTGTGATGAACAGGAGCCGTTGTCCTGGCCTGAGGCTGCTCCTGCAGTTCGGGCCACTCCAGCAAGCCACCACCTAAGCGGCTGAGAACAGACACTTTGAGGGTGTAGTAGCCTTTAGGGACCTTATCTTTGATTCCCCTCAGGCATTTGACATGAATGTCTATCAGCTGCGGAGTCTTGGAGCAGTCAACCTAGGGAGAAGGCTCTGAGTTACTGACCTGGGTTGAGCTGACCCTAACCATACAATTAGCAAGAACAAATTTCTTCAAGAAAATAACTACCGAAATGCAGACAACATGCTTCTTGTTCAACCTGCAATTACCTATTGCTAACTGAGGATCTGCAATTAGGGAGGTCAAAAGTCGTGGAGATGACAGATTAAAAAAAAATAATACAAATACAACTAATAAAATGTTCGGCATCCTTGGGGGGAAGGTGGAGCTGTTGAAGTATGACACCAGAAACCATTAGCCTGCAATAATAAGGCAGAATTAACTGGAAAACAATACCTTCAGAAATGCAGCACGCTTTGCAAGACAGGCGCGATATGTGACATGATGAGCAGGCTGCAGGCATGGAGTGAAAGACGGGGCAGGCCGTGTTTTAATACTAATTATTAGCCTTGCCAAAGCTGTTAGTGCTGTGTAACATGCAGGCTATCCTTTCACCTTCTGATTATCATATAATCAGATTCTCTTAAAAATAGTAATCAAAGTGCAACACGTGTAGAGTTTAATAACAACTCCCTACAGGCACCTTTATTCCAAGTCCAGACAAAAGGAAACATCTGCTGCTTGCTGTTGACAAGATGTTGTCTGAGTTACAGAATGTTTCGTATGGAATAAACGCTGTGCTGCTATCAGAAATGCCTTTCTGGTGCTTTCCTTGTACTTCCAGCTTAACGTGCAGAGGCTGGCAGAGGGGAACGGGCACAGCAATACAATCCTTACAAGTCTTGCCCGAGTAAAGGCGTAGGGTCTCTCCCACTATACCAGCAGATACTTCAGTGCTGCCCAAATGCAATCTGCAGGGTCAAGACATAACGGGGAATCCCAATTTCATTCCAGTGTTGACTTCAATGGATAAAATTGCTCCTGCAAGAACTGTTTAGTGCTTCAAATCAGCAATGATTTCCCCCCCACCCCCAAGGAATCAATTTCTTCCTTTATTTTGAGAAAACACTAGTGGCTAGGTCATCTTCTTATAATGAAATGCGATACAAGAACCCATGCCACACTTCAGAATCAAATGGCTACCTTGACTACTAGGTTTAGTAGTCTCACAGTTTAAGCCTACAGTAGCTAATAATCTCTTCTTTAATCCTGTCTTGGATTTATTTTGGAAGAGATAGCATATTTCCATATAGATAGAAAGCTTCTGGAATTAAATTAAGCAGTTAAATAAACAGTTGAATTTGTTAAACTTCTTTTGTTTCTCAACACAAACCATACTTAACAACTAATCTGAATGACAATTATTTTCAGCTTAATTAGAAAATCTTAATTAACAATGAAGATTTAACCTTAATATTTTTGGTTTCTGAATCATATATAAAAAAATTAACATTATGTGAATAAATAAGACAATCTTTTTAAACCTCAAGGCAGGATTACTGATGCAGGCAGACTTCGTTATTAAACACATTCTAAATTAAACGCCTCTGTGAATTTTATACTGAAATATATTGTGATAGTTTTGCATGCCAAATGTGACATTTTGTATTTTAGATTCATCTTCTGTAGTAATTTTGGAAATGTCATACAAACAAAGATTTTGTCATTTACCAATGGAATTACTATGCATGGCCGGTTAGCCATCTCTTTTCTGGCTCTTCTGGTTGTTTCAAGTCAGCAAGCCATAAAAAATCTTTATCTCTCTGAAACACAGCAATTTGGAAGATAATCGAATAGTGACTGGGGGGCAGAAACGCCAGTCTGAGGAATTATACCACAATCTCTCTTGCATTTACAACCTTCCTCAAAGCGAGTGTCAGTCGAGTAGGAAAAGGAGATAGAAGATTCATCATATTTCAAGCCTGTCTCATTTGCATGGTGGCATAGCTGTCTCATCTCCTGCTGAAAGACTTTGCTTGGCCAGCGCTGACAAACTGTTTTGAAGAACTCTTGCCATGCCCAAATGATTCATCATTAATAGCTTCAGACATTCTCTTTAAGCGTATGGTTACTTCTGCTGGAAAGCATATTTTGAAACCTGCTAAATTCTATCCTCTTAAACTATGAAATGAAAAAAAGAAGGAAAAAAAAAAAAACCAACAATGCAATGCAGTTGAACTAGTCATAAATGACTCACATAAGGGAAAATAGCACTCATGGAGAACCTCACCTTCCCACAAGGACCTGCTGCTGCATTTAATCCAGTATTCACCCCTGCAAGGTTACCAAAGCTGGCTACCTTTTCTTCTTCACATCCATTCTCCTCTGCTTTCAGGGGCTGACTTCCCACTCTGCAGTAGTTAGAAAGGGAAAAGGGTAGAAGAACTGAAAAGAAATTAACTACAACGCAGACACAGAAAGTACTTGCCATTGGAAATACATCACAGTTTGATCTTTTCCTTGAATGTATCATAAGCCTTGCAAGGCACCCAGGAGAAAAAAACAGTGTGCTGAAGCAGAGAAATGGCTAGGTTTCAAAAAGCTGGGTACAAAAAATGCAGTCACAGCCCTAGTAACACACCAGTATTTGTCAGTCTCTGCCACGGGTCGACATAAGGAACCTAAAGTTTCCCTGCCCATGTATAATCAGCTCTGTCTGGCGTCGAGGCTCAGGTTCTAGGTTAAGAATATTGAAGTAGAAAGCCATTGCCTCTGTCGACGCTTTGAGGACTGATTGACAGCTTCAATAAACTGGAACGGGGTTTTGGCAACCATTGGTTCCTTGGGGAATGGGTTGCTCTAAAACCACTGAAAAAATTATATTATAGGTATAATTCTTACTTTTTTTTAAAAAAAAAACACTTATAAATTTATATATAAATCATATACTTTATAAATATACTAAAAGATCGTATATATATATATATGAAACCTATATATATATAAAAATAAATTAATAAGTCATATGTACACGCACATACACAAACTCTCAACTTCCTGTGAACCATTAAAACCCTCCTTGGCATTCATATTTTAACTTCTTATGTAATTAAAGTAATTTTAGGGGTAATTATATCAACTGCAAGATTTTTCTGTTTTAAAGAGAGGTTTCTGTAGCAACACAGAACACCAGCAAATAGTGTAAGAACAGCCCTACACTGGGTAATTCAACGCTGCCCTGCTCAGTGCACAGGATACACAAAAAGCACAGTACCCTATGGAGAAAGCCTTGTTGCTAGAGCACAGCAGGAGCAAATTCAAACCCAAGTCATTTACAATAAACATTATAAAGCTTTATAAACCCATCCCTCCTTTCAACAGACAGAACCATGAGCAACTCCTTTCTCCCTTCTCAGCACAAGTATCTAAAGAGAAAAGGTCCCAAGTAAAAACATCTGTAGATGCTCTGCTGGCTTCAAAACACTTCAGGTCTTGCTTCCACAACCTGCTTTTAAAAGGCTGGGGAGGGTCAGGCAGCCACACCAGCGCTGGCAATGCTCCAGCCACACTTCCAGGTGGAGCCAGGGCAGGCAGCAGAGCATAGAGAAAGACATGGCAGCTCTAAGGAGCTGGAGGTTGTTGTGGTTGTTTGTGGCTCAAGGCCAGCCACATGCCACCCTGGAGGTCAAGGGACCTGCCTGCAGTGTAGTTAGAGATGACACATGGAGCCAAGGAGAAATCATTATGTTATGTACAGTTGCAATTCAGGATTCGCTTGGGCATCTAGAACACAGGCAATGAAAGGACAGGTCCTCTTAGTTTGCCAAACCATGTGCATTTTAGTTTTTAGCCACAAAATAAAATGCTAAAATTTTATGTTCATTAAAAAAAGGAAAAAGAATCAAAACCATCAACATCTTGCTGGACTGCACTTCTGAAGCATTCGTTCCATATTTTCTAACTTGTTCTTAGAAAATGCAACTCCAGCGGCTTCATTCCTGTTTCCTCCTTTGCATGCTAGGTGATAATATGAGAAGACTCCACATTTGTAAAATTAACTTGGTTCTTTATGAAGAAAATTACAGAGACTCTGCAGTAATGCTAAACATCCCAGACACAAGCACAGGTGCTAGCTGGGGAACGCAGAGCTCAAATTCCCCTCTTCTGAAACAGATGCTCCCGTCTCCAAGTTCCTGGCCCATTGCTACAAATCAGTTTCTACTTGGACTTTGCCTGTGCCTTTTTTTTTTTTTTTTTAGAAACAGATAAATATATATTTACATCAGTAAAATTACCACTGCTGTATAGCTAAACTATTTTCCAGATTCCTCTACCATTAGAACTGCATCAAGTAAATGCTTAGGCAATAGCTTAATTAGTTGGAAGGTCTGTGTAGACACCAGTCTCTATGACATACATGGGAATTTTTCCCAAGCCAGGACTGATGAGAACTAAGGACAAGATTCCAGTGCTAAAGACTGAACACAAGAAGCACAGGGTCAAGCACTTTCGAAATTTTATCCTTGAGCTGCGCTCAAGTCAACTTGGGTCCAGCTGTCCTAAATGGTAGTGACAGAAGATGGTTCTTGAAGGGCACTAGCTAACTCATAGAGCTGAAACATCTGAGAAGTTAACTTCTCTCCTTGAGAAGAATGGTCTGTTTGGAACTTTGTACTTATTTAGTTTCTCATGATGGAAATTATTTCACTTAATTTGGTTAGAGCTGCATTGACACAGGGGTTCATTAGGACACACATTTGCTTGCAATTCAATTTAAAATTAAATACACTTTGTTGTTGATTTTATTACTTTTAAACTACTGTATCTAGTGCCTTTATTAGCTGCTAATACACAATTATGAAGGTAAACAGTTTTCATTACTGAACATCAAACATTTAAATAACCACATTTGATCTCTTTCCTGGTTGCACTATTTTTCTCCTTTCCCTCCTTTTGCCGGGTATTAGATTGAATAATGAAGTGAGTTATTCAGTGAAGTCAGGCCTCTTTTGTGCTCACCAGCGTGCTCATCAGCTGTCACAGCAGAACATAGCTTCCTCTGCTGTATCCGTGAGGGTTATTTCCTCCTTCATTTCTTTACAGACAATTTGATGCATGTATTTAGCTGAAGGTAACGTGTAGCCTGATCACAAACCCATTGCTCTGATTCAGATTTCCTTCACTCTCCAAGGATAATTCAGAGGCAGGGGTGAAGGGCACTGGGAGAAGCCATTTGGTCACCTTTTGAAGTGCACTGTGTGTACACTTAAAAATTACAGCCCAGGCTGGGTATCTGAAAACGGAGGTATCCAAACAGAGGCCTCTTTCAAAAGCACAGGCTGAATTTTTCTAGGCCTGAGTTTCTTTGTTTGGGAGAATTTCCATTCACTAATATCCATAAAGCACTAAAAGATCTTTGGAAGGAAAGCACCTTAGATAGAAGTACAAAGTAGCCCTTATCTGACATACCTTTTAAAGAGTTCATGAATCCTGGCTTGCAACTTTTGTTTCTTGTGGTGAGAGACTTCCTTGTGGTGCTTTGAGTCCCACATGCCAAAGGGAATAAAAGAAAAAGAAAAAACTTAAAGTTCGTTTCCTAATGTGCAGAAAGAACATGGAAATAAAGCTGTAAATGTGCAATTTTCCAGAGGTTTGCCTTAGGTCTTCCAGTTGAAAGTGTTCAGCAGTAATCAGGAATTTCAGCCACTATTACTTTATTTCGTGATTTTTTCTGTAACTTCTTTCCATATATTTTTCCATGTTTACTCCATTATTTCCAAGGGAATGTGAACTCTAATCTCATTTTAAAAGCTTGCTCAGTACAATGTGTATTTGTGCATGGTAGTACCCTACAGTCCTTATTTTTACACCACCTAACACATTGACATATATATGCATACATACATATACACGTGCATAAGCGTGTTCGTACACACACAACAAAATAAAGCACACACAACAGGCATAGACTGCCAGAGAGACCACAATCTGCCCCGCTTTAAATCTGCCATAAATCTTGATAACTTGTCTCACCACAGCTGTGTCTGAATGTCTGATAAGAGGGACCAGCATTTTTAGAGGCTGCACCTCGTAGGAGGCTGACTGACATGAGCAGTCCTTTCTCCTTGGGGTTCTGCAGCTCTCCAGCATGAAGCTGGAGGGATTGAAATTATTTTACTCTTGCACACCAAGCTGAGAAAGTCATTCCATCAGGAAGCCAATATCCACGTCTTCTGGGCTGTGTTCTCCATGCAAAACCTGGAAACAATAACCCTGCTGAAGGGTGACGACTCAGAAAACAAAATTCTTCTCCCTGACCTGTACTATTCAGAGATCTTGCTGAGGATTCAAGGACATTTCTCATGTCTGGATCTTCTGTGGATGTCCCTGAGACAGACATAAAACATGCATACAACACTACCAATGTACAAGAAGGCTTCCTACTGTATACCCTATAGTCTAAACAGTGTAAAATTATTGTTTGCTTCCACTCACTCTTGTCAAACCTCAAAACCAAAGAAACATTTTGGGAGGGAAACAATGTAATAGTCAATGGAAACAAATTCCCCAATGGAGACTCCATATCTGGCTGCTGAATTCTCTCCTTTTTAAAATTTTTTGGCAAATATCTGGCTGCTTTCATGGAAGCTTAGGAATCTCTATTGAAGACTAAGGCAAAGCATCCTGCTTATTTCCAAAATGAAAATTATCAGCATATAAAAGCAGACTACAGAAACATTACAAAAGCCCAGGCACGTAGCTTTTAACGTAACTTTTTTTAACCCTGTAAAATCAAAGCAGAGACAACATGATTGTCTTAAAATACAGCATGATTTGTTGGTAGTCCTAGCAGACAGGTTCTGATGGATGCAATAAATCCTCCAGGCCCTGATCAAGCACCACACATGCATGATTACAAAGCTGACATGACCGAACTTGCTCAAAGCAAGACCTTCAAAGCTCTCCACGTGACGCTTGCATCACGGGCATTGCTTTCTTCACCACTGCTCCTCCATCAGCAGGAACCAAACCCTCCTGCTCTCCTGGACAGCTTTTGGCTGAAGTTCACTAAGAGTTGCCGGAGCAGGAACCAGGAACCATTTCTTTCCTGCCCCCACAAATGTTGGCACTGACTTTCTTTCCCCAGCCCAGTGAATCACCACCTATGCCACTTCCCCAGGAAGGGCTGGGAGCTGGCTCCGATCCTGTGTCTGCTCCATCAGAACTGGTAAC
>JAVJGJ010000037.1:94018750-94070428 GCA_035590215.1 Microhierax caerulescens
CAAGCTGTTCCCTCCCGGCTGCCCCGCAGGAACGTGCCCTCTCAGGCACAGGGCACCCATCGCGCAGCAGCAAGGATCAAGCAGTGAGGGACAGGCATCGGGCTGGGGTGCCAGCAACAGACCTCAAAGTCTCTGAGAAAGTTTAATGACAAAAACCACCAACTGAAAGACAAGTGTTCCCAGAGTCTGGTGGTAGATGAGAAAGGATTTAAAATTTTGGGCTGAGGCAGTTAGAGCTAAAGTTCAGAAAGCAAGAGGAAGGCTGGATTCATGATTTTCCTTCATGGATGCAGCTCTTGGTGATGCCTAGGATAGCCATCTTTGAGGTGAGCACTTCGATTAAGAAATAAGATGAAATGGAATATTCACTTCACGTAAAATATCAAGTAGCCATATTACAACATTCAGACATTACCAATCCAGGCTTATGCTGAGCTAGAAGTGGAGATATTATTTTTTTAAAAAAAAATTATATTACCAGACTCCCATAGCTGTCCAATCCCCTTGTTTATCTTTCTAATCTTAATTAAATAATGAATATTCAAAAGAAAATATGAATCAAGGTTCTCTGCATGAACTGCACTGTTTTCCATCTCTCAGCCTCTGAAGTGGCAATGGGAATATGATTTAAAACTATTTCTTCTGGATCCTAGTGAAATATTTGTCACAGTGTGTCATGATAATTTTTAAAAAGCTCTATCATCTACCTAATAAATTTGTTAAGTTTATTCAAATCTTATTGAACAGGAAAAGTGCAATGAGTCATGGTTAATATTTCTTTACCTACACTAAGAAATAAAATATATCAAAAATTCAATGCTTAGGGTCCTATTCAGAAAACCTCTATGAGTCTGTAATACATCTTCTACATGATTAAAAAAAAAAAAAAAAACAGGAAACTTGCTTTAAAATGAATTATTCACCACCTTGAATAAATTTCCATCTTTCCTATTTGCAAAACCCCAAAGTCAGTTATGTAAATTTTAACCTACACTAATTACCTCAAGGGTGTGCAAGCTAAAGGAAAGTAGATGCAGTAGAAAAAAAAATCCCAGACATTTCCATCACCAGGAAGCAATTTAATAGAGGAAAAAATGTGTAAGTTTTCAAAAACAGAGCAGCCCATGTAGGTTTTGGGTTTGTTTTTTTTTAATGTAGAATAATCATTGCTGCAATATCCCTTGAATCAGAGATTTACTGGAATAAACCCAAGCGTTTTTTCTCAATGGCATATACCGTCACCCACATGGCTAAGCGCTTGTTTCTCATCATGACACCGGCATTGTCTAGACTGTAAAAATGACCCATTGTTGGCAACGGCCGTTCCCACCAAGACAGCACAAAACGTGGTTTAGCTTCAAGACAACGTAGATATTGCGGACCCCTTCAGAAAAGAAGTGACTAAAATCTGCCAACCACTGGATACCCTTCAGAGCTCTCCTGGGACGTACGGGAGAAAGTGGAGCGTTGTCTGAAGGCAGAAGGGCTCAATCACAGCACCGTTTTGTCCACCTCCCTGTCCTGATACCGGGTGCTGCTTCAGCTGTGAGCAGCTCCTTCACACATCTTTCTCAGCTGCTTCATCTTCTATCTTGAGGTCTAATTACACAAATGGTTCATCTACTGATTTCAGAGAGCATGATCACACCAGTTTTGGAAAAGCTCTTTCAGTCTGGGCCCAGCCTAGAGATACACAATGCCAAGTATTGTTTCTATTGGAGACAAAACCAAGAACCTGACTCAATACTATTAATCAGTGCTGACTGGCTATTTTCACTGTGAAACTATTTCACAAAATGTAGGACTTGATTCCTATAGCAATTATCAATTTAGGAAAAAAAAAAAAAAAAAGAAAATCCCACTCAAACACATCCTTTCCTCTTAGGAGAAAGCCCACAGAATTCAGCAAAGCTTTGAAGTAAAACAGAATTGATTTTCTATCATTTAGCAAAAATAGAGCATATTTAGGGAAAATACTTACCCTCCCCTTTTTTATCAGTGCTAGCACTGGTAAGCCAACCTTCTGGTGAGGTACCTGCCGCATGGTGATTTGAAACAGCCAGTTGAGCCCTGGCCCTGATGAAATTGTATTCCTACAAGGAGTGCTGTGGGGGTCCACCTTCCCACAAGTCCTCCTCGGTCAGGGTGCAGCACAGGCAGCGTGGGGACACCACCAGTGGGGTCTCCAGCAGCCTCCCACCACCCACAGGGATCCCACACGCTGGTGCCGCCCCTTAGTTCCACTCCTTAAGAAATCACATCAGTACCTCAGTGCAAGCAGTGCCGTCTTTCCAGCGGTAAGCAAATGCCCAAATAAAAGCTTTTACCTAGGATTTCTATCACAAATGGATTTGCAGTGGTGAAAATGCTGTCCACTAATTTTTTACAGGTGGGAGAAGCGAGGTGCCAGTGAGAAGTGACTTGCCTGAGCTCACCGAGCAAAATGTCAACAGGACTAGACACAAAACCCCTGTCTTTAGTCCCGCTGGTACCACCTAGTCCTCTTCCTCCACAGTCCGCCTGCTGCACGGAGATTTTCAACTTCTAGCGCACTGTATACCACAAAACAAGTAAACAATGAAGAACAATTTGAGACAAAGGGGGGGGAAATATTGCAAGAAAAGTTAACGTTCCTTTCAGGCCAAGTGGGATTTTGAGAGGCTTGCCCTCTCCATGTCAACTAGAGAGACCACAGGGAAGTGAGGCATTGTGAGTGTCGTGAGTAACCTTCATGGAAAGCAAAGGCCGTGCTAGCTGGATACGGCCTGCTCTGAAAATTGTACTGTCCATTGCCTGTTGGAATTTGGGTGACCTTGTCTCAGAGATGGCCAAACCAGGAGGTGAAGTTGTGTCAAAATCCTGGGTACGTGGTAATACCATTCAGGGTGCACTCCGGCAAAAATTCGCCACAAACTTGCAGATGTGTTTTCAAAAGGGAAAGACAAAAAGCAACAAAGGAACACACACACACCCCCCATGACTTCCCCTCCAAATAAAAAATTAAACCAATTTACTGTTCATGAGCCTAAAATTAAAAACTTAAGACAATTGAGCCATTTGTGTGTGTGTGTGTGTGTGTATGTAATATAGCTCTTTTAAAATTGATACTGCAGGACACAAAGTGAGATTTACTTTAGTCATACTACAGCCTTATTACACTGAGTAATACAGATACATTTAGTGACAATATTATAGACTGATCGTTTTGATAAATCTGTAAAGCGTTGCATTATCTCTAACAACACAATGAAGACTGAGCTACCACTCAACACAAAAAGGCAGTATCCTGCTGGCGAGGTGGATGCTTTCATAAGACATATAATTTAAAAAACATTAATTTTGGACTGTTATGGAAACTAGTGTAAAGCAGGTGTGATGAACAAGGACTTGAGCTTCCCCCAAACTCTGAGATGTTTTCATTCAGGATTTTCATTCAAGACAGTAGTACTAACAAATTAAAAGAACTTGACTCACCGCTTAAGATGCAGTGAGGAAACTGGAGGGACGTCTGCTGCAGAGCTACCTGGCTTCTATAAAATAAAGATTTTGCCCCTCCAGCCTCGAAACAGTGGACTTGTTCTTCTCATTTCTGTCTTGCTGTTCACAGACAGATCACCTGTAGTTTCTCCAGAACCACCAGGTACTCCTTCAGATGCTTCTTATTTTACAGTTGAGAAGATGTAGCTTCAAGGTCATAAAGCTTTGATGTCCTCGTCAAAATCTACGGAGTGTTGTAAGTGTATGCAAGGCCATTTATCAGAGTTTCTGACAACCATAGCCGAACACTGAAAATGTATGATGCTGAAATGGCATTTGCCATTGATAAAGAGACTTTAAGCAGAAATGCACTAGCCTGTCAAAGCTTCACAAGTTCAGACGTCTCCAGATTAGCCTAGAAATCAACAGCTACTAAGAACCTTCAAGTAATTTTAGCCTAAATAGTAATATATAACGGCTGATGATAACCACGTTTTATTAGGGAACACGTTCCCTCCAGTATAAACTCCTGCAGCATGAGCAATGCTAGTGGAAACTAACCAAACTATGCCAATCTATGGATCTACAATGAACAGTTCACATTAAAAATGAAAAACAAATAATGTCCATAAGCTATGACATGAGCTTCGGGGTTTTATGGTCTTTTCTATTTTCTGGATTCTGACAGCAAATCGTAGCATGAACAACTGAAGAGAAACTGAAAGGAAATACCAAGCAGAAAAGCTCAGACTTTTTTTTTTTTCTTTTTGTGGTTTCTCCCCCATTCTTCCTCAATTTAAAAATGTTTGTTAATTTCAGCACAGCATGTTTTTATTATTTCTACAGCCTTTTCAAAGTCCCTCATGAAACTTTACTCCTTTAATCCTCTTACTCTTCCCTAAAGCAGGTATCTAATTTTAGGTCTGTTTTGCAGATAGGGAAAACAAAGCCATAATAACTAATTTGCTTGTTCCAGCCTCAAAAAAATGATGTCTTGGTCTGAGGTTACAGTCTATCCCATCTTTCTGAGTCCCCATTCTTTTTTTCTGACTGTCAATAAAGCATTGCCTCACAAATTTGTCTCCATAACTGTAATCTTAAAGCACAGGCTTTAACTTTATCCAGTAACTTCCATTTCTACTGGCTTTCACATCATCTTCTGTTTCAAGTGTGCAGACATACACTTGAACACTTATAATTAAAATACACATTCACTTACAATTAGTATATGAAAATTACAGAGAGGGAAACAATGCTTTAAGTACAGTTTACTATACAATTGTCTTAAATACAACAGTGGCAATGACAAGTTGCCATGGTTAATGATTTTTCTGTGTAGAGAACAGCTGGCCTCCTACAAGCCCACATCCTGCTCCATCTCTCTGCTGAAAGTTATAGGTGGAAATTGTTTCACGTTTTCAGCTGAAAAGTATTCCCTCTTTCCCTGATTTGAATGCTGACATGAGCAATTGTATCATAACATCATACTATGCTGGCACACCTTTGAGTGAACATATGCATTTCAGTATACGTTCGTAGCGTAACCGCCTAGTCCTGGAAGCTGCGTCTTGTCTAAGGGTCTAGTACAGTGAGAGAAACCAACTGGCTAACAGATTGCCAGCAGGTTGAGAACAGGGATGATTTCCCACCTTTGTACTAAGTTAGTAAGCAAGCATGCCTGAAATGCAGCTGGACTGTCTTTCCCAGTATTTCTATCCCACAACTTACAGGTGACCTGCTTATGTTTCACACTAGCAAACTGGTGTGAACAACTCCAAAGCCCTTAAAAATTCAGATTACACAAGGAAAAACCAATATACCTCAAAGTGAGCCCTGCTTTGAGCAGGAGGTTGGAGTAGACAGCCTCCAGAGGTCTGGTCCTTCCCCACATAACTGTTCTACAAAGTAAAGGTCAAAAGCATCATCCAGCAGAGGTTCCACTGGAAAAATTCAGCTCTACTCTAAGACTGCAGAAGCCAAAAAAAAAAAGTTACAGCATTTAAAGCAATTCATTTATCTGCAGCTCATAAAATCTATGTAATCTATCAATGCTGCTAAGGAGTCTCCTGTCATAAAAGCTAACCAACAGTAGACATAGTTGCACCTGTGACTACAGTTTGGCTCCAGATGTGTTAAAAATACAAATAAAATCTCCCTGGGGTGGGGGGAAAGAAAAAAAAAGTAATTCTGGAGAATACATGAGCAACTAAAAATGTGTTTTCATTGTGTTGGTTTTTGCAGGTTGGTGCCTCTATACATCAGTAATGCTCACTCTTTCCTTAACGATCCTCATCTGGGCTCTTTTAACAGGTGGTCGGTACTTCATGAAGTCACTTAAACTTCAACAGGCCTTGGCAATCACTGATTCTCTTTGAAGAATCTTTCCAATTGTCTCTGTTTACTGAACCATAGAAATAGACTTCCTTACTGGACTTTATATTAGGATAATGAGCCAGAGAGCTGACCAGCCAGATTACCTTAAGCAGCAGCAAATGCAGTATCATCATTTACAGTAGCTGCAGGATTCATTGTTCCAGCTCAATAGAATATCAAGAATTACTCCAGTCATTTAATTGCCTCTCTGATCTTAAAGAGTGAAAGAGCACAGTAAAAACTACACAAATTCCTTTCTAGTGAAAAATATAAGAAATATATAGATTTCCATCACTTCCATCTAAATATTTACTTACCCATAAATCCACATAACTCCTGAACAAAGCAATCAAAAAAGAGTTACAATTAAAAAGAGCAGCTATAGCAATATTATAGGTATTGTGCCAACCCCTTTACAAATATATAAAACATCTTTTCAACAGTTCTGCCTATGTTCACACTTCCATCGTCCCCCTTTCATCTCCCCGACTTCTTTAAAAAAAAAAAAAAAAAAAAGGGTATATATCTGAATGTCCAGAAGAAATGGGGCAGGAACCTTAGAAATTCAGAGGGTTCCCAGGCTTCCCACCGAGGAAGCAGGAGGAAGCCTGATAAAATAAAGCTGTTTGGAATTCTCAGGCTGCCAGCCTACAGGGTAGAGAAGACCCCTAGATATACATACTGGCATGGTGGCCAAACTTTTGGTCTGCTCAGTGGGTGCTGACACACATCTGAGGGCCATGGACGCTCACTAGGCAGGACATTAGAAGCCCAAGGGCCAGAAGCCCAATATCCCAAGCTTTGGGAAGTTCACCTTGAGTTTTTTTCCAATGAAACCTATGTTTGAGGGAAGTGTTTTTTCCCCAGTCCAAGAGCAGTCTACCTGGCAAGACCATAATGAATCCAAAAAGCTTGGCCTAATGACAAATTTCAAAAGGAAATTAATTAGGTGCTAATGACTTTTGATGGGTGTAGATTTCAGTCTATCTGCACCCTTGTTCTTCCTCTGTAAAATGGAGATACCCATAATTTAAAAAAAACTGTTTCACATAAATTAGATGGAAACCATTATGCTAACGGATTGTAGAGATGCTTTAACACTCAAATAACAAGTGTAGCACATAGGTAGCTTGCCTAAAATGAAGTCACCCACTTTTAGGACACGGTGTAAATGAAACACTGCTAGCTTTTGTATTCTTGACCTACAATTCCCAGAAAAACAAAAAAAAAAATAACTCATTTGCACATGACAGTCACTTAAAATCTTGGCAAATGTCAAAAAGTAGCCAGGTTTCAGCTGAGGAAAAGTCACCTTCAGTTCTGCATTCTTCTTAGGTGCACATATTCACAGAAGTATTATATTCACAAAGAATGATCAGAAAAGGACTGTAGAGTGCTTTGTAGGCTACGGCTTTGACAAGGGGAGGTCTGCAGGTACCATTCGGGTGTAAATGGCAGTATTATCCAGTGGGGTAGAACATGCAAACAAATGTGCATTGGTGTTTCGTATGACCAAGGCCTGATCCCACTGATTAAATTCCTGACTGGGGGGTAGATTTGTCACCGTCTTACACAGTACCAAATTTTACCTACGTGTTATCCACCATTAACCAAAGGAAAACTGATCACTCCATCATCATATAAATTGATCTTGCTGTGACTTGGCGAGGAGACAGAGCAGTGATGATATTGACCCTGTAAGAATATTAGGTCTAATGCCCAGAGGCATTAACCTTAGTTTAACCAAAAGGTAAATCTCGTGATGAAAGGCAACATTTTATTACTATCTGCCTGCAACAAATAGCTCATTTCTTACTACTATAACTCAATTGCTGGTACTGAAGAGCAAAACTTGCATTTTACTTTCAGAGGCTCATGAGTAATTCGCATTGAGGTCATGGATCAAAACTGATTATTTAGTTGTAATGGTCAAGTCCTGCAAGGTGTTATGCCTAGCACAGAGGGAGAAATGTAGTGGCTGAATCCTGGAGAGAGAGACAGGGGTTTTGAATAAATTACATTTAGTTAAGAATGCCGAACAAGTTGCAGGAAGAGGATGGCAAAGCAGAAAAGATGTTCTTGATTTTCTAGACAGTACTGATCTAGAGATGCCCCATTATTATTTTTTTCTGACAAAACCTACATAAAACTGAGTAGTCACTTCTATTGTCTCAGTTCAGAAACAGCTGGAAATCCTACTGCTGGTATTTTTCCATGGCATTTGAATTAATGACTGGCAAGATTATGTTGCCAAAGGCCCATCAAGTGCAATCTCACTCCAATCACCAGTGTTTGCTTCATCCTCAGCAGTCTCTCGTGCTTTGCGAGCATATTGCCTTTAATCATACACATTAAGCCAGCATTACATCAGGTCTTTCCTTGCATATTTCTCGGCTCTGTAAGATCAAGTTGTGCCCATAAGCATGTGTCCCTGCGTTGTCTCATGACAGATGGTTTTCTGCGGCATTCTGCATACCCAGCCTTGGGTGTACCTGCTCAGCTTCTACCACAACACAGTCCCAAAGTTACAATTTTCTCTCAACGGAGTACTTTTCTCTATTCAAAGCAAATGTCATCAAGGCTTTTGAAATCCGTAGGCCTACATGGTAGGCCACAGGAAACAGTACTGCTTTCCAAATTTAATATTCTTTAAAGTGTTTGTTAACAGAACATTGACATCTGCTTAATGCTTTCTTTACAAGAAT
The DNA here is from genome assembly GCA_035590215.1 of Microhierax caerulescens. Taxonomy (NCBI): domain Eukaryota; kingdom Metazoa; phylum Chordata; class Aves; order Falconiformes; family Falconidae; genus Microhierax; species Microhierax caerulescens. The sequence continues at coordinate 94,027,306 of JAVJGJ010000037.1, forward strand.
CTAGCAGATCTCCCCTTAATGTACTTCTTGCCAACCTCAACTCTCAGCTTTTGCATTTACAAAACAGAACATGAAGTAAGAACACAGCTTAAAGCTCTGGAGCTAAAATTTTGCATAAACTTTTATTATTATTGTTATTATTTTGAAAGTGTATCTGCTCTTTCAAAACTTAATCGTAATGATCTCATGCACTGAGCTGCTCTTTAAACAAAAGCCAGCCATTTACTGTAAAGCTACAAGGCAGAGAAGAAAAGCAATGAACTAAGGGGTAGGTAGTTAATGCATAGCTGTCCTCTTCGTGCCAACGCTGCCAGCAAAGCTCTAGTGCAAATCAGATGCCTCATTGGAGAGAATTTTTGGCAGCCTAAAAAGAAACAGCAACAACTCGAGTGTATTTCTGAACCTTGCTTATAAACCCAGTCTCATGTACTGTAAACTTTTGCTCGCTATTTTTAACCCTTGGGCTCCTGTGTTTTCATTTTGTCAAAGCAAAGGAATGTGAGAGAGATGTCTATTAGACTCCTTCACTCAGCCCAAGGGTTAATTACTCAGTTTGGTAGACATTTGAAAATATTATGTTACCTCTAACGGCAAAATTGATAGAAGCTTGTTTCAGGCTCACTTTATGTCATTATGGCAGATTAAATTAACTAATCATAAATTACACTGGCTAAAATACATCTGCTACTCACTAAACCTGCAGAAGGAAGGGAAAGGGCTTTTTTCTGAGTAAGAACTAAATGCCATGCAGCAAATTAAAGACTTTTTCAAATCAATAAACATACATTCAAGCAACAAAAGCTGGAAGCATCCCAAAGGTGGTAGCAACAGATTCTGAGGACCACAGCAGCCGCCTAACACTGAACCCGTGGCTGCTGCAGAAAGACACCAACGCTGAACACTGCAGGGGGATATCCACAGATCAAAGAGTAAAGACAGTCCATTAAAGAATAAAGAGGGTCAATTTAAGAAGAATAAGCATGCTTGCATTACTGTTAGACATCTTGGAGTACCAGTATGACATAAAAGGTGCATGTTTGCAGCCTCTACTTCCAATGTCCCCTTCCATTTTCTGTTCACAGGGGCTGAATGCACCATTTCTATGTGCTTCCAAGGAAAGGATGGATGGATGCATCACTGATCTGAAAGACAATATAGATTTTACAGCGATCCTCCTGTTGGCCTCCACACTGCAGGATGCAGATGTGACAGCTGATGCCACATCAGTATGATTGAATTTGTTAACAGGGAATGGACAACTGAAGATAAAGATGTGTGGGACAAATGGAGAGAAAACTAGGCATTTGAGACTTCTGTGTAGTATGAAGTATTGACTTCCCATCTGTAAGCTCATGGTAGACCAGCTCAATAAATCACATTAAATTAGGATTTTCTTTCTTTTTCAAGAAAATTAGGAAGAAAAGCAGTATTACATTATATTACATGTGGATGCACATATACATTTGTCAGTTAAAAAGCAGAATATTGTTTTGAAGTGACTAGATAGCTTGTTCCTGTCTAGGAAACAAACTTTGCTGAACAACTCCAAAAAGAGTCCAAGTAAGACGATCAGCCTCCCAGGGACCATGTTTGGAGGGAGGGTGAACAAAGGACTGATAAGTCTATGATGTTCTTTCAGGTGTCGCAGAGCCTCACAAAGGTCTGGGGCATCCAAATAGCCCAAATTTAAAGTGTAAGCTGTCAACATATTACAGTGTCTCCTGGAAAGGTGCAGCACACTCTGTTCACCTGTTCCCAGGTTCCTACTCCAGCAGTCCCTTGAGGCAGATGATACTCTTAGTACCATCTGAGTCCTTTTCCCTCATGTTTCCCTCCCATCTCGTGTTCTCTGAACAATATTCCCCAAACTGTCTTCTATGCATGATGCATACAGCTACAATAAAAAGTCAGAAGGAATAAAACACAGCTACATGAGGATTTAGAGGAAAGCAGCAAGGAAGGGCATTGTGTCCCTCACCAACATGCAGAAGTCCTGCAGTGAAAAAATTCTAAAAACTTCCCTCTGAAAATAAAAGAAAGCTTAGATCACCATCAGTCACTGGATAACCTATTTTAAGCCCATCAGAGCCAGTGTGCTGTTCTCATGTTGCTAATTAAAAATGATAGATTCATCAATTAATCTCTCTTCCTGTCCCCTAATCTTGGTACGAGATTTTTCAAAGGGACAAATGGTAGTTATGTGCCCACAAGTATCAGTTCAGTCCTGAAAACTTGTGCCTTTGTCAACACGAACCCAACCTTTACACTACGAAACTACAAAAAGAAAACTGTAGGAAGCTTTGCCACCCTGAAAAACAGATTTATAATTCGGGAATAATCTTATCCTCTGTACTATGAATATTGCTACATAAATCCTTCCTGGGCTGCAATCCGAACTTGCTCATTGATAGATGAATAAGCCTCTGTTAAATTTGGCAGAGAGGGATGTCCTAAGCTTAGGCTCTTGATTGAAACTCAATTGCAATACTTACTACAGAGCAGTCAGAGACACTCCACTATTTAGGAAAGAAGCAATGAAGGCAATCTATTTTTATCCACATTGAAACGGAGACAAAGACAAAAGTCCTGCTGTTAGCTTAGCAAAGTGCCAGTCACATAAAGCAAGCCAACAAAATGGGTTATCTTTTCCCCTTTCAATATGTGTATCACCAGGCAGTGAAACAGAATTGGGGTGTACAAGGTTAACAAGCCAGCATCATGTTATGAAGCAAGCGATAAAATTGTCTTATAGTTCTTAACTCTGACCTGTTCCAGTGAAAAGCTGCCAAGCAGAATTATGTCATCCTGAACATCTCTCTCAAACTGTTCGATATAGGAAGGAATCTCTTCATCTTCGAGCTCCCTGTGAAGGTCACATGCCTTACTGGAGCTGACAGGCATCACAGAGTCTGAAAAATCTTCACTGGCAACATGGGCTGCTTGAAACAAAAGTGGCAGATTATCTCTTAGCAAGCTCACTGGTTAGTACCTTCTCTGTTCACATGTGCCCCACCAACAATTTAAAAAAAACAATTCATGCTGTAAAATGAACAGTAATAAATAACAGCAGTAGAACAACGGGTGGGTTCCAAGTGTCATTACCAGGAAAACTCCTCCAGATCAACACCCTCATACAGGTACAAATTCAGCACGTGCAGCTTCTTCCTTAAATTATTTTTCAATGCGATGCTCTGCGTTTCCCCTGTCACTTCCCCCCCTCCCCCTAAATCTTGAAGGAATTGGGATTTTGATTGACTTTGGCTTTCGCTCCCGAGGAAGAAGAGGAATAACTGCAATTGACAGGGAGTTTTAGGTGGAGCCACCCACACCAAGCATTTCACCTCCCTCCCACTCACCCCAGAGGACTGGATTCCTCCCTTAGGTGTGTGCACGCAGCTCCTGCCTAAGTAATTGGGTCCGGTTCTGTGCTCACCCACATCATTCCCCTGATTTCACTGTAGTGACATACGCAGAACCAAAGGGTATGTGCTACACACAAATAAAAACAAATCCCATTCATAAAGTCCACCTTTAAAAAGACTCTGTGTCCTTTTTTCAGTTTAAATCATCATGCTACATTGAAAAAAGAGATCTTCTCATTGGTATCTTCTATAGTACTAATACTAGTTTGGGTCATATATAAAGACAACTGCTTTTGCTCATTCCTCCATGTTAGGATCACTAAGAAATGACAGATACCAGGTTGTCCACATCTGACTATCTTTCTTGCCATATATTTCTGTGTGTAAGTTTTCATAGATCTCTGTGCCTTTCTCTGCAAGAAATTGCCATATCTAGTTATTTGCTTTTCTCTTTGTCCATCTCAAGACATGAAAGCAGTTAAAAGATTTCCCACCCCCCACCCCCCACTCCCCTTTGAAGTCTCTCATTCTCTAATGAAGACCCGAAAAGGAAAGATAAAACTAAGGCTATTAACATTTTCAGTTTTGCTCACTACTCATTGTTTAATGACTTTAATTGTTGAGCCTCCCAAGTACTTAAATCACCTCGGTGCCACCAACACACAGGAAGTAGGCTGGGTTTTGGTTGGTTTTTTTTTAATTTAATTACAACAGGATACAACCCAAAATCATGTTGGGGGAAGTGTACAGTAGATATAAACAACCCAAACCATTACCTTAGGGTACACAATCTCTTCATGTAGCATCTTACAAGCCTAATGAAAAGTGATTTGACCTACAACTATTAACTCCAAAAACAAAACTATATTTACATTTAAATTTACTGTAACGTTAAGGGTTTGGCTAGGAGAGAGAAAATCCAGGAAGTGCTGGAAAGGGAAATGTTGCCAACAGCAGAAGATGCAGCATCGCTTGATCCCCTCGATGCTGTGCTGTACACAACGGGCCATATGCTCAGCTGGTATAAATCAGCTGCTTTACTGCTTTCACAGGGGCAGTGCAAGTTTACATCCTGGGAAGACTGTACATTCCTATCTCACCATCCTCTGGGTGTAGAGAGACAGTCCTTATATATCAAAAAAGGAATAAAAACATTTGGCTCACAAAGACGACCATGCAGGGATTCATCAAAATATCCTTTTTCTTTTTTTGTTATCAAGTGGACTCAGTTTGGGTGGAAGACGCTGGACTCATTAGCACATGTTTTGTGGACAAAGAGCAAAAGAAAAGAGAGAATGTTGTCAAAAGCCTTTTTGAGGGAAGTAACTGCTAAAAAAACAGAGATAAATTATGATTCTGATTTGAAAAATATTTGATTACAAGATACACATGCTCATTTAAGCACAGTTGGAAAAACTCTTCATTTGCCTGGGCTGGAGTTAGGGGAAAACAGGGTGGGTTAGCTGGTCTATTCCTTCCATGATGGTTTTGCAAAGAAATCCCTGAAACTCGGACACCTTCAGGTTGCTCCTTATCTGAACTGACCCACAGGTTAGAGGCTTGAGCAGCCACCCCCGAGCAACACTTGACCAAAACAAACCTCCACCTCTTTGCTGTACAGAAGTAGCCATGGTGTTAAAAATGCTACTACTTTGTGCACGCGGAAGGAAGCGGCTGAAAATTTACAAGCAAATTCATTAATAGATTGATAAACTAATTAAAAATGGGCTGCTTCAAGTTGCTAGCATCTGCAGCAAACTTTTCATTGCCTCGGCTGTACTTAACACTGCGAGTTGTACTTTCCCACGTAGTTTAAATCACTTCTCCCTAGCCCAGGCTGTATTTGCAGATGCTGTGCTGTAATTAAAACAATCACTCCGGTATTAGCTTGGCTGCTTGTAACTTCATTTACTCCTGCATTTGTCCATCGGATAGCAGTGGTTTATATACTGAGATGAGAATTTAAAGGGTAGGTTCACGAGCAGACTACAGCTCAGCATGGGTTTGAATGCATAAAGCAGCTATAATCCCCACATGGAAAATGCATTTGGGCTGCCCGCTTCTAGAAGACTCTGTGTATAAATTGTAGCCAGAAGAGTACCTCACCAAAGGTTCCTGCATCAGTTTCAAACAAGCAAAATGCTACAAAACATTGCACTTCCATTTTTTGGTTGTTGCCAAAGAATAATATAGTAGAAAATATTTTTTACAGTATTCACCTAGCATGATTTTACATGAATCACAATCTTACATTGTTTGAGAGGTTTTATGCCTAGGTAAGAAATATACAGTCTACATCTTTCTCTAAAAACCAACCAAGCAATGTTACCTTTTAGGTTGCCTTATAATATGAGCTAAGACATACAACAAGGTGACCAACAGGTTACTCAGTGACAAAATGCTTTAAATATACAATTATATAAATTCTGAGCCATGTTCTTTCCTTTCCTTTGGGGATCATCTATTAATTAGGACTGTATGACTACGTGATTTTTCAGCTCAGTGGTCAAATGAAGAAAAGAAGCAGTTCTGTAATACTGGAACCAAATGAATCCTAGTTTTCTATGGATTTTCTGATGTCTGATAAGGGTCAAACTCCCATATTAGCTTTTCCCTCAGCGGAGACATTAATAATGCTTGTCTACTCATCTCAGCTGCCCACTTCCATAAAACTGATAGGGAAGTCAGACCTGTGAGACTTGCTCTGTGTTAAAAAAAAAAAGGTCTGGAAGTGAAGAACAGGTTCAAAAATTGGGAGGGAGAAACGCAGACAGACAGAAATAAATACAACCCGATATATGTACACAGAGGTGGAGACTGCACAAGCCTTGCTTCCTCAGAAAAATCTTGCTTTTTCCTTGATTTTATGCACCCAAACCAAGAAAAATGAAAAATTCAGCTAGGGCCCAAGATTCACCCGCAGGACCAGCTCTGACACCCATTGTGGCATTTTTAAGAAATAAAAGCACTGAGACAGCAGTGGGCTGCAGTGTCTTTCCCACTCGCTGCCTTCATGCCGGCACAGGGGGCTCCGACAGGCACCTGCAGCGTGAGACACACACGTTAACGCGTTTGCTTGCCCTTGAATCGCTGAGCTGGCAGCTCAGCACCCTTCGTGCGAGCACACCGCATCCATCCAGATGGCTTTGGGTGGCTGAGAGATTTGAACATAACACCCCACATAGCCAAAGAGGAGTGAGACCGGTTTGCCTCTCATAGAGGTTTGATAAAACTAGTTGGCGAAAAAGGAATTCTTAACTCAAACATACCTGGTGAGTTTAAATTAGAAATATTTGGGGGGATCCTTATTGCTCTCTCAATATGCTGTTTGCTATTATCCTCTGCAAAGCATCGGTTCATCTTAACAATGTTCAGTAATGTCACTTGCAACATAACATGAAGTTTTAGGGCACCTAGCTGAAGGAGAGATTAACCCTTGATGGGTGGGTGGGAAGGCTTGCCCTTCGCTCCCTGGTTCCCTTGTTTAAAAGAGGACAAACACACATGGTGCAATTCAGCTCGCTCATCTTTAGCCACGCAAAAAAACCAACAGTCAAGTCTAAGTCAGTTGCCCAAGACCCTCCTGGGGCCAAAGGAAAGGGATGAACTGCTTCCAGGGTGCAATTTGTCTAATCAGCTAAGTGGTGTCTGCATGAGGCCAGCTGAACTGCTGCCCAGGGCTGCTTCTCTCTCCCCCTCCCACCACTCTGGGGGACCCCTAGAAGCTATCAGAAAGGGTATGAGACCCTACCCTGGGGCAGCCTGTGAAATGACATCAGGACATTTTCCTTAATCATACAGGGTTATTTTGATGATAAAGCTATTGAAGAATATGAGATGTTATAAATACTGGTAGACAGGAACTACAGAAGTACCACAGACAGACATCCCATGTCAATCTCTCCTACGGAAACAACACTGACTTCACAGCTAAACATGTTTTTATTTTAATCTCTGTTGTTGTTGCAGGATAAAACCAACAACCAACCTGTAGCACTACCATAATCTTGCTCAGCAGTGTAAACATTAACACTCACCAATAGAAAACTTCCTAATAATTTGTTAAAGGTATTTGCTTAAACTATCTGCGTTAATTAATTGTGATGGTTGTACTCTTTTTTTCCCCCTTGCATTTAAATTGCAACAAAATGGGTTTCAAAGATGTTACTGATATGACCAGTATCAATAGTGCCAGTTCAAGGGATTTTGCAACCCTAGAGAAGTAAAAACGTTTGCCCCTTCTACAACAAAGTTGCTCACTAACTAAATAGTCATAAAATATTTTACAGCTCCTGGAGCTTCACTGCTGTAGGCAGCCGCCTGTTCTGTCTTTCTGACAGGAGCAGGTCCTGTGTATATCTGAAATACAATGGGAAACCTCATACAGATACAAAGAACAGAAAACGCTTTTGCACAAAATACTGCTGTTGCAAAAGGAGAGAGATATACCCAAAAATATGAGAGCAGCCCTGAGCAGGGGCTTGTTCATACATCAGTTCTCCTAGGATGGACTAGAGGAGAGCAGCAGACACGCACCTTGTGCGAAGGCTGCGCTGCTGACAGTTTCCTGAATTAACTGGGTGTTAAATAACACCTGTAAAAATAAGTGAAGCCAAAGTAAGGCTGTTGGCTTGAGGTGAAGAACTCTCTTCTACACTTTGTTGTTTTTACTGGAGATGGAACATCAACTCGTATTTTTTAACAAAGCCACAGAAAACATTTTCTTACTCGCCTGTTAGTGTAAACCCTTACGTAGATAACCTCAAACACTGTGTGATATGACCCACGCACTGACAAATGGCCCACCCATTCATGAGCTTAAATAAAGATTTAGGTTTCTTGCTTTGAGCACACAAGCAATGATATTTCCAGTCTTCTTTCATAAGGGTGGAATCCAACGCGCAATGAAGCAGCCTAGAGAAAGCATGCCACTTAAGTTACACTTAAAACCACATAAACATGACTCAAAAACATTTGGGGAAAAAGATCTTACAGGCTCGCATTAAAATCAACGTCCTTTTTGCTTCTGAGTTCAAGGGGATGGATTACCCACTCCTCTACCCACATGCAGACTCAAAAGAGTTTTATTTTTCTTTATGCAAATGATTTTGTTATTTACCTTGGAAGTCCAGCATCTTGTTTTCTTCATCTAGAAGCTTCATCAGCTTACCATACAGAATTTGCTCATCAAATTTCACAGGATCTTAAAAACAAACACAGTGAAACATCTATTGTTTCTTCCTGTAGTATTTCAAGAAACACTACTTTAAACTATAAATAAAGATAGAAACATACAAAAGTTAAGAAACCATTTGACACTGAAAAATCATTTTCACATCGCTAGTTTCATAGCAAAGGTGACTGTCATTTTCTTCTGAGTTATGATAGATGGTTTAAAATAAAAATTATATAATCACATACTTTTAAATGGTGAGCAGTATTGTATCTTGATCTGGATTGAAACTGGTTTACTAATTTTTCTAATAGACTAGTTGAAACCACTATTTATTTTCAAATTGCCAAATTAATTCTATTTGACGCAATAAAAATCAAAGTACCTAATTTCTTTTCTAATGTGATTTTTAATCTTTATCAGAAATTTTACCTTGCTGTCCATAATACTAGCAAGTTATCTAGTATGAGTAGTCATTACAGCACACTATAAATTTTGGTTTTGTGGCTGGTCAGTCATTCAAATGCCCAGTAATACCTGCAGATTTTAAAAAGGAACAAGGGGGACACACATCTTTTTCCATGACACCAAAAAAAAAAAAAAAAACCAACCAAAAATTCACACTCCAAATGTGTATATTCAAGGGAGAAATAACCAGTTGAGACTGTCTTCTCTCCCAGTCTCTGGCTTCTCTAAGTTGTCAGCAAAGCCAGGCAGGCAGAAGACCAAATAAATGTGTACAAGGTACACGAAGTACAGCTACAGGTAACATTGGGTGGCTCTTGTTAATAGAACCAATAGAATTATTGAATAATATTTAATATTAATATTGAATAATATTTAATATTGAATAATATTGAATAGAAACCAATTGCCCAATAGAATTCCAAAGAAAATTTTTTCTTTATCATGAAATTTCAGGGCCAAGTTGTTCAGTTACACTAAGCATTCAACCAGGGAGGCTTCTGCAAACCTCTTCTGCAAGTACAGAATCTTTTCTATTGCTTTTATATGTTCCCTTGGCGAGGGGGGAAACAGCAAATCCATAGTGGGGTGTTGTTTGTTCTCAGGGCATTATCAACTCAAATTTCCAGAACAAATTTAATTTATCAAATCCAGGAAAGATAATTGCCAATATCTTCACTTTCACAGAATAATCCATTAAAGAATCCCATATGATGAGCACATTAAAATGATATTTAACTTCCTATAATAGAGTTAGTGGCTGAAGATTTGCTTTTTGCCAGCTATTCTCTTTGGGCATTGGGCCTGACTTGCTTAAGTCGTAAGAAGAGTGTAACTTTAAAACGTGCTGTGCTTTCTTCAACCTGCTCTGGTTTTGCCTCTTTTTAGTGACAAGCTGCTAGCTAGAAAGAGGAGGTAAACAAATATGGTTTCCAACCAAGGGTTGCCCATGTAGGACCAGACTTCACTTCTGACCGTCCTTCTAACTCCATCTGCTACATACAAATGTAGATCCACTTATTTAACCCTTCTGCAAGGAAAATGAAACCAGACAACGAGCCTGGTTTGTGAGTATCACCAAAACAGACTGCTCGAGGTAGGAAGGGACCTCTGGAGGTCATCTGGTCCAGTCTGCCTTGCTCAAACAGAACCACCTAGAGCCAAGTTGCCCAGGACCATGTCCAGACAGCTGTTGAACATCTCCAAGGTGGAAGACTTTCTTTTGGCAGAGGTGTGGGTAAATACAGCATTACAACTGCTCTGCAAGTATCAACACAACCAACCTGAGGCCAGAACCACTGCTAACAGACCTTTACTAAACAAATATGACCCCAAACCGTGAGTGGCTTTTCTGCTGGGAAGAAAAAGGATGAGCAGCAAAGGACAGTTGTTCACACATGGATCTCAGGTCTAGCCTGATATCTATGTGCCTCAAACCGCCTCTCCACTCACACCCCCAGGACTGGATAGACTTTCTCAGAGGTTTCATCTGTTCCAAAAGTATATAAAAAAAAACAACCAAACAAACAAACAAAAAAACCCACAAAAAAACCCCAAACAAAACTAAAACCAAACAAACAAAAAACCAAGCAAACAAAAACACAAAACACCAAACAAAAAAACCCCACAATGAACATTTAAGGTTAAGTGTATGTCACTCAGCATCTTCACCACAGTCAAGGGAACATTTTCTTCTGATGAAAACTGTGCTCCCATGTATCCCTTATGTCACCACTTTATCTGTACATGTTTTTAGGCACACACATACAGTTACTGAAGTCTAATCCACTTTTCATTCTCTGGTTATGAAGTGGATCGTGACTCATGAAGCCTATTCATAAGATGAACCAAGGCAGTACCAAAACAAATAATCTTTCATTTAAGAACTCCAAGCCAGAAGTTGATTTCCAAGGTAATACATTGCTGCACTGTACAATGAATAGGGAAATGATAGGAGTTAGATGTAGTTCACCCTTGATAAACCTTAATTATTTTTTTTTTACCAGTGCACAGAAATTAGTTACTGACGTGCAGTATGAGTTAGTCTGCTTTTCTCGGTCACACAAGTTTTTGCCTCAAAAGTTTAAACCTCCATATCTACTCCAAGTTTCTCGTGAATTTCAGAAATAGCCTACTTTAAGACCCTTTATAGCAGATAATTTTTCTTGGATTTGACTACACCTGCATGCCTAGAGACCCTGCAGTACCGATGAGCACAAGGTTCCAAAAAGCAAAGGGCTAGGAAGGGAACGAGAACTGGGTCTTGCGTGCCATTGGGTTGTTAGTGCTTAACAACAGGAGCTGGGCCAAAGCACTCAGTGCATAGCTAAGCACTTCATTACCATGATGATGTTCTTACTTAAGTCCATGCAAATTCAGGCAGGCCCATTCCCACCCTTTTTTATCTAAAAGCCATGACAGCAAAGGAGAATTTCCTGCACTAGACAATACCTCCTGGTTAATCTCTCTCATACCCATGCATAACTTCTGTTCTACCGGCTTTGCAGTCACACCCTCCCATTCTTCACCATCGCCCACAGACAGCGAAGCTAAACATCTGAGTTAAACTGGCAAAAAGAAACCAGAAAAGCCTTCTTGTGTGCTGGGAACTTTTACAGACTCTGGGGTTTCCTTCTGTTAGGCGAAGACACGCTCAGCTCAGTAATGAAACTGCTCTCCTAGAAGGAATTTGGGAGCAGGGTTGCAAAAAAGCTACAGCTTAGTACTCAGTTCTGGGCTAACTTCATTAATTAAAGAGAACGTGGCATAGACAATGATGTCCTTGGAGTGTGCTTCATGTTGTTACTACAGCAGAACAAACACACCATGGGCTCGCTTTTACCCATCCTTTAACTCACTGTCCTTGATCAAAGACTACGTATGCTGCCTATCGCGTTCAGAGCGGTTGAGGCATATAATTTAAATTGTAAACCTCAATATTTAACTAGAACTGCATATGTGATCTTTGTCACCTCATTTTCATGAATGGAAAAGAATATTCTGACACCAAAATTACATACTTAATTCTGCCTCACCTTCTTCACTGACCTCCATCCCACACTGCCTTGGGTTTATTTCCTCATCCATCAACGGGTCAAAGTAATTTCTGCTGTATTCATTTCCTGTGGAAAGCACATGAAGTAAGGGTCAGCGATTATTAGAAGCACATGAACCAAAATGTTAATTTTGAAATCGACACCAGCAAGCAAAGGGGCATTTTTTGCTACTTTATAAGCTTAATTTTTTTAACAAGTCCTCTAAGCCTACTAGTACTGCAATTATCATCTTGCGAAAGGTCAGAAAAGGTAATTCTGGAAACAAGTGCACTTTATGTTACTTTTGCTCAGGAACTAATGAGAAAAATTCTCAAATTTAGATGATGGAAAGATAAGAAAAATTTAAAAAATCCAGCGTCCCCAACATACACCAAATTATTCTTGAAACACGTCGTACAAGTGAATTACCCATGCTGCAGAGGAATTTGTGTTTCACAGCTGACCCCTCCAATTTCAACAGTTTTAAATTTCACCACTGAGGTTTCAACGTCTGGTGCATCTTTAATACTGTATTCAACCAGAAAAGTGTTTAATTACAGAGGAGATACTAGAATACTGCCTCATTAATCTGAACAGCAATTATATTCAGTTGGGCTAGGTAACTAATCCAAGATTTTGATGGGATAAAACCACTCACTTTAGCACTTTCCATTTCAACAGCTAGCTTTATCTGCTCTTTAGAAACTAATCAAGTTCACCAAAAAAAAAAAAAAAAAAAAGTCATTTGTTAGACTTATCAAGCAATGATCAAGCTGCCTAGAGGAACTCCTAGTAACAGCCAGAAGATTCTTCTCTACGCAAGAGGAGATGGCCTTTTTCCTCAAAATGTCCTTCCTTCAGCAAAAGTGCTACACTTTATTAAAACCGTCCTCACATTCATTGGGTTTGCCAGCAGAGTAAATTATTACTAAACAGAGAAAAAGTAAAATAATTAAATCTATAACAAACTTTAAAATTGCTTGAATACACATACATCTATATTCTGGAAAAAAAGGGCTAAATGTACGAGGGGGTTAATTCATCCAGGATACACTATAGCAGTCTACAGTGTATTTGTTTTAGGATCAAAAATAATCCAAGCAGCAGCTCCTTTTCAGAGAGTAAATGAAACTTTGATATGAAACTAGGTTTAATTTATATTTCTGGACTGGCACATTTTGACTGTCAGTCTCTGTTCCTTCAATGTAGTAAGTACAAGAACTGAAAATTTGCTTTACCTTGAGGTCTCAATAAAGAAAAAATAAATGAGTTTCATTTTTGTTACTTTATCTGTCAACAACTACTAGGCTGGTATGAATCTTGGCAGTATGTAATCAAAGTCTTATGTACTGCAATAACAGAGCCATTCTACCTTATTCACTGTAATTGTTTTTCTCTAGCACAAAGCGCCGTGATGTTATATGAACACCCCTTCACATGTAGGTAAAATAATTCACCCATGTGCTAAAGAAGAAAATGATGATGCATTTCTTTATTCAATTACTTCATAGCTGTAAATGTAAATTGCTGAAAAGTATGTTGCAACCATACAAGCAATAGTCAGCTGGCGTATAGGCTTTTTGCAGTCTTAATATCACAACAGCTTTTATTGAATGTTAACACCCCATGTTCTTTATCCTGTGGGTCTGGTGTGAAACTCTGAGGACAATTGGAAAACTCTTCTGGACAGAATAATTGGCATTTAGGAGGAAGTGTCATGTTATATTTGAGTCTGTGAGGCATGGAAACCATTATTCAAAAAAGAGATGCATTGACAAATACCATTAAGCATTGCTCTTTTGTCCTCTCCAAAAAAAGAAAAACCTCAACCCTTCTTTGAGGAGTAAGAGACAACTCGTCCAGGGCTTTGGCCCTGTTAGAACCACACACAACTAGAGACGGAAGGTTATGCAGAAGTAAAAAGAAGAACTATGTTTGATTTCTCCAGAGCAAGGTACACACTTTAAAACCTGTGTAGTTAGAACAAGTGGTAAATGCCAGAACCACCTCCTTACTGTGATTTTGTAGACAACAAGCCATTTAAAACTGCAGGACTGCACAGAAGACTTTCAGCGAGGCTTTCTGAAGAGTCAAAATCACTGCAAACCTCAGATCACTGCTCCAGGGGTGGCTGGGTGTGGGGGGGGATTTGGGTCTTTCCCCCTGTCTCAGCTCAACATACACCTTGAGAACTTGTGACCAGGATGGTCTGGGGTCTGGGCCAGTCCTCAGATTTATTGGGGGCAGGGAAGTTGTTTTAGCTTGAAAATACAAAATTATCAATTTTAGTCAACATAACATACTGCCCAAGGCATTTTGCTAATAACATTTTGTGAGCATGTGAATGGATTACTAATCATTTCACATTTGCTTTTGGAAATATTTGAAAGTGTATAACATGTAAATTAACAGTCCACTAAGGAATTCACATCGCTCTGCTTCGTGGTATAAACACAGTAAATGTTAATACAGAGCTTGCTTGCAGGTATTTTGAACAGCAGCGTATAGTTTGGTGCTTTCAGACAGCAAGTTACTTTGAATACCTGCTCCTACAAAGACTTGGCCAACTTTAGAAACCTGGGTCTTTGCTTTGATCCAGAAGTTCGCTCAAACCCATTAACTCAATTTGAAACCCCATTCACACCTCAAAATTGCGTTACTTCACCTGGAAGACAGAATGGATAATTCAGGAAATCAGAATTGAAGTGCAAAACCACAAAAGTCAAACAAAAATGGAAAGAAGGGTGTTGGCACAACAGTGACCAGGTGGGAATTTATACAGTTTAATTAAAGCAAGAGAAGTTGCTAATAAAATTAGCATAATCCTTGGATGCAGCCCATGGGACTGCACACGTATTACTAGGACCAGACGAAACTCTAAAATGGCTTTTAAATTGTCTGTAGGCAATTATACGGTCTATGTCCTGAGAATACCACAGAAATGGCACGAACAAGCTGCATTTCTACATCTTCTGCTCCACAAAGAGATCAGGTAGCCCATATCAATATCACCTCAGGGGCAGAGCCTGGAATTTGGATAACAGGCAATTATTACATTCATATTGTACTATTGATCTAGGTTTTCAGTTAATGAAAGAACAGACAAAACTCTGTCGGATTTAAGTGCCTCCTAAACAATGTAAAAGTGAAGGAATTATTAGTAACCAGGTGACTGATTACTTAAGATTTGGATAAGCATTTACTGGTGCTTGTTTTCAGAGTGATGCTGGATCTTGGGGATAAAAGCAAAAATTTTGGCATGAGCCAGCTTTCATTAGAAGACAGAATTACAGACTATGGCCAAGCAAACTGGATTTATTAAGTAACAGCTCTCCATTTTCAGGCAGTGGGGTCAACACATGTCTCTTCCCATGATTTGGTAGACGTTACTGGGCAAATCATAAAAGCCTTTTGCATAAGATAGAATAAGACAGAGGCATCTTGGAAAGATGAAATTCCAGTCTGAGACAGCATTTTGACCCAAAGTGCTTTTGAAACATAGCGGGGAATGGAAAAGAGTAGTCCTCCTTGCCACACAGCTGTCTTAAAGCATCGATATCAGCAGCAATTCCTGTTAGTAAACATCATGGTAAATAGTCACTGTCTCCATTCAACACAACTGAACTCATTCCCCTGAGGATACTTTCCATTTCACTTTGCAGACACAGCCCCGTGGGCTGCCCGAACGTAAGGTTCCGTGCTAGCATATTTCCCAGTTTCCTTATGAGAAAAGAGTACGGAACGTCACGAGCCAAAGCAGCAGCCTGGGGTCAGACCTGAATCCCCTCTAAGAGAGGTGCCCACCTCCGCTGGGCCAGCAAGGACTAAGACTTGACGTCAGGAGGAAGGGGAGAGAAGGATCCCACTTATTGTACTTCCAACGGCTTCATTGCTTCACCCGTCACCCTGGGTCTTGCGACCAGCCCTCCTGCCTGCATCATTCAGCACCTACATCATTCAGCTTGGGACCCGCAAGTTGCTTTTTTTGTGGATACAGGTCTTTGCTTCTAATCTGCACCTTGTAAAAAATAACTCTATAAAGAATTATAAAGAAAACAATCCCAAACAATTAAAGCATAAGAGAGGAGAAAGAAGCTGCCCTCTTAAAAAAAAAAAAATTCTCACAGAACACAGAAATGAGGAAAAAGAAACATCATCGTTAAAACTACATAAATATTGAGAATCCTTGCGCAGTCAAAGACTGACGGGACTTCCAGTGAATATATAGGTGCTTGGCTGATTGAAATAATGATTTAACACCAGAAAACACATCAAGAAAGTTTGAAACCTTTACAAGGAAACACTTTGAGGTTTTATTCCAGAATTTTGTGTAGCTAGTTTTACTCACATCTAAATGTTATGAAGACGTTAAAAATAAAATTTCAGTTTTGAAGAACATAGTGAACTGATATGTAATCCACAAAACAATGTTAGCTCTCCCTTCTCGTTTTGGCAAGAAAAGAAAATAGAGAATTATTATGAGTTAACTGGAAGTTATACTTTTAGTTTGGATTTTTAGTTATCATTACTGAACCATGATGTCTGTTACATTTACCTCAGCTCATACCTGTTACAAATGCCTTTAATTAAATTTATAAAGGTTGATCTAGGTTACATATAGAAGCTGGAAAAACCTTAAGACACATCATTGCTATTTTAGATTTACATCCAACGTTACCATTATGTCATAAGTATAAATAAACATTAACTTTATTATTTTAGGAGCAGATCTAAAAGAAGATTTCCTGGGAAGCACAGAGTTATTCTGGACCATCACTAAACAGAGAGGGGAGAGTGTTTTATGTAGAGCTTCACATTTTCAGGAGGGCCAAGCAGAATTCAATGAAAAATTGCACGGAAACGGCATCCCCAACCTGAGCAGCATAAAGCAAGTGGCTGGCCAGTAGATTATATCTTGAAAACACAACTTGGTTAAATCCTACCATCATCGTGCGAGTTCTCCATTTTTAAAAAGTTTTGCAGGTGTCGTATGTCACTTCCCTTATCCTCAGCAGAGACCACAGGTAACAGGTAAACCACATAACTGTGCCTTACTATGTTTATGTTGTAAACCTTGGATAAACTCGCTTGTCAGCTTTGACAGGCCGCTGGCAAAGGGGCCGTTCGTGACCTTGAGCAGCACCGACCACTCTGCGCCTTCACCCACGCTTGGGAAACGCCACACTGCACTCACGGCACCCACTTTTTTGTCCCCCCACTACTCCACTCCTGGAAGACTTACCACATTTGCTGCTGTTTAAGCAAAGGTACATAGGAATTTATTTTTTTTTTCCTGCAGGCAACAGAGGGCACTGTGCCAAGGGACGCCAGTGAGAGACCTGCTGCTTTTCCTGGGGAAATGCTGGTGGTTGAAGGCGTGAGAAAAAGATCTACTGATGATGATGGAGCTCATTTAGGAACAGTATTAGATGACGTGACATATGTCAATGGGGAAAATGGATACTGAGTGCTCCCAGGCTGGCAGGCTCGGCTGGTCCCACACTATTCCAGCAAGGGAACTTGCCAAATTTTGAGGGTCCATAGCACTATTATGAAGTAAACCATTTCCAAGTGTAATAAATTAGCCTTAAAAATATATATTCAGTCACCTTCTGAAAAAGTATTTCCCAATTATAAAATGCATCCATTCTTCACAATTCTTCTCCCCCTACCTTTCACAAATTCAATTTTAGCACATCACTTAGATGAGTGGTACAGTATCCCTGTTGTTGAAATTGCATGCAATGGATCACGTTTTGCACACTACATTACACCTTGTGCCGTTCTGCTGATTTCAATTGGATTACACATTGTGTAATTCAACGCAAAATTACTTCCAATGACAACCCTTTTATTCCTATGCATACATGGTGATCCATCATGCCCTGCATACCGGGTTTGGCATTTCCATTTCAAGTCCCTGTTGGAATCAGAAAGCATGGAACCACATACACAGAACTTGAATTATTAGATATAAACTTTGCTGTTGTTTAAGAAAAAGAGGGTACAGTTTTGATTCATATTTCTGGTCCCATCCTTTATGCAAATCATTTTTTCCAACACAGCCAGTGTCACAAGCTCTCGTTTCCTTCACATGCAGCACAAATGTGAGTTTCCAGCAGATGCCTGTTTTTTCATCTATGTTTATTGTCTCTCCAGTGGGTACCTACCACCTCTTTGGAATTAAATTAAACCCTGCTCAAAAAGCTTCAGCCTCCAGTTCCCTGTAAACGGACTAAACTCAACGCATTTGCTTATGTTTTTAACAAGTTGATGTCCCACACAGTTCCTTCACAAAGACCTATTTCTGTCTGTGTATACCCAGCTAATACTCCTAGGCAAGAAAGGACTTACAATAATATCCCTACCACAGCTGAACTACCTTCAGCACTAACCATTCCTTAGCAAAGGCTTCTCTCTACTTCGGCTTTCAATAAGGAGCAGAACTGTTCTATTTTATAGTGAGATTTTCCCCATAGGACACACACAGCACTGTATTAGATACATCCCAACCTAGGTCTGCAGCTAGGAGGTGGTGCAGCAGAGCACCGTGCAGAGACACCGATTTGCTCCCAGAAGCAGTATAGCCATGTTAAAGCCATGCTGTACCTGGGCTAATTAGAAGAATAGTTTCTGGTCTTCAATTGAAAAAGCTTTCTTTCCCTCCTTTTTCTTTTTTTTTTTTTCTTTCTCCCTCTCCCCAGTGTTGTTAATCTCTGTGGGCAGATTTATTGGAGCATGATATGAGATGTTAACAGCGCCTGTTGCAGATAAAATGGTAGAATTAATTAGAGCTTTTGATTTTAGGAGATAATCTAGTTCTGAAAAAAAGATTTGTGTATTGGGGATGATAGAGGGAGAAAATGAATGCTTTGTGTCATCTGGAGACAATTTTAACTTGAATCAACATTTAGGGTCAGATTGCCTCTAGCCTTTGTACAAGTGAGCAGGATACAGGAGAACGCAATTAGCCTTTCTTTCGTCTTCCATCAAAAGCCACAGAGCATCACGTTCTCCAAAGGTGCTTATGCAATCACCAGGTGCAAGGTAGACCATGTAGCAGGAGGATGCTCAAAAAGCCCCGTACCTGTATTCTGCGGCTTGCATGCATGGGTGGCACCCTAGAAAGATCAGTCTAATTTGTTCTGACATATATTCCCTCTATATGGTTGGGCTGGAAGTTTTACCTATCTTGTAGAAATGTGTACAGTGCCGTTGCACAAGGCTCTTCTCAGGAGTAGCTGGACCAAATCTGTGTAATTCTGTGGCTGTGGCAAGCACAGCAGCTGAGGACAAAAATGTATCAGGTGCTAAAAATAGATGAACTTTTGCTTTACGGGCCTATGATAAAATGCTAAATACAGTAGTCCTGTGCTAAGGGGTTGCTTGTGACGTACCTCACCCATGAAGCTGAGCAGCTGTCCTCCTATTCTGCCATCAGCCAAAGACGGCATATTCCGGAGGTTTGGTGCTTCCATCACAACAGTTTGTTGGAAGCCCTTTGCTGGGCAGAGACTTTCCCAAGCCAGCATGAACATTAGGGCACTCTACAAAGTGTTTTGGGTTTAAACCCCTCTGGAGAAAAGAGAAAAACCGATACCAGCTCACCTTGAGATCAGGCACCTGGCAACAGAGAAACAGGCTTCCTGTCATAGCTTCCTGTCATTCCAGGTTTGGGTGATCTAACCCCAAATATTTTTCCCAAGGAAATTTGCCTATTAGACCTTCCACATTGGGATGGCCAACACGAAAATTTCTGGCAAATTCAATACTTGCTGAGGGATAGAAAGGCAGAAGAATTGGTTGAATTTAGTCATGAGGAAAGCCTAAGTGCTTTCAGAAACAAATAAATTGCACAGTTTGGCAGAGACAAGGCTGCTGCTAGACAACCTTAATTTCACAAGCAATATGTGAAAGAAATGAAGGTGATAGGAGCAATCAGCAAAGAGTCAGCACAGAATCAAGAAGAGAAAATAAGGTAGAAGCCACTGCAACCAATTAGCTGGCTGAAAATCAGGACATTAATCTGAGTAAATAGTCAGCCAGTTCCCCTGGGTCACTATAACATTTAACAGCAGTACCACGTCTTCACCATACAGGAGTGATGATGGGAAGCACACAGCAGAATGAGTTACTCAGTGGCTTATTCCTGAACAACAGTCTACCAATGACGGTGATAAAATTTGGAATTTTGTCCATTATGGGAAACAGGACATTACGAGACATGGAGCAGCCTAACAAACAGAGCAATAGATTAGGGACAAGAGGTTTTATTTTGATTTCCATCACAGGCCTACAGGGTGATTGCAGATATGGCCTCACGCCCTGCCCCAGTTTCCCCACCAGCAAAGGATGCAGGAGCCTTGCACTTTGAGTCGCAAGAATAGTCCCCACCAATCTGGTTTGAAAAGCGAAAAAGTCTCGGAAAAAAACTACTGGAAAGATTTAATCAGTTTCTTGAAAACAAGAATCAGTTCACAAACTCTCCTTTTCATGAGATATTCTGTTATCAGAGGAAAGGAGATGGAAAAGTCAATGCAGCACGACCATACCTGTGAATGAAGCTGGGGTAAAATGCAGACATGTTGCAATATCATGGACCTCTGCACTGGCTATTTAATTTATACACCTCCAAGTGTTCTGCAGAGCAGCCTCCTGTGCAGACATATCCAAATTCCAGAATTGGGATTTAAGGCTGCCTTGAACATGCAACTGACTGTTCACACTCCTTCCTGGTATCCTTAGCACGGAGGTGTGCGAGAAGGCATCTCAAAAGTAGGTGGAGGTTCTTCCTAGAGAACGCTTCCCTCCAGCAATTGCTGACAGAGGAACAGGCTGTGACACTGTTGCAAGATGGAGGAAATGACAGCAACCCCTGTAGCTATTATTTGCAGCCATTAACGACACGGGCGATGGGTGGAAAGATAATGGAAAGGCAATGCCATCCCCGTGCCCTGCCTTCAAGTGCATAGCCTGAAAATCCAGCCTGATGTTTATATAGTGTTTTCAACCTGTAATCTGCTAAATACAGTGATTAAATAATTGTGCTTAAGGTTATAACTGGTTTTAAATTGTACGGTTTAACACTGAGCATTAGAATTGATAAGCGCCATACCCCTCTGAGTAAGTAACCGAACCTAAGCCTGGGGGCTGAAAGCTGGAGGAGCACCCCATGACCGCGGAGGGGAGCAAACCCCAAAAGGAGGAGTATTTTGTTGGCATCTGAGGAAGACAAGGGGAGGGAAATGAAAGGGAGCAGTGGAGGGGCCCAAAACACTTGTTTTACACAGGCTGTGCCGTTGTGCTCGGCAGGCGTCTCCCTCCAGGTAAGGATGCCTGCCGTGAGGTGACCAAAGGATTGCCTTCTTACTGGCACAGCAAGGTGGGCCAGTGTGTGTGGGCACCCCCTCCGAGAGAAACTGCTTCCAGCTTGGCCTTCAAGTCTTGCCTCCTGGGGGGTGGGAGACTTCTCTGCAAAAAATCTCTCCGGTGAACCACCCAGTGGCTCCCGAGAGCTGAGGGGAGGGAGAGGAAGCTGAGGAAGGGTCTCCCCTGTGCTAGAAGCTGGCGGTAGTTTTCAACACCACGTATGGGTTTGCTATGGACTGAAGCGACAGCAGCAACGAACACGGAGCAAAGCAAAGGAAAGCAGGCTCGAGGAACCAATCCCTTTGGCTCTGGCAGTCCCAAACCAAGGGAGGTGGCCACATGAAGGGGTACGCTACCTGTAAGTCCTCGCCTTCACTGAGGACCATGACATGACCACTTATACATTACTACGCTCATGACACTGCACTTACCTATGCACTTGGCTTTTCCCTTTTTCTTTAATGAAGTATTCTTACACTTGGGAATGGGGAAAATTAGCTCACGAGGTGCCAGCAGGTTTAGTTCAATTTTTTTCTCAGGTTCCAGGACAGGCTTGAAGCTGTTGTTTTATTAGCAGCCTTTCATAAATTTGAACTGGCCCCGTGACTGCCAAACAAGTCCTGACATCAGTTAGACTAAGAATAATTTAATGCAAGATTGGACCAAATGATCTCTAGAGATCTCTTCCAATCTAGATATTTTTATGAAGGTATAAATGCATGATTTTTTTTTTTTTTTTTTTAATAGCTGCATGACTTAGAGGCAGAGCTATGTGAATAACTGATCTTTTGGTTAACTGGATGAACAGAAGGTCAAGGAGGGAGACACAGTGTTGGGAAACAAAATTTTCCAACACTCGGCAAGCTTTCCTCTCCCATTACAGAAACACTTAGCAGTGTAACAAGACATTGCATTCCAGGCAAAATGTAACAATTTCTACTCCTTTCACAAAGATTATATTCAGTTAGGGTTTTTTGAACAAAATGCTACTTAGGATGAAAAATCAAAATGTTTAAAAACACATTTCAGGCTTTTAAAAAAATGTGTTTTCTTGAGGGAGCTATTCATGAATTTCTGAAGAGGCGACTGAAAGCATGGATAGTCTCCAGCGAGCTCGACTTCATTTTTTGCCAGATAGACTATTTCATTAAAAAACAATCAATCCCTTTGTCTGCTTAATCACTGTTCTGACAAGCTGCAAAGGAAAGACGAAGAATTCCTGCTCCGTGCAGCGCTGCACAGAGTCACATGAAGGCTAAATGGAAAGCCAAACCTAATTTTGCAAGGGGCCATTAGGAGCCATGGGCTCTCCAGTCCCACAAGGATAAAATCTTAACACAACAACGTCTGCTGTTTTAAAAGCAAGTGCCTGAAGTTCTGCTCGCCAGCCTGGCACTTACCCATTTAAATACCTGGGCTGGCACACAAGGGCACTCAGTGAGCAGCACCACCACCGCCTGCAAGTTTAATGGGAAACGTGGGGTGATCAGGACTTTTCAAAGGCAGACCAGTTTGGTACCTTGGGAGGTCTTGGGCCTTGGATGCGCATTCACGTATTTGTGGATGCACGCAGTCCGCTTGAAGTTAATGAGACCACACAGTCCAATAAGGTAAATATTTTTTTTATGGATATTTAGGGAAATTTTGCATTTGACTGGAGGCATTTTTGCTTTTATGTTAAATCTTGGCCCAAGATTTTCTTCATATAACTCACAAGATGCCTCTAAATTCTTTTCCTTGCCTTCTTCCTCACTGGGTTACTAAGTAAAAATAAGCATTCATCGTAACATTCAGCAGTAATAATAATTCAAACTGGAGTAATTCAATAATAGGCTAAAAGATATTAAACCTCTGCAAGAGGAAAGCTGACATCAGTGAAGATCCTTCTAGTTTGTTTGAATAAACCTATAAGATAAACAGAAATTGCTTCCTGAGGTGCCGACTCTTTTGGGTTCTGCATCAATGCTGAGATTAAAAGCCAGCTCTCTCCCCTAGACACGCCAAGCGGGCATGACTCTCCACCCATCCGAGCAACACTGGCTGACAAAAATAATGAAAGACGAAGCAGAGGCAAGATGCTGATTGACTGAGGGCATATGGGAGACCCAAGGACAACAATTAATCATGGATCTGTAAGCTGTTTTAAACTACTCGGTGCTCGGGAGCCAGGGAGGGAGCAGCATCTGTGTGGTCGGACCAGCTGTGGTGCCTCCAAAACCCAACCCAAGTTACCGGGAAGCGCTGCCATGGGAGCTGGATCCCCGCTGCTGGCGAGCCCTGCGCAACCTGCACCTCCTTACCAGGAGTCGCTTGAGCATGGAGATGGAGCCCGGGTCTCTCAATATTTAGACAGCAACATTTTGGGCACTACTTTGGGTTTCGCATCTAGGGTTTGCAGAGTTGCCTGTATGGACATGTCGGGATGGGAACACCCAGCAGAGGCCACGGAGCGCGCAGGTTGGATGGGGAACACAACCACTGTTGTTGCCTTTGAAGCTAATCAGGTTTGATGTCTCACCTCTTGGTTCGGCATGGGCTTGCAGCCTGAGTTTTTGTTGGTGAGCTGCAAGGGTGCTATCTGGCTTGTCATGTCTAATAACTTTCTCTTCTGAAGGCTGATATGCTGAAAGATCTGTGCTGCTGATGTTAAAAGCTGGATTTTCAATGCCTTCTGTTGCTGCTCTCTCTTCTTTTACTATAGAAAACAAGGAGGTCAGAAGAGCACATTATAGCAAAGTGTATTTCAATGACAAGCAGAAAATTCCTTCTAGTAATTCCTTTGCTGAAAGACTCAAGTGTATCGTCCTCAAATGTCGCCAAAACAGAATTAGGTTAAAATTAACTCTAAAAAAAAAAAAAAAAAAAAAAAAAGAATAAATGATTAAAATAATTACAAATTGCACCCTGACAAGCAAGAGCAAAATTTCGCCCACAGCCATTTGTCTGTAATTAGTTAATTAATCCTTACACAAATTATGAGCAATAACTCATCAAGCAAGGCTCACCCATCAGAAATTCAGCCGACTTGGATTTCTTCTGCTTAGTTTGCTTCAGAGCCTTCTGCTGGAACTTCTGGAGGGAAATTGTTAAATGAATAAATTAGCTAAAGAACGAAGATCATCCTTTATGATCCACAACTAACACAGTATTTTAAATATGGGATGGCATTGAAATGTCATTTAATTTACATCTCTGCTAAAGGGGTCAAACACTAATTGAACAACAGAAGTGGAAGAATTAAATAAAATAGAAGAAAAGTTAAAACAAATGCCAAATGAAGGTCACATTAAAATACTTTGTTTTTTCCCAATTTTAATTAATGCAAAGAAACCTCAACAAATGAAGAACATTATAAGACTTGTCTTTACAGTATGCATTCAGCAGCAACTGCTTTATTTCACTTGCAGCACTGCAACACTCCATTTAGAAAAGTTTGGTTATGCGGTTTATTTCTAGACAGACTTCCCTGACATCCCCTGTTCTTTTCTTTTCTAGGTCCACTTACATAATCAGCATGCTTCTTCGTCACTGAGCAGCTAAAAATGAACAAGCTCTACCCTTTCATATGAGGCAATAAAATAAAAATAACCCCAAAACAATTTACAACAGGATGTCACAAAAGAGAGGTCGCAGCCCAGGGCAGAGGGGAAGCAGGACTCATTACAACCATGAAAAGTTCATTTAATATTAGAGAGATGTCAACAACGGTTACAGTGAAAACAAATAGCAGGAGATCTTGGAGGACCTAAACTCTGACGAGTTCCATGTTATATTCCTCTGGGAAAGCAAGGCTCAAAAAACACGTGGTCACGTATTCCACCAGGAAGACCCAAGTGCTAAACATTGTCCTTGCACAAAACCTTGGGCAGCGTTAGCAAGAGTCATGCGTGGGCTCGTGCGTGGCTACAAACCCCTGTAACAGACACAAACAGTCCAAGCAGGCAAAAAATACGGAAATCAAACCACATTGGGGGGTATTAATCAAAGCCAAAACCAAAGTAAGAAAATAATTCAGACCCATTTGTTTTCTAATGTCATGTGACAGTTTCCAAAAACAGCATTATTTTTTCAAGCCGGTTGTTTAATTGTCCAGTGATAAAGACCACTCCTGGCAACGCAGCTCCTGAAAACTGTCAATACAGAGGGATTAATTACAAGACCCATTGAAAAATTGCAATTTTTATAGCATCCATCTTTCCTGTTTGATTGTGGGTGTCAATTTCCAGTAAAAAAAGAGCACTTGCAGCAGACAATCAATAAATCTGTCCAAAATAACTGAACCATACAATAGACAGATTAATATAGATGTTAATATCCTCAGATATATACACACACGCGTGTATATGTTATTCTGAAAACAGTGGACTTCCTCTAAATTAAGTCTATTATCCTACTAAAAAGAAAATATGCATTAAAATGACCAGACACATTCTGAAAGCTGCAATAAATAAATACTGTAACAGAAATAATTCCTACAAGTCACATGCAGCCCAACTGAATTTCATGATAATTTTGACAGAAGTTCAATAGCTTCAGAAATTCAGTCTACTGCTTCTGGTTTTCTTCCCAGCTGAAAAACCTTTCAAAAAAACCACATATTCGCTTGTTTAGTCTCTTTACAATGTTATCCCTTTTCCAATACTAAAGCATTGCTGCATTTCTGCATACCATAAAATTTTAATTGAGTCAGTTTTAAAGATTCCAGCAGTATTTGTAACGCTGCTGTGTGGTAATTATTCTTATTATGCTGCGTATAATCACCACACAAAATTTTAAACTTAACTTTAACAGCTAAAGAAAACAACATCTAGACAAGGATTCTGGGACAAATCTACAACTGGTGTAAATCAGTTTACATCTGTAACTTTGACGGAATTAAGATGGTTTGCATTATATTCTATGTATTCCTTCCGCACGCCAGATTTCCCTGGCAAAACCAATTGCCGGCTGTATTGGCCATAGCCAACGGTCAGTTGCTACAGTCTACAAAATGCGTAAGCTCCTTTCACAACAAGAAAAAAAGTATTCCTCCTCCCCCATAAATAATAAAGATGTAGAGTGGGTTTTGATGGTTTGGAGTGTGTGTCTGTCTCGGAGATTTTTGTTTGGGGGGGTTCTTTGGTTGGTCAGTTGTTTTGTTGCTTTTTTTTTTTTTAAGTATTCAGTATAGTTAACACCTAATTTTGTTTTTTAGGGACACAATAGACTACATTCTTTGACACTTCACTCACACAAACACAAATAATTAATTTTAAGTAGTTGATATAACAGACTTGTGACTCCCACTTACTTACAAACAAATTATGTTCTCATCCCTTAATGTGATCAGGTTTTGAAAAGGTGCCTTTCATGAGTTCATATTTTTCAAATGAAAGCAACCCCTGATTTTCAACAGCAGAGAGGAATTCTTCCAGGGTTACTTCTCAACATAACTGAATAACCGAGTATTTTGGTGGTGGCCTTTGTTTAATCAACACATGTTCTTGTCACTTTGTGCTTCAGAGAAAATTAGAAGACATTTTCCTTTCATACCTATCTCCAGCCAGTTTCCTCATCCTTGTCTCTTTTACACATGAGCACTTTTAAATAGTGTAAATTACACTCTTTCCCCCCACCCCCCTCTTCATTTTAGGTTTTCTTCCCCAGCCCCCCCTACCCTTATGATACTTTGCCTTCTCATCAGAGAACAGGTAGGAAATTATCCAGCTGCATTTTATATTCATTCTATCATTAGTCACTACTAGTTAATATATGTATTTATGCAAATTTATGTCTAAAGCAATTGTTCTTTAATCAGTTCACATGTACCTGCAAAGCTTATGTTTCCAATAGCAAATTAAATAAAATTATTTCGGTGAGCACTTGCCATATTTGCAGGCAAAGTCCTGTTGTGTGAGCGTACCCAGACGAAGGTAGGTGAACGCACATCTGTACAGAAAGTGCCATTCTAATTTTAGCACATTATCCAAAAATAAGCATAAAAAAAGCATTCCTACAGAGAAGTGAAATTACACCACTTGAAGCCAGCACCTCAAGTGACACAAGGGCTGTGCAGGTTTACACCTGCGGTGGAGGTGGTCCAGCTTGCATCCACAAACTATACACGTCAGACCTGTCCATCCACAACCAGCACACAGAAAGGGGATGTCCTTTGCTTGCAAAGTCAAGTTTAAAGGGTGATGCTGCTGCTGATAGCACTGGATCCTATCTCAAAGCTCCACCACAGTTAGTGAAAAATAAAAAGTCTTGCCTTTTAACTTTTTTTTTTTTTTTCAAAAAAATGCCTTTTTACCCAGAGCATGCTGCATTACAGCAAAGGCACAGGGAATTAGAAGTGTCTCAGCACAGTGCAGACTAATCACCGTGCCATTCAAAAAGTGACCTAAACCTTTAAAATGCCTTTTTGCATGCCGTCATCATTAAAACGCACCGCCTGCTTTCCGATACCAATCGAAACAAAGGAAAACCGGGAATACCAGAACCCACTGCACTCGGGTCTGCAGGAGAGCAGCGAGCGCCGCAACAACAGCGGCAGCAACGGCGAGGGAAAAAACCCTCATTTATAACCAGTGACAACTAAAACCTATGAAGTTTTTAAAAGAATGTGATTGTTGTCAAAAGGAATTGGGTACAACAATGCTGCGTTCAGCTCTGGTTCCACTCAAAGCCGTGGCTGAGGGGCTCTGGGAAAGCTGCTGGAAGGCTGGTGGGCACAGACCAGCAAGAAAGTGAATTTTGCATACTGTACGGATCATCGCTCAGTTCAGGGCAGTCATATTGAATCTGTGATCAACCGATTGTGCTTCATGAAACCGTCAGCCCTCATTTATGTCTAGCTGTTTTCTTCTGTCCTGCTGTAAACAAGCTCTGCTCTGAGCTGTCTCCCTACCCTTATCTGCTTACGAAGATCACACAGACAGACCTCATCAGCAGCCTTAGAGTTAAAGTTAAAGTTACTGCTTCCAGACAGCAGTCCCCACGCAAGCTGGAAGTCAAAAAGAAGAGCAACTTTGGAATGACAGAGTTTTAGTTCCTTTTAGGAAATGCATACCTTAGATTCATACACATACTGGCATGTTATGTCTCTTTCATGAAATTAAATTAGGTGTTCCTAATATGAACAACTGTTTCTAACATCAGCAAACTAGCTCAGCAGATTCATCCATGGTTTTGTTTGTGGGTTGGTTGTTTGGTTGGTTTTGTTGGTTTGTTTTTGGGTTGGTTTTGTTTTTTTTTTCCTTTGGGGGCCTCGTTCAAATACAGCCAAAAGAGAAGTAGCTGGAAATATTGTCAATCTGGTAGGGCTCCAAGAACCTAATAATGCCTGAAATGCTCTAAGGAGTGTAATGATGGTAAACAGGAACAGGTATGTTGGCTTCTGTTCTCATTCACTTCAGCGAGGGCATTAGCCTTTCAACATAAAGCAGAGCACAGTTTTCAAAGAGCGATCCTCTCGCATAGAAAAGGATGGAGCCTTACTAAAAATATATTCCTCTGTGAACGTGTACACACAAACCTGTTTGTTGGTATTTACAGCATTTAATTCTTGCAACCAGCTGCTAAGTCCCCATTAAGGCTTTCCTTTATGCAGCTGGAGCTGGAACCTTTTCCTTTCTCCGAGCCTATTACTTTGTCTATTTAAGGGATAGCAGCCAAAGAGAACCAGCTTGTAATTTGCACCTGTCTGCTTTAAGCACTCCATGTTAGATTTTGCAGAGAGCAAACTCTTCATTGCTAATGAGAATGACACTTAGTAGGGTCAAACATATTTTTTTAGCTGACTCCGCAGCAATTAAAAAATAAATAAACAAGCACCCACTTCATTTAAGCCCATTCCAGCTACAGAACGAGGCTAAAGGGAAAAAAAAAAAAAAAAAGAGCAGCTCAGTGTGTAGGTGGAAGATGTAACCCCATGTGTCTAGTCTAACGTAATATCAGGCACAGCAAGGCATGACTGAACCTGTGCGCTGCCCATGCAGGAGCACGCGGGCCAGCTTTTGCCTCTTGCCCTATAAATAATTCAGAATTGTTTCAGGAAAGGGCCACATGCAAAGAATCCTTCTGAATTTCTACATACGGGGCTGCCTTTTGAGGACTCACAGTACGCTTTGCTACCTACAGGGTCAGGCCTATGAGAAAATTTCTCTGGGAAACGCACGCTTTGCTCCCGATCCAGAGGTGTGCAAGCGTTGCCATGTGGAGACACACTAGCTGGGGTGTAAAGTAGTGAAGGTGTACATCAAGGTGTACAAAAAAACATTATTATTATTATTTATTATTATTATTACTTTACATAAACTTCCTCAGCATGTTTGCTTCTTGCTAGAAAAGGAGCTTTCAGTCAACTGTGGCATCATTTACAATTGCATTGAAAGAAACAATAATTTCAGTGGTGTATTAGTTTAGTTAACTAAGTAGTTGCCTTTTTCTTGCTTGCTCTGAAAATAGAAAAGCCCTCCAAAAACTCAAGCTGCACAGCTGATGACAAGAACAGAAGTGCTAGGGAAAAAAAAACCAAACAAAAAAAAAAAAAACAACAGAAGGGAAGTAAAACAAAGTAAAACATACAATTTATTAAAGAAAACATTGGTGCTGCATTTTGATTTCAGAAATTGTCCCCATTTGTACTTCCTGTTTAAACAATAACTAACATGATGATGGGTTAAATGAAGTTGAGATTGTCACAAACATGGCCTCACTAGTAATTAATGTAGTTTAATATGGTTGTTGGCACACATCT
The DNA here is from genome assembly GCA_035590215.1 of Microhierax caerulescens. Lineage (NCBI taxonomy): Eukaryota > Metazoa > Chordata > Aves > Falconiformes > Falconidae > Microhierax > Microhierax caerulescens. The sequence goes on from JAVJGJ010000037.1 coordinate 94,057,450, forward strand.
CACATGACAGATAATGTTCCAACATGTCACTGATAGGACCTTTCAGCACAGCTTTAGGAGATCTACCAGGCATTGCTGAGGTTGGTTAGGTCAAAGGGTTGAACCATGTGTAATTCAGAACAGAGGAGGTCCCACGGTCACTCCACAAAAACAATTACACTACTTATTTCGCTCCATCCCTTGCCCGAAATTCACAAGCCTCACAGTTTCAGTGCAGTCAATCTCACTCTGCCCTGGGGCTATGAGCCACATGAAAATATGTGGTGCTGTGTTTATAAATCTAATCAAAAATAGAAACAGTAGACAAGCACAATGAGGTCCTACTATGGATCATGGGAATTCTCTAAATTCTGAAGGCACTTTTGTTTAACTTCTGCGGGCCTTCTCCTACCACTACATTGTCTGGTACTCTCGTTAATCATCCCCTTGACTTGTCAATGATATGAAGGAGCCTACACGTCTGCTGACTTCCCTCCCATGACACTACAAATAATATTATGAAATAGCAATGTTAGGACTAGCCCCTTTAAATTTTATGGTTTAAAGGCATGGGTTTTCTTCACTTACCTCTTTCTCCATGCCAGCCTGCCCTTTCTCAGACCTGCAAGCAGAAAACGCTTCCTCCTGCAACAAAGGAGAAGGGAGAGCATCTGAATTTTCAGCCCGCACACAGTCATTAATACCCTTAGGTTTAAGACACAGGCTTGCAGAGCACCAGCCTAGAAACCTGCCAGGATGGGAGGTCTTTTCCTGCTGCAGTCCCTGCTCCTTTCTTGCCAAAGAGAAAAATACTGTTCCTTCACTTCATCTTTTTGTAAACAATCTTGCATCAGGTCACATTAAAATACCCAACAAACCAGGATAGACAAGAAAAGCATAGTTTAAGCTCAGATGAAATAACATGAACAAAGATGCGGTTCGGCGTAGAAGTAGCCCAGAAGCAGGTAATTCCTACCCCAGGGCAGTAACTACCAAAACAACAGAGAATTTGCTGTGGAATACACCTAACTTAAAGATAACAATACCAAAGCTGCCAGAGTCAGGAATGCTTCTGTGACCCTGCGTTTACGTCGGTCCCACTAGCACCTCGCTCCCTGTGCTGGAATTTCCATTCAAAGGATGGAATTATCCTCTACTCTGAGGTTATAACCTAATGGTTATAAACAAACATGCAATAACTTATAATATAACTATGTATTATATATATATAACTTATATTATAACCTAATCGTTATAAGCAAACATGCAATACCTTCAGAAGTTATACATCACATCAGCAAAAATGCCTCAATTTTATACTTTTGTCTCTATGTGGGAAAAAAATTTATTCATTCAAAATGGCTAGACAGGTTGCCCCTGCTCTCACCGATGTCAGCAGGAAAACTCCATCTGACTCTGCAGTCGCAGGACCTGAACTGCAATGAATAGCAAGCTTCTTCCTTTGCCAGCTTTTCCCTTCTGCATTTATACAAACACACATTTGGATTATTTTGCAGGGCCTGAAAGCAAAACAAGGCTTGGAACAATTGAAAATATCCCTTCAGAGACCCTCAGAAGCTATAATTGACCTTCTGGGTCAGAAGATGCCCTGTACAAAGTACATGTTTGGCCCCAGTTGAGGAAACTCTCTCTCCTGAGGGCACCAGGCAAAGAAGTGCTTCATTCTAAGTAGGCGCTGAAGTTTCATTGAAATCCCTACAATGGACAGTGGACAGGGCCACAGATTCACTGTGGAGAAAGGCTGCTTTGTCGCTCTGGTTGCTCAGTAATGAATGAAGGGCTGAGCTCCTGCCCAAGCCTTGCCGACGCTGAGAGCCTGCTGACCTTTGCCATTGCTCCTCGATTTCGGTGCCCTCCTTGGGGTGCCAAGGCCACTGCAGCAATGCCAGGGGCTGCAATTCTGGCAATTGCTGCTCCTCCTGCAGCCAGCCCTGCCCAAACGGTGTCGTAGAAACCATGCCCAACCTCTGCTGCTCCACAATACTCAGGTTTTGAAAATAAAGCCCCACTGAGATCACGCAGGTAGGCTCAGATTAAGTATCTAGTCATTGTATGGCTCAGAAAATAATTCCAGAGTCCCAAATCCAAAATCTGGGATAGGTTTCCTGGCCAAGGTCATATGTGCATCGCTTTTCCAGCTGCTGCACTAATCTGATTGCACATCCACTGAACACAACAGGTAACTAGTTTTGAGCCCAATGGCATGGCACATTCCTTGTTATGACTCAAACGGGAGCAGCAAAAAAGAACCTGTGTGAACCAGAGACAATAAAAGCTCAAAACAGCTCCTTTCCTCTCCAAAGCAGAATCACAGGAAGCTGCCAGCAGAAGGAACTGATAAAGCTGTAAACTGTAAATTCAACATTTTCATCTGTGGTCAACACCTGCTTATTGAAGAGGAGCCAAAGACGCAGCAATAAGGACTTTCAAAGCCACAGTAGTCCCAGGAATCCAAACAGTAAAGGCAAGACTTGGAGTCTTATCTTAAAGAATGTGGCTGACCAAATGAGGAAAGCAAAGCAAAGATAAAACAATTAGTTCAGAGGAGACATTAATAACATCAGTGCCTTAACAGTGATTTTCTTAGAATTCAGAAACTTACTTTTATTTGAGTTTTCAGGGGATTGATTGTTTGGGAGACAGTGTGGTTTTTTTAAAGGAAGGTGATAGACGTGTTTTTTCCTGTTTTATTTTTAATACTGATGGGGCAACACATTCAACACTGCATTAACTGATAGTGACTGTGGCCTTACTTAACCTCATCAGCCTATTTTCTTTAGCTGGATAACAGCTGAATCATTAGCATTAAACTGGCTTGCAGTCCTGAAAGAGTACAGCAAAAACAGAGTACAGGATTCTTTTATCAAAAAAACAACATAAAACCTATTCCAGATCTCACCAGATATATATTTTTTTAATACCAAGCTGATGTAATATTTTGTATGACTCAGGGGTGGACTTTAGTTATTTTTAAGTACATTTGTAGTAAAATGACAAAGCAAAACAATGACTTAGAAGTTCTTAAACCAGATGCTTGCACTTTCTCTTTTTTGGGGGTTTTTTTTTCAATTTTCCCCCAATTAAGAGGAACAACTAAGGAAGTTATATTAAATATACAAGATATCTGAATAGCTTTCTATAATGAAAATAATCTATTTTTAATCCAAAGATGGAGGAATTAAATAGAGAGATGAAACAAAAATAACTCTTAGAGCACCACAACTGCATTGTCGGGCTCCTGGCACCAGCCACAGATGTGGGAGAGATCAAAACAATACACCTTTCCACAGGAGCAGGCTGAGGTATCTTTTTCTCACACTAGTTGATATTTTATCCTGTATCAGCTACTGGAAATCACTTGGTGTGCATGAGGAGCCGGTATACAAGAAGGGTCTTGCAAATGTAGCCATAAAATGTACTGTTCTTGCCATGCTGGCACAGAGAAAAAAAAACTGCCCTGCTTGTAGCCTTGTGCCCAGCATCTCCTTAAAGCACTCCCCAGGGTGCAGGCATGTTGTCTTGGGCCAAGGAGAGCTGGGCACAGCTAAGGTGCTGGTGATTGCTGGCAGAGAAATAGCGGGTTCGTAGCAGGAGTAGCAAAGCAACAGTCTGTCATCACGGTGGCTGCCTCACTCCTTTCTCACCTTCACCTGGGTACACAATTTATCACATGCTAAGAAGAAGTGCTGTGGGATCTCTGTGCTACAATATCGGCAGAAACCACTGAGTAAATGATAACCCTAACAACCTACTTGTAATTCCCTTCGGACTCCCTCATAAATACCAGCTAGCCAGCATTGGTCTTTAAGAAGTATTTCTTCAGGGGAAAATTGCACCTCTGGTGAGAAGAATTCATCAGTCACTTAAATTCAGCAGGACTGACCTTTGAAGCCACAAGTGCTGTGCTTACCCTTATTTAATCACCAATTTTGGGAGCAGGCCCTTCAAAGTAATCTCAGATACTTTCCATCCTTTCTCTTTTCTTTTTTTTTTTTAATTTAAAAAGTAAGGCATTTACTGCAAATATGCTTTTATAAAGATCATTAACACACTTAAAATTAAGCTCACATTCAATTACTTTGCTTGATAGGTGGTAATGTTCCTAGGCTTTTTCTGTGTGCTTGACAAAGTAGGTAGATACATGATTTTTCTATCGATAAACCTCAGTAGGCTGCTGAGCAGCACTCAGCCGCTCACCCACCCTCCAGTGGAATGGGGGAGAGAATCAGAAGGGTAAAAGTGCAAAAACCCACAGGCTGAGATTAAAATAGTTTAATTTTTTTTTTTCAAAGGAGGAAAAAAGCCACAAAGAAAAACAAAACAAGGAAAAAAAAAACAAAAAACCAAACACAAACCCAAGAAAAACAACTGATGCAAAAGACAATTACTTGCCACAAACTGACCGATCCCCAGCCAGTCCCCAAGAAATGGCCACCCCAGGCCAACATTCACCCCTGCCCCTTGCTCCCACTATCACTGAGCATTAGATAGATATGTCTAGCTATCTATAGAGAGACCATCATATGGTCTGGACATCCCTTTGGCCGGCTGGAGTCAGCTGTCCCAACTTTATCCCCTCCCAACCTCTCATGTACTCCCAGCCTACTCACCAGTGTGGTGGTGTGAGAACCAGCAGAAGCTACAACACCATGAAAGCACTCCTCAGCAGTAACTAAAACATCCCTGTGTTATCAACACTTGCATTGCAAATCCGAAATATAGCCCCATACAAGTCACTGTGAAGAAATTTACCTCTGTCCCAGCCAAAACCAGTACACTACGTGTGTGAAAGTGGCAAATACCAAATTCTAGTTTCCGTGCCACCACTCCAATATTCCCATTTGCCACCAAATGGAAAGCACCATGCACAAACCCCCATCACACTGCTTCAGAGCCTGGTTTATGGACAATCATCTCCCCGGTGAAGTCCCAGGGTTCATGTTTGACTGCGCTGAAATTTCTAATGGTCATCACCCAACAGTCATGTTGGTGAAGAAATGGGGGAAGAGCAAAGTCAGCCCCAGCCCGGACAAAAGGCTTTCCAGAATGGGATGACAAGCTCTCAGGGTTTTTTGCCAGGCTTTTCTTCGGTATCGCTGCCCAACACAAGGCTTGGAAATGGCTCCAGATAGCGGGCAGCAAGACTGGGGGACCGAGCACAGGAAGGAAATCACATTCTCCTTATGGTCACTGTGAAGCCTGAATCCCTCTTTTCCACTTGTAAACCAGGCACAATAATACTCCACACACCTCCGTGACTCCACCAGCCACAGCAGATTTCTGTCAACCCCACTGGATGCAACAGCATGGTACCAGGAACCCAGCACTGCTGCTGTCCTTACTTCTCCCTTCCCACCCACATCCCAGTCCTTATCCAGCAAAGGAAAAGGGTTTTTTACTACAAAAATCTTTTGTGACTTGTAATTCTTAAGTAACGTGGCCTCCACATGGCAGCAGCATGTCAGTTAGGAGTACCGAGCTGTACATGAAATCCTAAAAATTATATATACTTCAGAGACAAAACCAGCGAATGATTTTGCTTGTGCAAAAACAGTATTGTAAAATCTAAGGGGTCACCATATGCAAAGGTAAATAAATATCTAGACAGGTAGAAAATGCTTACCATCAGTAAACACATTAGCAAATATAATATATTTTGACCATGGACAATTTTAGTGACAACAGCTCCAACTTTTAAAAAAGTGTGTCAGAGTTCCCTCTCTGATTTATTTTCAGGGAGCCAGTAGTTCATTTGGTGACTATATGTATTAGCCACTTTAGCACTTCCTCATGAACTTCTACTATTTATTCTCTGGTTTCCACTACCAAGAATACTCTGGTTTTCCACTACTAAGAAAAGCCAAACAAATTAAAACAATGAAATTTAGGGAATCAGTCTATGATTATTGGAGCATCATTTTCCAGGAAAGTTTCCCTGCAAAGAGCATGTGGCAAGCACTAGGAAAAAGGCAGTTGTGCTGTTTATCAGTTACAGATTAAAATTTCAAATTTACGTATAAAAATGCAATGTTGACGGGTCTTTTCTCTAAATTAAGCAATATAAGCAAGGATACATTGGAAAATACAAGAAAATGCATCTTGTAAAAGTAATACTTTTGACACATACACCACTTCAGGTATCAACTGTTGCTAATAGATCAGCAGAAGGTTTTTTTCAGTCAAAAAGACAGAAATCATACCATATGAGCAATCCCAGAGGGAATACCTCCAGTGATTCAAAACATATTTCACTTGCCTCTGGCATGAGTTTCTGGATTAGTGTCATATACGTGTCAAGACGGAACAACATCGACTATTTGTTCATACGTTCTCGTCGCTCCTCCTCCCGCTGTTCTGTACGCCAGCTGACACTGACTATATATATATCAATACATTCAACCTGGTGAGTGCATTCCTCTGTCAGATGCTTGTTAACGAGACAAAACCACTGAGTACAGATGAAGGGAAACTGAGGTAATGACATCTATAACTGAGGAAGTGACAAAATAGACAGGGACTTCACAGTGCTGTTTGCATACTAATAACTGGAAATGACATTATGTTAAGGCATATTTTGACTAATAAGCAGAGTTGCAGCTTGGTTTTTGCGATCCAGTTAGCTGGTAAGACCCAGACACACAGAGCCTGAAGTCTGTAGTGGTTTCCATTAGTTTTCAAGCAATAATAGCAGGAAAAAAATATGCCTGGCATGTTTTAAACTGGATGTCCTCAGCCAGCATGGGCAGGTGTGGAGTGAGTTTCTTTCTTCTTTTCCAGCCAGAAAATCAGCAATTGGAATTCTGACTCTGGGATTTGAATTACTTGAACCAAATCTCCTTCTGAAATAAATGCTAGCGGTGTTTCGTTTATTACTCATGAAAAACAGCCACCTCAAGACCCTGAGCAGGCAAAGAATAGTCAAGAACGACTTCACCCTAATTCCTGCATTTTGGGATGGGTGACATGTCTAAGAGACCTGGAGCTGGTTTCTAACCAATAGCAAAAATGAGATACCCTATGCATGACTTCTGTATCATCTGATAGAGCAGAAGAGTCAGCAGCAATCCCATGATGTGTTCTCTTTGGTGACGAAGCAGCTTAATAGGTCTCTGCTCTCTGCCCCCCTCCTTTCTCCAGCCATTCATTCCTGTCCCTGGGCTGCAGCTCACCGCAGTCCCGTTGGGCTGGTGTTGCTGTAGGTCTAAGCCTGGTTAAAAATACCTGTCCCCAAAACACCTTTGTGTTATTTACCTTGAAACACTTCACTGGTCCTGCAACATGGCTGTACCACCACAACCAGGGCGCAAGGAACTCCAGCAATGAAGATCCATCAGAGGAAACATATTCTGAAAGTAGACCCCATAATGACATTAGAGTTTACTGCTAACCCCGTAAGCTAAGGATCTGAAATTATTTATGTTCCTCCACCATCAGAACAAAGCAGAAAACTGCACTGATTGACATCATGAGAGCTCAAACAGAATCTACCAAAACACTTTCCTTTTGCAATAGGTATTGCTAATTAAAAAAAAAAAACAAAAATGGGGTGAGGGGAAGACTTCACCAAGGTAGCACACACCACTGACTTACAGATTTAGGGATTTAGAACCAGGGAACAGAGACACTCCCATGCCCAGCAGTCCAGCCCACCTGTCTCCAGAGGGGATGCCTACACATAGCACAACTTCTCAGCTGTCCCCTGCCTGGAGAAGAGCAGGGCAGCCCCTCTCCCTTCTCACCCACTTGGGTACTACTTGCTGCCCCACAGCTAGTTGTTCGGGTTTGGATTGGGGCAGACTGGAAGTCAAAACCAGGAAATTTGCCTTTCTGTAAAAGGTAAGCAAAAGACTTATAGATCAGTGAAGTCTTTTGAGGTTTTAATGGCACACTGGCATTTTGATAGCCTCTCTGAAAAGAGCCAGTTTCCCTGGAGAAGCCAGTAAGCTGACCCAGAAGCAGCTGTTTTCCCAGCATCACTCGCTTTGTTGCAGAATAAGTGAGTTTTGGCTCTCTTGTCTTTTGCTAGTTTGGGTCATACCCATAGTTCAATCTAAAAACAGCTTTTAATGAAGCATTTTTCACTACTACAGCAAAGGAGTTTGAAAAGCAACTCTACAAAGCACATCATTTACTCATTTAATATACTACAGTCTACAAGCTGATTGCCTGTTTAGGATTTGGTTTGGCCAATTACTACAACTAGAAGACATATTACATAATAAGTGGAAGAGAATAACAGAAAAAGAAGCCTGTAATTCATAGGGCTCAATCCCAAAAACCACTTATGCAAACATATTTTTCTGTTTGCATAAATTATTTCATTGAATACAGGAGACTAATGTGTAAATGCACTCACAACTGAGAATATTTGTAGTAAGAGAACGTGTAAAACTTTCTACAAAACTAAGAAGGCATGGTTGTCTTCATCCTTCCTTCCTGCTTCCCTCCTCCAAATACCAAATTAAGGACATAAGGAATCCACTCTAACAGCATTTTCAGTAGTTTCAGGTTGGTATAATTTCACTGACTTCAAAGAATATTTCTCATTTGGTGAAGGTGAAGAAAGCACTTTCAAATACTTACTGCTGATCAGTCACACTCTAAAAACTAAAAGGCATTGAAGTGGACATAAGATAGGTCAAATACTGAGTTCTTGTCCATCTGAAATTTCAACATTTATTTTTTCCTATCCTAAAAAGCAGAGGGTTTCCTCATGCAAATGTTAACAGAGGGACTTAATACAGACTTCAATAGGGTGCTGCTGTAAGATGAGATTATACACACTTTCTTGTTACCATATTTACGTTCATGTATTGAGAAGGGGTTAGCTCTTTAACTGAATCCAAAACTTATAGTTGAGAGATTAAAAATTCTCACTAGTGCCCACTTACTACTGCTTTTGCTTAGCAAGTGAAACCTACGCTGAACTGTTAGTACCTGCAACAGGAGTTGCAGATTGGCCCGCTAGTTACAACAGCTCAGCAGAACAGTAGTAACTTCCAGCCATTGATAAGCAGCTGCTTTTTCAATCAGACTGATTTTCCCACTGCAGCCCATACACGGTGCTCTGCAGAAGTTAAATAAGGCACGGAGTCCACCGGAATCAATGAGAAGACCATTACTGGTTTTGAAATATTTTGTAATGTGCCATCAATACCACACAAGTCCTGTCCAAAATGTAGGGGCAACTAGAAACCTCAGGAAATGCAGAGAAGCTGGTGTGAACAGCAGAAGTGACCTTTGTAAAGTCCCAACACTCACACAGGGCTGTGTCTCAGGTTGGACAGGCGACTGACAGGCATCACTTACACTGCATGCTTATGTTAGGTGACATTTTCTTGTGGATTTTTCTCACAATAGCTGAAAATACTAAAACGCAACCATCTCTGGTTTACTTCCTTCTCTGTAAAGCCAACTAGCTTCCTAAAGTGCTAACACCAAAACTAAACGAGTATTTGCATAAGGTCATGTTAAACTCTTGTAGCTTCAGCTTCTCCCTCAGACTTCAGAAACTTGTGGAAAGGGTGAGCACATCCCTGACCCACCTGTGAGCGAGGGGGTGAGTCTGCACAATGTCACCGTGACTTGTCACATCAGGACTTGGAAGAAACCTCCAGCAGATCTTTGGGTCCATCTGACCCACCCCCACGGTTTTTTCTCTGTAATTGAGTCCTCAAAAAAAGGAGACGATAGTAAAATGCAAAATACATTGCTTATGATGCCCCTTGCAGACCCTAGCTCACTGATGTGCTCTTCCTAGCTAAGACTTAGGATGTTCCAAGTGGAAACCGTATTGCAAGTGGCTATTTTTCTCTGAATGGGTGGGTTAATTCTCCATTTTTCACTTCACTCTCATGGAACCCAAAGGAATGACATTTTGATTTGAAGTTACTGATACGCCCATAGGTTAAGTTTAAGCTTTTGGTTAGTCACTTTTAACACTTCACACTTGCCTGAAGGTGATTTTCAAAGTGAAAAAGAAAGGGTCTACCCTATTATTCTTTCTTAAGATCCATAAAGGATGCCTAAAAAAAAATCCCCTTTTGAGTTTGGGGGTGGGGGGCTTTTTTTTTTTTATTATTATCCAAATTAAGAATGTCAAATCTTTTCTTTCAAGAGGTTTCAGAGATGCTTCCAGAACACTGGAGAGCTGGATTAGGAAATATCTTCATCTGTTGAATGAGTGAAGCTGATGGATCTTTCACATGGTCAGGCATTTCAGTTAATTAGGACCAAAGAAAGCAAAACAAAACATGACCCATCGCAGGAGTTTATGCTGCAGTGAGCTGTGTGTGGGCAAACCGCTCCTCAAGCAATATCCAGCAGGACTCCACGAGAGCCCAAAGGTCCTCTGCAACGGGCACCACTACAGGACTATGAGCTGAGACTAACGTGGAGCCCATCCTCTAACTGCCTGGTCATTCACTATTCCTTCAGCCACTTACTTGGATCAGATGAACAGATTTTGGATATTCAGCTTATGTGAATAAGAGGACTAGGCATTATAAACCTTACCTTTAATTTTGAGGGCTTTTTTCTTTCCTTTGTGCTAAACCATGCCGGAGTATCTGAGACGGCAGTAAATATCATGTGAGTACTAGCCCTCAGTAGCACGCTATAAACCTCCCAGCACTTTATCCCTGCCCCAAATACATTGTTTAATGGCAATAAACCAGACCTAACTATGGAATTCAACTAGAGGTTCTGAAGTCCATACTTTTGGACAGAAGGAAAGTATGCCAGGTCTCTAAGGTGGTGGTTTTATGATGCTAATAATGATGCTTCACTGTACTGACTCCTTTTTTCCATTAACCATTTACAACAACAGGACAGAAAAACAACAGGACAGATCAGAACCAAGAGTCATCTTGATCATCCCATCTGCAAAAACAATAGGCATAATATTTTTCAGAAGAGTTGTTTTGTTCTCTTATGAGACTTATAATCACTTTGTAGTTTTTAATATTGAGTTCAAAGATGGGTTTCACCTTAACAAAAAGACGGATCCAGATTCAGGACACCACGTATCCCACAACAAAGCATATGTAGACATTCAGCGTGTTAAAAACACTAACTTTTTTCCTTCCCTCCCTCGCCCCTCCAAGGAGAAAGATCACAGAAAAGAGGTGGGTTTCAGGAACCAAAATATTCTGCTTGTACCCAAAAGACTTAGTTTCAGTTCTTGGCTTTGCTTCAGGTTTATTGTGCAATCATGGACAAGTCTTCAGGCTACACCACAAAGACTGGTGGCCAGCATGGACATACAAGTCAGGAAAAGCTGTGTCAAACTGGCCAGACCAGAGGATCTGTTTCAAACCCTTAAAGCCCAGCCTGCCTGTAGCAGAGTCTGGATTTTGGAGTAGCCCCCAGGAAAGCATCCTTGCACCAAAGCCATTCCCTGGAGGGGAAGGTGCCATGGCAGCACAGGAAAGGATGCAGCGTTCTGCCCCAGCACAGTCAGCCTGACACAGGAGCTGAGCTGTCCCATGCACAGCCACCACTGCACCTGGGCACAGCTATTGGGGTCAGGGGGTTCCTCTGGTAGGGGAAAAGGCTTTTTTAGAAGTTAAGTTTGGGGTGAGAAGAGAAATAACCTAAAGAGTTTCAGCAAGATGCAACACTTGCTTCAGTCTTAACCAAGAGCAAGCTTGCATGGCATTTTTTGAAAATAAATCTCAACCTATATGCTGACATCTGGGTTCAAGCTGACCAGGAACACACAATCCCCCTTCTCCTGAAAACACGCAAGGCAATTGCACGAGTCTCAACATGAAGTTTACACTTCATACCCTATTCATCAACTAACAAACAGCTTCCTTTGGCACACAGACAACAGGAACAGGCTGGTTTCATATCAGGGTGTCAAAGAATTTGCTTCAGCTTGGACCATGAATGTTCAGCCTTGACACTGACAAGATGTTTTGAGAGCAGCTTCCTTCACACCATCTGCAAATGGTGCTACTGAATACTTTCCAGCACTCAGCCCAGGGGCAAAGTTTGTATCTTAACATGCCCAAGTGAGGAAAATCTACTGCAGTGTCCCAAACCAATAGCACTACCGGTGCAGAAAGTTACTAAACACTAGCAGCTGCTTTTTACATAGCACAAGGATACTTGAACAGGGCAACAGAGGAAATTGGGAAATTGGGTGTGGGTGTGAAACAGGTTGCCATGATCATGGATACGAGAGGAGGTGGCCATGTGAAACCCTATCAGATAGGGCTTTTTATCAGCAGTATATCTGCCTGTTCTTATATGAAGTATTTGTAGGTGATGGGCAAAAAACCCAGTGTGTGTTAACAATGACCCTGTGCCAGGTCTTCAGCCTCTTTAAGCTGTTACCCACACTTTAGTAGAGCTATGCCATCCTACACCTACAGTGGATAAGTCTCTGGTTTGTGGGGAAAACCACTTTTTTTTTAATCATTATTTAAAAAAATTAAAATTATTTAAAAAATTAATTTTTTAATTATTAATTTTTTTTTAATAATTTATTTTTTACTTTTTTTAAATGCAGTTTCTCCTAGCAATTGTTACCCAAGGACAGAGTGTACTTCAAAGCCCAAACACTGGAGGCTGTTAGTAGCGATAGTCTCAGGTCTGAGCCCACCAAGCAATGCTGCACACCATGTTGAGCTAAAATTTTGTTTGCATTTCATAGAATCACAGAATGGTTTGTGTTGGAATGGGCTGTAAAGATCGCCTAGTTCCAACCCCCCTGCCATGGGCAGGGACATCCTGCACTAGACCAGGTTGCCCAAAGGCCCATCCAACCTGGCCTTGAACACTGCCAAGGATGGGGCATCCACAGCTTCTCTGGGCAACCTGTTCCAGTGCCTCATCACCCTCATGGTGAAGAATTTCCTCCTTGTATCTAACCTAAATTTACCCTCTTCCAGTTTAAAGCCGTTCCCCATGTAGTGTCCTATCACTACATGCCCTTGGAAAAGTCCCTCTCCAGCTTTCTTGTATGTCCCCT
>JAVJGJ010000037.1:94070528-94090392 GCA_035590215.1 Microhierax caerulescens
GGACCACATCCCAGGGGATGAAACAAGCACCCTAGTCACAGGTGCTGCCCGCTCAAGGAGGATCTACTGGGCATCAAACAGGATCCAGAGCTCATAAACGCGCGGGACGGATGGTTTGTGCATCCCCAGAGGTACGGCTGAAATATCTCTCCATTCTTCTGGCACATAAGCCAACCACTGATATTACGGCCAAAACAGTTCTCTCAAGCAGCCTTCAGTCAGATCCATCTCATTCACACATGGAGGAAAAACAGGGTTTTTTTCATTGTTTTATGCCTTTTCATTTTAATATAATTATTTCAAAGTCAGAGATTTCTGTTTTGCTGAAAGCTTCCGCAGGTCCTAGAACAAGGGATATATTTCCAAGCAAAGCAATGTTGTCACACAGATCTTTAAGTAGAAATAATCCGTAAAAATAAGCCTGAATGGTGGATGTTTATTACTTCTTCCCAGTTCTTTCCCCCACAACACAATAAAATGCGGGTACTCTGGAGGCAGGAGACCCAGTTCTACTCTTTGCTTGAGTTATTTCGAATGTACACTAGAACTGGAAAAAAAATCATGCAGAATGGATTCATTATATCTGAACTAAGCATCACACTGACTAAATGTAACTAAACGTGAACAAGTGCTGCATCTTAACCCTGGGTTTCCTCTCTCTCCTGCTCCTACCACCCAAAGCGTTCTTGGCCCTTCCCTGTTACTGTCCTGATGTTTGCAGAGGGCAGCGTAAAACTGAGATATCGTTTCAAAGTTGAGTCAGTCTTCCCAAAGAGCTTTATGTTTCTTGCAGCTAATGTTGTTATTTGGATAAAAAGTACATCCACTTTGCAGGGCATCTCGCTGGTGTGAGAGAAGAAGGTGCTTTCCTTTTTTTCCGGAGGGTGGGACACATGCCTGGTTTGCAGTGCCTCGTGTGCCCCCCGCCAGCGGCAACGGCTGTGGAACGCCTACGTTGTGTTATTGATTTAGCGATAGGGCCTGCCTGCCATCGCAAACTCCACGTAGCGCTTTGTACGCATGAAAAGCAAGTAATTACGGCTCAGTCTCCGTCGTTTGCAGAGGTTGAGAGTTCTTTAGCGTAAAAGAAAGCCAGACCCTGAGCCAGCTGGCGGTTTTGAGTACATGAAATCATTGATCAGCATAAATAATACAAGTTCAGTAAGCAATGTGTGAGGATAAAAAAAAAATGTAGTATCATAAAACCAGAGTAAGATTCTCCCCCTTCCCCTTCTCAGGCAGGAAGATGAGTAGCAGACTATGTGGAATTGTGGTGGGATGACCCTGGCTGGGTGCCAGGTGCCCACCGAAGCCGCTCTGTCACTGCCCTCCCCAGCTGACAGGGGAGAGAAGATGTAACCAAAGGCTGGTGGGTCGGGATAAGGGCAGGGAGATCCCTCTGCGGTTACTGTCACGGGCAGAACAGGCTCGACTTGGGGAAATTGGTTTTATTTATTACCGATCACATCAGAGTAGGGTAATGAGAAAGAAAACCCCAAACCTTAGAACACCTTCCCCACTCCCTTATCCCCAGGCTTAACTTTACTCCCAGTTTCTCTACCTCCTCCTTGCCAGCAGTGCAGGGGGATGGGCAATGGGGGCTAGACGCAGACTTTTTTCTCCCTTCTTAAATATGTTACCCCAGAGGCGCTGCCACTGTCACTGATGGGCTCAGCCTTGGCCAGCGGTGGGTCCATCTCAGAGCCGGCTGGCGTGGGCTCTGTCAGGCATGGGGGAAGCTTCTGGCACCTTCTCACAGAACCCACCCCTGTAGCTCCCCCCATCCACTACCAAAACCTTGCCATGCAAACCCACTGCAGAAATAAAAGGCACTTTATTTATCTGGAAGTTTTGTAGAGAATGAAGCTTCAGAAAGATGTTTGCAGACTTGTCTGTAAGAGGAATCTTACGACCCACAACAGAGCACAAGGAACTGACCATGCCCCTGGCGAAGGGTTTTCAATTAAGACTAAGCTTGATAGAAACAAGAATTTTGGTGGGTTATGCCACTGGCTGAATGTTCCCAGGCTACCCTTGGTACCTCCTTGTTTCAGGATCAAATGGCATGTTCTTCTGCATGTGATGGAGGAAGAAAATAGATTAAAGTGTTCAAAGATTCATGGTATGATGTCCTGAGCCACCAGTGACTGCTGCTGTTCCAGCCTCTTTGCCAGTTACTGCTGTTTTCCTGCAGATCCCATGCTGGAGTCTATATGCCTCAGTGATAACTCCAGCGTTATGCCCAGATAAAACTGATTTTGCTTCATTTTCAGAATAGTTCTCTCTCCTGAGGAGGAATTCATTGTCATAGATCCATCCGGGAAGAGGGAAAGAAGATAACTAAACGATTCTAGAGTTGCTGCCCTTGTGTGTTCGGTTGGTTAATAGTTTCTGTAAAAAGTAAGTTGTTCAAAATACGTTGAACTATAACTGCCTAATTATAAGATTTTTTTTATTTTCTACATGCACAGCTTTAACAAATTATGATCAAGCTCGTACCAAGAAAAAATATTTGATTTCATACTTTCTAGTAGTAGGCACACATACAGTCTATATATCTTGGCAAGATTGCCATCAGGGAAGGGTTTGTTTTTTATCACATAGTCTGGGACTTCACAGAAGAACTAGCATGTTTAGTTTTGTTAAACCACTTAAGGTACATGAGCTTTTCATTGAGAACATCAGCATGGAAAATTAATTTCTCCCTGGCTGAATGCCTAAAGCTACAGTCACTGATTTGGTCGTATTTACTCAAGGATTAGATCAGAAATATAGGTACCTAGTACTTTTCTAGCACACTTAATGCAGTAGAAACACGCTCATGTTTCATGAGATAAGATTAAATTCTGTCTATAAAAAGAGCAGTTTTTCTTATTGAGAACGATGATTCCAAAATCTGATAGCTAAAGCAGCTTAGAGCAAACTGAAATGGGAAGGACACAGTTACTGCTCCTAAACCAGAACCCTCTGTTTGGGAATTATTGGGAGACGTCAGGAAAATGACAGAAAAGCTGATGAAATTATGCTACAGGCATCCAAAGATCCTACTACAGCCCTTCTTCCTATGTCGCAAGTGGCAGTGGTAATAAATCTGTTGAACACAGTGCTTAACATGCATGACTTTTTGTTGTCTTTCTCCAACAAGCAGCAATTAAACAGATCACTCAGGGTGAGGCAGAAAAAGCTAACGTGACTAAATTGTTGTCTACCCAAATTAGTTATATTTGCGGCTCTCTCATTTTTTTGTCTCTCTTCAGAAATACAGTTATACCCATTTCCAAAGAGTTCCTAGGCAACTCACCATGTTCAGGGGATGATGGCATGCTCCTCTGCTAGCTTTTTCTGTGATGATTTCATCTTGTTTGAAGATTTGTCTTTTCTTGGAGGTTTTCTGACATTATTATTTCTCATTTCCTCTTTCTTATCCTGTCTTCTTTGTCTACAGGTGCTCTCACTTCCCTCTCCTTGTTTTCTAGGGAAATGTCCCACCGTGTTCTGTCTTTGGCCTTCTCACCAAATAGTCAAATTCTTCTGAGCACTTGGTGAAGCTCTGGCCTCCTGAACGTCATTCTTTACTCTCTAGGTTACGGCACGATCCCTTGTTTTAAAGTGCGTGACTTTATATTTAACTTTGATAAAATGTCCAGCTCACCGAGGACTTAGCATCCTCTAAAATATTTACCACTCTGATCACCTTTGCCTTATTCGTGAGTATAACTATCAACAAAAAGTTCTAAGTGTTGACAGCCCCTTCTGAGAGGTCTCTCACCGCAGACCTGTTGCTCTCCGGTGTGTAACGTTTCGCGGTGCAGAGCACGGTGTGCCCTGTCATCCCCAGCTCTCGCAGCAAAGCCCTGGTGGGGTCTCCCAGCCAGGCAATTCACAGCTGTTCTCACACTCTTAAATTTTGTGGGTGAACTCTTGGCCACCAGTCGGCTGACAGATGAAGAACGAGAGACCTGGCCGGGCACCATCTCTCCTGCAATACAGCCTAGGTCCTGCAGCAGGCACACATGGACCGCTGGACTCGGGTGCCCTTTTTTTAGATTGCTTCTCCCTTCGTCTGTATGGACAAGCACCCTGGCTCCCCCAGACCACGTGCGTGCCTTCTTGCCTTTCTGCTTCTCATGTTTCTTCTCTTCCTCACACAAATTCTTGTGCCCTACAGCATCCGTGCCTGCTTACCTTTCTTCTTGTCTTACCCTGCCGCTCCCACCTTATCTATTTGACAAATGATTTTCCTGAACTGTCTCCAAACTCTCTTCCTACCAGTGCTGTGCTGTTCTTCTGGTGACATGTAGTAAAGTCCTGTCTGAAGACCCATGCCTTCTGCGAACCTAAGGGAACCGTGACCTGCAGATTATTTTTCTGTGTGTCTTGGATGGATTTGTCATGTACATGAAATACAAAGGGGGTTGAAGGTTAGCCTGATTTAGAAAGAAACACGATGAGTATTTAACAATTTTTTTTTAATATTTCTTTTGTTTACCACATGATATCTAGAGATTTAATTTAATAATCCATAGAATAGCGTAATACAGAGATTTCTCAATTAATAAGCTTCCACAGCAAAAGAAGGGATATGCTGAGAAGTACGGGCATAAAGGTGTAAGGCAAAGCAGCAAGATGAAGAGCTAAAAATAAAAAAAGAAGCTGCTGGCTTGGTGAGGGCTAGAAAGAAAGAAGTCCTTGCACCAGAAGTGCAAAATTGTAGATCGTAGGGACAGAAGAGCCAAGTTTGAAGGGAGTGAAGTGCACATAAGGCAGGCATTTGTGTTTAAATACTAATCAGGTAACTCCCATTTAGAAGGCTGACTATTTGCTTTATTCTTGAATCTCCGTACATTCCTCTCTGCTTCTGTGAAACCATAAATACTGCATTTGACATCAGCTGTTACAGGGAAAAGTAGTTCATTAGCTCTCTGAAACATCCAAATTAGATTGTGACATACTGAAAGTATAAAACAAATATTAAGTAATGGCAGCCCTGTCAGTTAGAATTACAGTTTGCCAGACTGTTGGATCTTCTTTTCTAAAGAGAAAAATGATGGGAAAAAAATTACTCTTACTGGTCCCCTAAACTGCAGCTGGCTTTGCAAAAGCAACATCAGAGTCCAGCTTTTCTTTGGGTGGATATTCAAGTGTGCTGGTTATGAGCCACCAGAAGGGTATAGGGCAGATTAGGGAGAAAATGCTGATTAAAAAATAATTAAAAACAGTTTTCTTGCTGTACAGCATGTGGAGTTGGCCAGCAACTCCAGACAGAGTGAGTAACTCTGTCTACACAAGTGGGGTTTGCTTTCCTTTTTTGTAGGCTTCATTCACTTTCTGGATATCTCAGGACATTTGAAAGTTCTGCTGGTGCCTGCAGGCCCTGTTTCTTGAGCTTCAGGTCGGTTTTATTTAGAGTATGTGGAGAAATCACAGGGGCTCTGTAATGTGTCAAATATCACAATGGACCAGCATTCGTACTGGCAGATAAAAGCAGCTGCAGGTTACTTCAGAGGGTGTGTACAGTGTAATGGAAGAGAATTCAACCATGGAAAAAAATAGCCTCCAGTATTCCATCATTACGAGGAACACATTAAAGCAGCTGCAGAATTAATAGACAGGAAATTCTTTCTTTATGATCCATGAAATCTTCAATCTATATTATCCTATTCTTCCTAACAACTTCTAATTGCGTAACTGAACTTCCCTGTTTATTAATTTTGCAGCGTAGTGACTTACAATTGAGAGTAAATTGCCTGAAAGCAAAATGCTGTTTCATTTGACTGAACCGTAAGAATCGGAGGACCATGGAGCCAGGAGCATTTCCAGCAATTATATATAGTCCTTTCCTGCAGCCAGTGGAGAGAGCAACTGTTGAAACGGGGGTTTGTGGCCACGGTGGTCCAAGTCCCACAGAGATAGTGGCTGGCTGGCACAAGGAGCATTCCAGAAAGAAGAGCGCTCCCTTGCCATGGGATTGCTCTTTCCTTACTGCTGTGCCATTTTCTGGGCTGTCAAACTCATAACGTTTTGTGGGTGGCAAAATGATGTCATTTTATTCAACAGCTTGTAGTAATTTCCACTCCTAACCCTTCATGAGAGGTACAAATTACCGAAGAAAAAGAGCTATAAGCTTACAGATGGCAGTATCGCTTTTCTTTTCCATTGAGATCACAATATCCATCTTTCTAGCTGAATGACAATTGTGCTGTCACTAAAATTACATAATGCTACGTCCCCTGAGGGGTTATAGTTCAGGATTCAAAGGACAGCAGCCAAAATACAACTTGCTCTATTCTGAGCTTTAAAAGTCTCTTAGGGGTCATACATATGAGTTGTTTGGGGTTTTTTCTAGTGCATTGTAGGTAGAGTTAACAGTTGAATGTAAATGCGGAAACATTTACACGGTGAGTTGATACAGTTGAGATACAGACGACACACTGAAATAATTAGTGTTTGCTGTAAATCACGGGGACCAAAATCAAGGTTAACACAAACAGCAGTGCTGTGCTGACTCGGTGAGTTTGGTAGCCTACAGTAAAGCTGGCTTTTCCCTTAATTTTGTGTACTATCACACCATACAATGTGTAGTGAGAGCTCCTCTGATTTTTCCGGTTTTGTCTGACATCTCAAACTCAGCTGTGCTCTGACAGCTTCCACTGTCCGCGGGCTCCGAGTGCCCATTACTGTGAACAAGCATTAAATCAAAGATTCTCCGTGCAGTCTGTGTATGTGGTTGGAAGGGAAAAACTCATGGAGTTTTAGAGGATTTCCACAAGCAAGAAAAGAGGAGAAAAGTTGGAAAAAATATCTTGGTTTGGATAGGTGTTATGGTTTAACCCCCGTGGGAAGCTGAGCCCCACACAGCTTCTTGCCCACTCCCCACCCCCTCCCCCTGTGGGATGGGGGAGAAAATCAGAAGGGTAAAAGTGAGAAAACTCACAGGTTGAAGTAAAGACAGTTTAACAGGTAAAGCAAAAGATGTGTGCACAAGCAAAGCAAAACAAGGAATTCATTCACTGCTTGCCATCAGCAGGTGGACGTTCAGCCACCTCCGGGAAAGCAGGGCTCCATTACATGTGATGGCTACTTGGGAAGACAAATGCCATCACTCCAAATGATTCCTCCTTCTTTCTCCCAGCTTTTATTGATGAGTGTGACATCATATGGTCTATCATATCCCTCCGGTCAGTTGGGGTCAGCTGTCCCAGCTGTGTCCCCTCCCTGCCTCTTGTGCACCCCCGGCCTGCTCGCTGGCAGGGCAGCGTGAGAAGCAGAAAGGGCCTTGATGCTGTGCAAGCACTGCTTAGGAATAACTAAAACATCCCTGTGTTATCATCACTGTTTTGGTCACAAATCCAAAACACAGCACCATAGGAGCTATTGTCATAGAATCATGGAATGGTTTGGATTGGAAGGGACCTTAAAGATCATCCAGCTCCGCACCCTCTGCCATGGGCAGGGACACCTTCCACTGCACCAGGTTGCCCAAAGCCCCATCCAGCCTGGCCTTGAATGCTTCCAGGGATGGGGCATCAATAGCTTTTCCAGGAAACCTGTTCCACTGTCTCACGACCCTCGTAGTGAAGAATTTCTTCCTTATATCTAATTTAAATCTACCCTCTTTCAGTTAAAGCCATTACCCCTTGTCCTATCACTACATGCTCCCGGAAAAAGTCCCTCTCCAGCTTTCTTGTATGTCCCCTTTAGGAGCTGGCAGGCTGCTATAGGGTCTTCCCAGGGTCTTCTCTTCTCCAGGCTGAGCAACCTCAACTCTTTCAGCCTGTCTTCATAGGAGAGGTGCTCCAGCCCTCTGAACATCTTCGTGGCCTCCTCTGGACTTGCTCCAACAGCTTCATGTCCTTATGTTAGGGTCCCAGAGCTGAATGCAGGACTCTAGGTGGGGTTTCATGTGAATAGAGGGGGAAAATCACTTCCCTTGGCCTGCTGATCATGTTTCTTTAGATGCAGCCTAGGATACGGTTGGTTTTCTGGGTTGCAAATGTAGATTGCCAGGTCATGTTGAGCATCTTGTCAACTAACACCCCCAAGTCTTTGTCCTCAGGGCTGCTCTCAATCCATTCTCTGCCCATTTGTATTTGTGCTTGGGATTGCCCCAACCCAAGTGCAACCCTTGCACTTGCCCTTGTTGAACTTTGTGAGGTTTGCACGGGCCCACCTCTCCAGCCTGTCACGGTCCTTCTGGATGGCACACCTCTGCTCCAGCATGTTGACTGCACCACACAGCTTGGTGTCATCAGCAAACTTGCTGGGGGTGCACTCAAGCCCACTGTCCAGGTCACCAACAAAGATGCTAACCTATGCCAGTCCCGATACCAGCTCCTGAGGAATGCCACTTGACACTTGCAAACATTGTGGAACCATATGTTTCGTTCCTACTTGTTCCTGTTCCCATGTAACAGTATCTTAATAACTCACGTACTAACAACACAGCATGATGTGTGCTTACACAGTTATATTTAAATATTTTTATATGAAAGATAAATAAAACAGAAGTAAAAATGACTGATAAAGATCTTCCTCTTTTCCTTTGTATTGCTGCCATTAATAGTGTAAGTTGCGTCTTAAACACTAGCCAGACAATTCAGACTCATTTGGGAACTCGTCAGACTTGTGCTCCTGGCCTTCCAGTAAAAATTGTCACAAGTTGCAAGACTCAGATCTTCTCAGCTCCTCCCACCACCTCTTGTCCATCATTATCCCAGATTAATGCCTGTGCCTCCTTTGTTCTGCACCAGCCTTTGCTGACAGTTCTGCAGAAAAGTATTTTGCTGTACCACATGTTGAGAAACGCATGCCAGCAACCATCCTTCTCATTTAAATGACTACAGAGGACTCACATCATTTTCTCTGGATCATTTGTGCAATGTCAGGTAAGGCAGGATGTGACTCAGCCATGACTCGCTTCAGAAGTAGGACTCTGTGAAATCTTCTGGTTTCAGTTCACATCGGGAATTCTTGCGACTGGCAGTCAAAGGAAAGTGAACCAAGACAAATATCATAGTAGCTGCTCTAAACCTTGGTCTTCTACTGTGCTTCCACGTATCCCTTCCTCAGAAGACGTTGATCTGCCAGTCCTCTGATGGGAAAGGAGAATAGGGAAAGTGATTTTCCGTGTTTCTATTCCCTTATTTCCTCAGCTCCACAGGAGAAATCTCTGTCCTGCAGCTCTGGGCTGTTTAGCATTAGGAAGCAATTGGTCTGTCAGCAGTGCCCAGAGCAACCCTTCCCAGCTGAGATATCATGTCTCCTCTTTTCCTTCTGGTGAGGGTGGCTTAGAAATCACCTTCTCATGAACCATGCCTCAGCTTCCACCTTTGTTTTGAGACAGTGTCTCATTATACTTTGCCTGAGGAAACTCCAGATCTCATCTGCTCTGAAAGATGACTTGAGGACTTACACTTTCAAAAAAAAAAAAAAAACCAAACCCTAAGAAACCACAGAGAACCTTGCTTAGAGTTCCTAACCTCAGAGATGTGCACATGCACACACAGAAGTCCTCACCAAGGCCCTGGAAGGCCACATCTCTAATACATCTCAAGGTTTAATAATGTGTGTTCACATACCTTTAGATTGGAAAGTCACTTTTTCCTGTGACTTTTTAGTAGCCTTCACAGAATTCACAAAGGAATTCACAGCCTCTTTTACACAGCGTGGTGAGGGTGAAAGAATTTCATGGTGCTAAGTTTCATAGAATTAAACCGATTCCAGCATGAGTTGCATATGGATAGGATGCCAGATACACCCACATTTTAATCCTTTGCTATTCATGGAAATAAAAAGCCTTTATCAATTCCACTAATCCAAACTAATCTTTGAATGGAATACTTGGCACTAAGAGACAATATTTTTATCTAAAATAAGCAAGGTGATCCATTTCTATTCCATACACTGTTTTAGCTAGTGGGTCCCTCCCACTAGTTTTCCTTAGCCTACATGACTCAGAAATGGCTCTGCAAATACAGTTTTTCCATACAGATCTACACGCACAGGTGGACCTGCTAGAAGATAAAACAGATCCAAAGAGGTGACAGAATGGTCAGAAAGGAGAGGAATACTTGGGAAGTTCTAAGAAGATGATAGCCTTTTAGGACAGTTCCCACAATTTTGGCAGGTAAATGTGTCTGATACGAGCATTTCAGTCATGCACAGATAGATGACACACTTGTGTGTGGGCAGAGGTTGAAATTGGGTGTGGACTGCGTGCCTCTGCAATGGGTACAGCCATAGGTCTAACTCAGCACCAGTGGCACTGAGTCATCTGTTCAGAGCTTAGAGTTCCTCATCCTTCCCCTTAATGACATGGAAAAATCCTGGCTGGATTGCCTGCAAATTTGTCCTCACTGGGGCCCAATCTGAGAGAAAGATCAACAGCACAGCAGGGTTTCCACACACTCAGAACCCCTCCGCAAAGTCCATGCAAAAAGGGATCATATACCCTCAACTACCACACTGAGCACTCAGAACAGTTATTTTGCCTCATTCGTTGTCTTATAGAATGAATGTGGCTGAAAATAAACAGGCTTTGTGAGTATCTTAAGGGTCACTTGAAAGATTTAACTCGGGGGCAACTGGAAAAACCCAAGCATCTAACCTAGTGCATGGAAGTATGTAGAAAGAAAGTAGTATCTAACCAAGGGCAATGATCACTAGGATCACCAAAGGTGCTTACAGTGAGTAAACAGCCCTATATTCTGAAATCATACCCAGCATAATTTTCACATTGTCCTTTGCCTGTCTTTTGAACACAAATTGGTAAAATTATCTACATGCCAACAAACACAATGGCATGATTTCAGACATGTATTCCCTTATCCTCAAACAAAACCAGAACTGTGGCCAACTTTAACAGCTTAAGTCAAAGAAAATCTCGGGAAATCTTAATGAAGAAGTGAGAATATCACAGAATATCACTATAAGGAAGATAGCTGAAGTTGCTTTACTTCTTGTATCATCTGGTAAACTGTGGCATAAACCTGGTAAAAATAAATATTCCTGCTGTAGCAAGGAAGAAAAAAAAAATGTTGCAACTGCATAATTTCCAGATGCAGGTCTTGACCACTTCACACAGGCAGTCAAGTGTGAAGCATTATAGGAGAGGAATTAGATATAGCAGAGGAATTGTATTACCCACACCACTAACAAACAACAGGGGGAATAAAAGGTGGCACTTGTTAGAGCAGGTGTTGTTTCCCATTCTCCCCCCAGCAGGTGAAGCATGTGCTTTGTGTAGCAAGAGCAGATTGTAGGGGGTGAGCAACCAGAGCAGTGGCTAAAGAGCCCCTCTAGTCGAGGAGCAACTGATTGAACATGCCAGGAGCAGGGCTCTAGGCTGGACATCAAGCGCATCTTTCTGTCCACTCCTCCTGCTTCTGCTGTCCCACAAAAGTGGCTTCTGCATCAGTAGACTCTTTTGGACCAGATCCCCTAGATAATGTTGGTATCCAACTTGTCTCTTGACATCTGGCTTTGTGATAATCTCGATTGGTAATCAAACTCTCAGAGAACGGTTTGTCTGTTGAAGAAATCATCAAGCAAGCAGGCAGAATGCTGGATAATGCAGAGCTACACATCAGCAAGATCTCTGTTTGCTTGTCTCCTACTTCAAAAGGCAGATGGCATTCAACAAAATGGAGGGGGAGAAGTCAACATTTAAGAAGAAATACTTTCAGAGAGAAGGTAAAATGGGAAATCATTTGATTAAGGATGCCGTGAAAACAAACAATTTAACAGGATCCCAGAAAAGATAGAATAATTGCATGGCTAAGAATGTTCTCATTTAATTATTAAAAAATTATTAAAGAAATACTGAAATAAAGTTTCTATTACAGCTTCTAGAGAATGGCAGGCTATCTCATCCCTGCCTAATACAGAATTTCTTTTTCTTTTCTCTGAAACAGCTGGAGACCACCACCATGGGAGACAAGGAACCGAACTGGATGAACTCTGAATCTAACATAATCACAGTTTCTGTTCTCCATAAAAAGCATGATCAAATGATTAATGAAGAGAGTGGGCCACAACTGAGACATAGGCTGATCCCAGAAAGTGAGTCAAACCTGAAAGTTCACCAGCACAGATTTTCATATCGATAGGAAAGATCCATTTGGTCAGATGGTTCCTGACACAGAAGTCAAAGTGAATGACTAAAATCTGGGTAGACAAGATCCTGCAGCACTCATCAGATAAAATCAGTTAAAAATGCAGTTTGTTACGTAAGTCAGCCAGCTAGCTGCATGTCCCAACAACAGTACCCCCAAAAATGCAAACCCCAGCTGCATGTAAATAGAGAATTCATTCTTCACATACACCCTGGTTACCTCTTATTAGTATCAAGCAAACACTTATTATCATGGTTTGTAGAGGTCTGACAACAGCAGCCCAAGCAATGTTATCTCAGTTTTTTCTTTTGCCCCCCAGGTGCTCTGTGTGTCCTCTGCTGTCTATACGCAGCAGCTGGGCCATAAGCTTACTGCAAAGGGAGCTGCCTTTTGTTCTGTGTTTGCAGAAAACGTGTGAGTGACGACAGCAGTAGGAATAATAAATACAAATGGTATTACGCACACACGCAAACATCCCTGCAGAAAATTCAGCCATAGGGTAAATACCAAAATTTTACTCGTCACTTAGTTATTTATAAAATCAGAGAGACCTAGAAATAGCAAAAAACACTTATCCTTGCCAAAACCTTCTCCCAGAGTGGACAGCCCCAGGGGCTGAGATCTGAGCTCTGCTCCAAACAGCAGCGGTACCTCCCCAGCGGGGAATTCCCAAAACAGGAAAGATACCCCAGAGCTGACACAAAGCCAACAGATCTGGCTCCCATGCCAGACTTCCTCCAGCTGTCAAGGCAAGAAGTGTGTCATGGTTAAAGAACCTGCTGTGTTCTGGCTACTCCCTGCTAGAGCTGCAGCGGGCTGGGCAGAGACAAGAGGAGCTCGAGGGCTCTGCTGAGCATCCCTGGCCCAAGATCAGAAACACTCATCCAGCCCCGTCCACTCCGGTGGCATCTGGCCCTGCACAGCATCACAGGGCTTTTATCAGTCTCTATAAGCTTTCTACCACCCTCTCTACAGTAGTGCTCATATGGCGTTACTCATTAATAGTTCATCTGCAGTAATGCTTATATGGCTTTGCTGGATGGACTCTTCCTTGCCACCACTCCCCTGCCCTCAGAGCCATGCCTGTGAAGTTATCTTTTGCTCTCAAGGTAGAAGAAACACGCTCGCAGGATCAGGACCTTGCCGGGGACTGTAAGTGCACAATCCAAAGCTTTAAGCGGATCCATGTCAGGAGGGGTGGGTTTATCTGCTGATATAACAGTGGGCAGAGAGAGATCATTTGCAAGTTGCTCTGGACCAGTATAAACCCAGACTTTGAAAGTCCCATGTGGTTGCACAATGACTCATGGCTGATCTCCATCTTGCCTGTCAACATTCACCACTACTTTAGATCCACATCACTGCTAAAGCACCGCAGAAGACCATGACAAGGGGCAGAAGTGAACAACATTAATTTATAATGCGTCACAGCTCACTCAACTTCTGTACAAAAAGGAAAATTGTGGAAATAATGAATATTTTAGGACTTCTCTAAAATAAAATTTAAACAGAACTTAAATCTTGTTTTACACCACCTGTAAAAGAAAAATTAATTGGAGGAGCACAAGCAGAATGCTAGCAAGGTCTTTTAAAAACCTCCGTTGGGTTCTGTTGCATCCAAGTCTATTCAAAACAGTTCACGCAAATACGCATGTATGTATTCATATGCACATATCTACACACGTGTATAAATATACAGTAAAGCATCCCTCTACTGTGGCATCCTTTCAAATACAGAACCATTTTAAAACCCTTCATGAGAGTTGAGAGACAGATCCAGCCTTACCTTCCTAATTCCCAGCTTCTCTTCACCTTTTGAAACCGAATCCTTGTTGCTGTCTCTATGGTGACAGTGACGTCCAGGTCCCCCTGATGAGATGGCTGCTGGCACACGCATCAGGTGCCAGAGCAAATCCATCAGCACCCGAAACCTCTCCAGCTCCTCCATGGATACTCTTCTCCAGAACTGGGTCTGACAACCCAGTAAAGAAAATAGTGTTAAACCACCATCCCATGCCTAAAAAAGGGGGAAACTGGGTCTAAATATGGGGTCTAAAAGCTCTTTTATTTTTCTCTTCAATACTAATTACTGCTACTTGGGAAACCAAAGTGATAGCACTGTTATCAAAGAGTGTATCTGGATAACCTACACAGAATTAGCTAATTACAGGTAATTTCTCCCAGGAGGGTTGACAGTGAGAAGATATTTGCGTCACGAAGTAGAAATGGCTGATAAGCAGCATGATGAAAACCTCCTGCAACGTCCGTCCACCTGGCACATGGAACCAGCAGTGACAGAAGGATGTTCCTTGGCTCCCGGTTAGTGGAGAGAGGAGCAAGAGGGGAGATTTTTATCGAGTGTTAAGTGAGGAGCAGCAGGTGGACCTGCAGAGGTGTACCTTTCAGGCAGCCACGGGAGGTGGCTCCGGTGACTTTCTCTGCTTAGGAAAGACACAGTGAAGCACTGGGGTTTACAAAACGCCGGCTATTATATATAACCCTGGTTAAATTTTACAGCGTATATACCCATCTGCTGTGTAATGCTGAAACACACCTCCACCGTAACACACCTTCTTGTAGCAGCTTACAGGCACAGGGAGGGATGTCCCATTCCCCATTCCCACTAGCGCTTTCCCTCTAGGTTCCCAAATGGGGGAAAGTGCCTCAGGGAAACAGGTCTGACTTTCTGCCTCAGTCCACTGCCAGCACCTGCTGATACTGCACACCCTGTAGATGCTCTAGATTGTCTTTATATTTCACTGACCTTTTGTAAGGTTGCAGCAGAAGGTGCCTGGCACAGCTCTGTGTCACTGCAACTTTGCTCCCTACTGCAGGGGAGGAGACGAGGGCCAGCGGTGTTTGTGGCAGCAGGTCTTGCCCAGAGGGTTTAACTGTGTGTAACACACTGCTGCAATCAGCTCACTTGCAATTCCTTTCCGATAAGGTCACCCCCACAAAATGTAAGGGTCCTATTCAATCCAGATAAATATTTGGAAAATTCAATAAAGACACAGCTTAGTCCTGTATTTCCTTAAGCTTCCGTGTCCTTTTTCATCAGTCAGCCAAAAATATACATAGCACATCATCTTAAAGATGAAAATATTAATAGCCTGGCAAACAAGTACAATCCAGAAAAGACATAACAGCAATAGTACGTTACTAACACTCGCATTGCTGTAATGCCTGTTAAAAGCCTAGTCCCAGAGTGGGTCACTGATGTGCCATACCTACTGTGTAGAGATTTTTTCCCCCGTGTTCTTTTCTTGATCCTTATTCATGTATTGCTTCTTTTCTAACGCTCGGACTGTAAATGCTTGGGATTAGGGAATGTTTGTTGCTCTGTGTGCTGCCCTTCTCATGCTGGGTTGCTGGTCCCTGCCTGAGGCTTTAGATGCTACAACAATATAAAACCAAAACAGTTTGAGAGGAAATACAAGAAAGTCCAGAAGGAGACAGTGGTACACGTCTTAGTCGCATATATAATGGCACTTCCCTGAAGTGAGGATTGCACCCAAATAATACAGTGCCTCAGTCTGCATAGTTGGCAAGCACAGAGATCACCTTTTCAACCAGAGTGATGGAGTTTTCTCCATATTTTCCTCCTCACAGAAGCACCAGCTATAGGCGCACTGCAGAAGCAAATAATTTTTCTTTTAAACAACCGCAACAGAAGTTCAAATTAAGAGCCATCTCTCCTCGTTCACACAGAATTAATTTCTATTTCATGGCAAAGAGGTACAAAAAGCGTCTCTCAGTCAAACCACAGGATGCAGAGGTCACTGGACTGAGAAGGGTTGTATGTCCTGATGTCAGCAGAGTTGCACAGGTGCCTGCCAGTCCCTTTCTATCAGGGACCTGCAGCCAGCCCCACCAACACAACGGGGAGAAGACCACCAGCAAAGGTGGTGTTGCCAAGCCCATCAGCAGCCAAGGAGTATCGGGAAGATCCAGGAAACCAAGGTATAATTTAAACCATTCCTTCTCCAGTCTCCACAGATGCCTGACAGCAAAGGGTGACCGCAGGGCACAGTAGCATCAGGGTGACAGCACACAGTGTAACTCCACAGTTAAGTGGGTTACACCGAAGGTCAGAGTATCACAGAGCATTGCAGAACAGAGAGCAGCCTCCAAGGTCCAACCTGTAGCTCACAGGAGAGTTTAATGGGAAATGCACCACCAGAAGAGGAGCAGGCTTTAAAGTAACTAACATGAAAGATAAATAGAAATTTTCCTCAGAGCATCCAAAACAAAATCTTTGGCTACAATCATGTTGGATCTGCACACTACAACTGATACCTGTGCATGAACAGCACAAAAAGAAAAGGAAATGTCAAGGGGGGTCTCACATCTAGGCTTGCTGAGACTACAAAGTGATCTTTCTAAGAGATTTATTTTTCTTCCTACTCCCCACCATGCAAAACCCCATATACTCCATAAGAACAGCACATACTCCCTTCTCAACCTATATCCCTCTATTATATTTCACAGGTATTTAACATCACCAGCTGGACTTCATACATCCAAGGAATATACATCTCCTAGCACCATATCTGTTTTGCCATTTTTATTTTGTGGCCATATCTGTTGTGCTAAAGTGTGTGACTTCTGGGATTTTCTCATCTAGGAAAATAAAACCCACCTGCCTCCCTTCATCTCCACCCCCACTTGCAAAAATAAAAAAAAAGGAAGGGGTGGGGTGGGGGTGGGGGGTAGGAATCCCTGTTGCTACTGAGCCAAATCAGGATGAGTTTTTCACAGAACAAGTTCTCTGACATTTTGCTATTTTCATGCTTTTTAAACTTCTGATGGTAACTGTTTAACACACTTCTAATTGGAAATGCACAATAATAATTAAAATAGTTTTTTTAATATAAAAAGGCTATAATTACATCTTTTGCTTTGTTTGACAAAACTATGATTTCTACCAAAACACATGACCAGCCCTCGGGTGGTCTATTCACAGCAAACAATGTACTGTCCTGGGCATACAAGAAGACAGACAAGATGTTGTTTAATTGAGCCTCAGATTTCATTTACTTAACTTTTATGGAAACTACCAGTAATAACTCATAGAGGGCACACCATTATTTCTTCTTTCGTCAATTCTACATGATCAAATGCTGCCATTATCAGCTGCTTCTTTCTCATACACTCAGTTACATTCACTACTGGGACACTGGTGTCCTCTTTGCATAAGGGTTAAAAAAGCCGGAGGGAGGAAGTTGTTTCTTCACTACATCAGACATGCAGAAACACCCAAAATCCATTGCCAAGTTTTCTAAGAGATTTCTGTCTTGAAGTCTGCTTTTAGTTCTTAAGGCAGAGGTAGCTTAACTGCCCTGCTCCTTAGATCCTGAACCCAGATAATTCACCAAAAGATGGCCAACTTCTTTCCTAAGATCAAGTAAAAAAATGCCATCTCTACAATCAGAAAACAGGACTTGATCATTTCTGGATAGTTTTGCTATCAGACATAATATTGTGAAGCTCATAAACCATTTTCACCATTCTCAGAGGCTCAGACATCTTTGGAAGTGCCTGTCCAAAGCTGCTCAGACCCATCTAGCATAAAGTCACTTCATGGCAGTTGACTCTGAAAACATCATTTCCTTAAGTGGAATGTCTGAAGACACATGCCTTTGAGGTTACCTGTCTGAAGAAGTCCTGCCTGTTATGTCGGATTGGTTATACCTACTACACAAAAAACTGGTCAAGAGAGACAAACGCAGGAGCTCTCTGCAGGAGCAGAGCAAACAGATTATGATGGCCACGCCAACTCACCTCCTCACTACTAACTCCTCCTCTTTGCTCTTAAGCTCCATGGAAATGGACTATTCGCTAAAGCGCCCCATGCCCAATCTGTTTGCTCCGCTTCCCTGAAGACTCCATCAGCTCCTGGGATCACTTTAAGACTGTTCCCATGTCCTCCAGCTTCCCCCCATCCTTGCACTTGCAAACCCTATTCTGCAACCATTGCATCACCTACACGGAGAGAACAATTGTCTCCCTCGAGCAGAAGGTGGCTGTGTCCATCTCACCCAACAGCCGTGCTCTCCTTCGTTTGAATCTGCAGAGCCAGCGCACCCAAGGCAGCTTGTGTTTATCCTACCTGCAGCGGTACAAGTCCACTTTGAAGGGCTCTCCCCAGCGATGCCTGTGTCTTCCTGCCTGGAAAACAAGTTTTCTCACACTCTGTACAGGAGCCAGCGTGAAAACCAGTGTGTAACCAATATGAATATTCAGAGACTTTGGGACTCAAGCATTCGCTCAAATTTTGAGTCGATATGACAGCACGAATAGTCCAGAGCTTCCAGTGTCATGATCACCACAGTTCAGCAATGGTTTGATACTTACCAAGTGTGCCTGTATTCACAGAACAAACTCAGAACAAGCACACGTAGCCACTCAGTTATGCCTGCCCGTAAGGACTCAGATGTAACACATTCTCTCATCTACATTTTTCCATTCCACTAACATTATTGAAGAAACATTTCATTTTCAGTTGTGTTTTCAAGAAGGCTAACAAGGGGCTCATGAATACATCAAAGCAAAGTCATATTATTCATTTACACAAATGTTTCTGATTACTTCTCATCCAACCACTCAGACAAAACTTTACTTAAACAGCTAGAAGGAAAATCAAGTGGTTTTCAGGACCACCTCTCGTAACCCTAGGTCCTGATCTATTCCCATAGATGCAGAACATCCACAGGACATGAAACGAAGCACAGGTACCAGCTCTCTGCAAACCTGGGGTCTACCAGAAAACTGTCTTCCAGCTGAGAGGGAGTCATCTCCGGCAAATACAACGAGCTATCAAAACAGTGGGAAGTACACTGCTCTACACTCATTGAAAATATGTTCCCTTAAGGGTCTCGCACAAACTACACCTTTGGTTGACTTCTGAATGGAGTCTCCAGGTGGTTAAAGTGCTGATATTGCATTATTTATGGTGATTGAAATGCATCTAAGTGGTGCTTCGCAATAGAATTTACACAAAGTCACTTGATGGAAAAAATACAGGGTGGGGGGGAGGAGGTTGTTTACAAAACAAGTTACAGTAATAAAGCTGTTAGGCTGAGCCAAGAGACCTCTTAGTAAATCATTTATTCCACAGTTTGACAATATTTACAAAGGTTTTTACATGAATTATTTACTCAAGCTTTTATAACTTGTAACGTACTGTACACAAAACAGCAAAAACACATTAGAGCTACAAACCTGGGAACATACAGTTATGCCATGACAGATGGTGGAAAGGGCTCTGACAAAGGCAAGTTTACAACTAACACAAGCAACAGCCTTTTCTATCTGTCATCAATAAAAGGATGAGGACTAGGAGGAAAATGTGATTCAAGGAAACAAGACAATTTTTCAAAAGCTACATTCTTTGTGATTGCTGGATTTGGTTATTTAAAAAACAAGTCTTTTGTTTTGAGTGTCTAATTCTAAGAATTGCCATTTCAGTGAGTTACCACCCACTAAAGAAAGGCTGTATAGCACAAAAGCCAGAGTTTACATGAAGGAAACCCCCAAATTCTACAGCTCACCCTATTAGCTTTAGGTTAACTCAAGTGTTATTGTATATGTATCTAACCAGCCTGCTCAGAGGTGCCAGAAGTGTTAGTGCCTGTGCCAGGAAGCTTTGTGCACAACCCTCTGGAAGAGACAATCATTGCTCAAAATATTTCTAACCAAATTAAAAAAGAACAAGGGGGATGGGGGGGGGGGGGGGGGCGGCAAAGGTTTCC
>JAVJGJ010000037.1:94090492-94110916 GCA_035590215.1 Microhierax caerulescens
GGGGGGGGGGCTGCAAAGGTTTCTTGACCCCGTAGTGCAGATGGAGAACAGAGACAAGCACAACACCTGAGGCACAGCAAAGACCCTTCAGCGCAGATTCATGGAGCTCTAAACACGGAACTGGCTCTTCCATCCTGTCATGGTCCAGCCCTGGCCAGTGACCAAGCCCCACGCAGCCACTCGCTCACTCCTCCCCAAAGCGGGATGGAGGAGAGGGTCAGAAGAGTAAAAATGAGAAAACTCGTAGGATGAGATGAGGACAGTTTAATAGGCAAAGCAAAAGCCGCGCACACAAGCAAAGCAAAACAAAACAATTCACTCACCACTGCCCATGGGCAGGTGGGTGTTCGGCCATCCCCAGGGCAGCCGGGCTCCGTCACGTGTAACAGTGACTTAGGAAGACAAATGCCATCACAACAAATGTCCCCCCCATTCCTTCTTCTTCCCCAGTTTATACACTCAGCATGATGCCATATGGTATGGAATATCGCTTTGGCTAGTTGGGGTCAGCTCTCCTGGCCGTGTCCCCTCCCAGTTTTCACGTGCCCCTCCAGCCCTCTGGCTGGCAGGGCCTGAGAAACTGAAAGGTCCTTGACTTATCATAAACATCATCCATCAACAACGAAAACCAACACTGTTCTCACACGAAATCCAAAACTCAGCACTGCACCAGCTACTAAGAAGAAACTTAACTCTATCCCAGTTGAAACCAGGGCACATCCCCACCTCTTACTGCCCAGCATCAGGAAACAAAACAATGGCTGCCAACATCAGTAACTTCTCACACTGTGAAAAGTTATCCCACGTGACTTCACCCTGCTCTCCTGCCAAAAAAAATGAAAAGCAAGGGGACCCCCGTGCTAAGTGAGGCACAGGATTCACTGGTACCACCACAGCACATTCAGTCTCTCTTCCACAACCTTCAACCCTCATGCAACACACCACCACCCTTACGGTGTTCCCTGATGGAAGGCAAAGAGAAAGCAAAATCCCCAAAACTTGGTCTTACAGTGCAGGAAGATACAGAACTATAATGAAGAACTTTCCCTAGAGAAGACTTTGAAACCTGTAGGGACAGAGCACCATCACACATTCTCTTCCCACCTGGCACTCAGGTTGGATGTGGCATGCAAGGGATCTTTTCCTTCTGGTTGACTTGAGAACTAGCAGGTCTTTAAGACAACAGGCATGCCGTGAGGATGAACCCTGTACAGCTGGGGCTGCTGAGACCCCGGCATGAATCCTAAAAGCTGTGACTTGACCAGGACCCAAAGGAAGCCTTCAACCATGCAGACAGTACAGCTGAAGCTACAGTTATTACCAGCAAGGAACCAGGGAGTTGTCTGTGCCCAGAATTCTGGAAATGCCTAAAACTGGGTTCAGAAGGAAGAGGAAGGAGTGCCACACATCCAGCGCCCAGGTGTCTCATACAGAACTCAGTAAGGTCCTTCTGCACAGGGCAAAGTCCTGGACACGTCACCACAGGGGAACAAGCCCATCAGTTACTGTGTACCAGCTCTAAGCCCTCTTACAGTAGCTCTGAGCCCTCTATTTTTAAACAAGAAGTAGAAAAGTACAATGATCTACATTCAACTAGTAAGGAAAAGTATCTAAAATTTTTTCTTGATACTGCTTGATTTTCTTCATCTCAGAACAACCTTTAAGATCTTTTTCATGACCTTTGGGGGAAAGAAAAGGACAACAAAATTATTTTAGCTCACTTTTAGAAAAGTCTTTTCCCAAAAGAACAGCAGCTTAAGACTATTTTTTTTAAATCTTTTTTAACCAAATTGCTGTCCTCAAAATTTTGGTCTGAATTAATAAGCTAAAGTTTCAAAGAATAGAACAGGATTCACCAGATCATCCGACCTCAAGCAAAACTGACAGATCCAGGTGAAAATTTAAGATGACAGCAAATATCAAACCGAAGTTACAACTGTAGTAGAAATGCACAGGACTCTCTGTCTAGCTGAATTACAAAACCAGGCTGGACACAGCACAGGCGAGTCACCAGGCCATAGACTGTATCGGTGATTAGGCACTCTAACGCTGCCAGCGACTACAGGGACAACAGTCACTGCGATGTCAAATCCACCTTTAATGCATGGTTAGAATAGCAAACATGAGCACAGATACAGATATAATAAAACTGGAAAAGGTACATACGAAGGCAAGAAAGAAGATCAAAGATATTGAATGGTTTCTGTCTAAGAAACAATTAAATAGTCTGGAATTCTTTGCCTGCAAAACAGATCGGAGGGAGCATCTGACAGAGATCTATAAAACAGCAAGCGGCGTGGAGAAAACAGCATTGCTCACTGTCTCTTCTACTGCCAGAACTACTGGCCATCCAATGAAATTAACAGGTAGTAGGTTTGAAATAAAGATGAGTACACTTCCTACATGTTGCATAGTTAAGTACTCTCTGTCACAAGATGTTGTGGATGATACGAGCTTACACAGGCTTAAAACCGGGCAGAATCTTTCCTGGAAGAGAAGCCCAGCAAAGCCTATGAACACACAGACATCATCGCTTGCTCAGGGAGTCCCTAAGATTGGAAAAACACACTGAGGAAAAATTTTGGAGATGTCAGTCACTCTTAGCACCCTTGCATGATGAGAAACTAGGGAGCAGTGCTGAGCGTGGGGCTAATTTGATTTTCTTGAATGGCTGCTTCTGTCTTTAGTACTTTTTAAAGTGAAGATGGAACGAGAGGGAGGAGTTGGTCCACATAAGCCCAGATCAAAGAAGGGGACAGAGCACACTTCTCCCAGTAGGCTACCTAAACAAGAAAAATTCCGATGATTTCTAGACACGTGGCTGGGTTTGGAGAAAGACTATAAACCCATTCAAATACACTGGAACTAGAACAGATAAGAAGAGGAATGAGGAATTGCAAGAGAAAACACCCGCCAGCTCCCCATTTTTGTTACAAGACGAGCTTCATTGAGAGACTGTCAGGTAAATGACAGAAAGCTCCAGTCACTAGCTAAAGTTCACAAGCTTTACTTAGTTTTCCTTCAGGTCTTAGTATGCTGTAGGTCTAATAGCAATGGATTTTTTATATTTTTTTTTCCCCTCCTTTTTTGACACTTCCAATTAGGTTTTCCTCCTGCTGGCTTCCGAGGATCATTCCCTGGAGGCAGACGTGTATCCTTGCCCTTGTTAACTGCTTTTGAAATATTGCTGCTATTGTCAGGAGCTATGCTATTGACTGAACTGCTCTGGAGTCCATTCATGATATCTGGTGGACATGTGCCCCTTAGAGACGTTTCTATTCCTGGTTACTGCTCATCTATGTGATGGAGGGAGATATTACTGTGATTTGTATCTAGTCAAAACATGCAAAGCATCGACATCGTGAGACAGCAGGAAGAGCTGAAACTTTAAATTACTTCTGTGGAAGCTGCAGATGGTCTCCACTGACTTCTGAGTGAGGTAGGACACGTAGCTGTGTACGTTCACACATCACATGGCAATGAGTTACTCACGAGAGAACTCTCCAGATGCTCCTTCAAGCCTGAAGGCGTCAAGGCGAACCTTAGATCACTGCTTTTTAGTTCAGAAGTGCCTCAGAAAACAGGCTATCTCTGGAAAGAGGGTATTGTTGGGTTAACTTTTAGAACAGCGGGTGTACAAGAAACATGGTACAAATTTAGCTGATATTATACTAACTGGTGTCAAAAATTCATCTGAAACCAAATTTGCACCAAATGGAAATCTTACCCAGCAACTGCGCCGCAGGCTGTAAACACAGCCAGAGACCCAATGAGAAATTAATTTGTATTTTCCTATAAGTAAGCATCCATTCATATACGTATGTCATATAATGCCCGTAGTGCTCCCAGTTGTATAACCCAAGACTCCACAAGACTGGTTACAAGGACGTCCTTCGTGACAGGGACAACCTTTTACTATTACAAAAGTGCAAAGGGAAAACATCCCGATTTTGGGAGAAGTACCCAAGTACTACTACATTCAAATAATTAATTGTTACAAGAGGAGGCCTTAAGACAACACAGAAGCAAATCAAATAATAATAGTTTGCAATAGCAGGCTATCCTAAATTGACCTGGAGGAGTTTGTAAATGCATTTTTGATTGTTGACATTTTAGAGACAATTCATTTACAGAAACCCAACTGAAGTGTTACACCTCACAAAGTCCTTTTTTCATCCCAGGCTGGAATGCAAACGTGTGTTAATCTCAGTGCGGTCGGAAGGAAAGGAATTTGCCAAGAGATTTTAATCCTGTAAATAATGGTTTCATTAAGAACCATACACGACTCCACAGGGAACTCTAAATATTAAGATTGGTAATAAAATCATTAGTTGTTCCAAGTTATTCAGCATATCATGGATCCCTAAAAAGTTAATGACAGTTAGTTAAGAGCCAGCTACAGATGGACAAAACATTAGCGGGTTCATTTGAAATTGGGCTGGAAATAGTAGTTCACACTGTGGGGGAACAATCCTCAACAATGGGGCAAGGAGATCAAATACTTCAAAGATATTTTTTGATCACTAATTTCTAGTCACATTTTTTTTTTTGTGAGGTCCAAGAGTTAAGGTTTTTTGAATGCTTAACAATGACTCATAAAAGCCTTACAAGAGTACTGCAATTATTAAAAAATAAAAAATTATTAAAAAATAAAACAAACTGTTTCACCTTCAGATTTCAAACCTTCCAAATTTCTTAGAACACAATCTAGATAACTTGAGAGTTTAAAGTGATCGCTTTTTTCTTCCCGGTGAGTCTGAGACAAGATTTTATGTATGTATGCGTTGTGTGTAAGCGTATATATGCATACATGTATATAGGTAAATCAAAATCGTCTGGATCCCAGAACTGTGAGATACTTTGACTACTGTCGAAAACGTTGTGTCAGCACATGTTCAGATGCACACACGTATAAGTCACCTGCTAAACTCAGCCCTTAACAGCAAAACCATCCTGATTGTGGTGGCCAGCTGGAGACGCACACGTGGTCCATGCACACCATGGCTCTGCCGTCAGCACAGGGTACGAATCGGTACCAGGCAGGGGGGGGATCTCTTCCCAGCCTGACCCCGCATCCCACTCCAGGGGGACCAGGGGTTGCAGCAGCAGGCTGGGGTAGCAGCAGCAGGAGCGGGTGGGCAGCGAGCCAGCACAGCTGCCACCCTGCATCTCACTGCCCCGGGCACCGTGGGTACCCCCCTCACACCTGCCGCTCACCCCTGCCATGTGGCACCCACCAGCAGTGGGGCTGACAGGTACCCCTAGGTTGTCACAGCCCCATGGGGCTCGGTGGGTGACAGCAAACAGCACCAGTGGGATGCTACAAAAGAGCAGAGCAGCTAGAGCTAGCTGGAACACGGCTGTTCTGTTGTAGCAATGCAGGTTCAGACCAAAGGAGCAAGAGGTGCTGTGGCTGGGGGATGAGGGAGGGAAGAAAGTCATCTGGAGGGCTTTCCTCACCTGGTTGGAAGAGCTCTACAACTGGGAAAAAAAAAAAAAAAACAACACAGACATACACACACAAAACCCAACGCACACCAAAAAACACCCAAACCAACGCTTCTACCAGGGAGCCGAATTGCAGCTCATGGACAAGAGCATCCCCTTCCACAAAACCACAAGAAGGGTTTTTTCCCCTTCCTGTGCAGAAAAACCCACGTCCTCACCTTGCCAGCTGCAGTGGCTTCTGCACCCTCTTACACACACTTTGCTAAAGTATTAACGCAGCCGGCACAAGCAGCTACTGCAGCAGCCCTGTTACGGTATTGCTTTAAATGCCCTAAGAAACCAACAACCTGGTATTAGTCCCATAGCAAACACACACTCAGTGGTTTACACTGCTGGAGTTTTCTGTAGTTTTGAATGCTTTTGACAGTTTAATAAGACAATTAAATAGCACATTTTGTCTGCAGACTTTTTTCAAATTTTTATGAAGAACTTTCATAGGAGCAGACTGAGTATCCCAATGCACAGGAGGGAGAACAGGACTCCTTTACTTCCAACACCTGCTTTTTTCACCAACTTTTTGAATTTTCCTCATCAAAAATCATTATTTTTTTAATCTGGTCATCACAAGGCAAAATACTGATACCACTTCTACTTAAATGAATGGGGAAAAAATCCCAGTGACAAACAAAATTTGCATTTTGAACACTAGTCTTAGACACTAATATTTTATCATATTTAACAAAAAACACTCATTAAAACTCCAGTCCCAGCATTATACAAAAGGTTCGTGTCACTCCTGCCAAAACACATTTATCCAAGAACTCTGTTCCAAATAAACAGATAACATTTCTATTTCTACTTTTGTGTGTGTCCATGTATCGATGTACACATTCTAACAATTAGGCTATTAAAAAAAAAATCTTCTACACTATTGTGCTAATAAGCTTCATAAGTGCAGTGACAGTGCTGCTAAATTAAGCATACTTTGGGCTAATTTTATGTTTTTATCACAATACTAGAGAAGTATTAGGAAGCTATTATTTTGTCAGCTTTCTCATTTAGCAAAGCAGCTTCAATTTATTAACAGTGTGGAGTGTGAATGAATCAATATGTTTCATTGGGCAATGTGTCATTTGTTAATCGGATATTGATGAGATTATTGACGCGCAGCTAATTAATCTCAGACCCTGTGCTAGCCTTCATATGTTTCCTTAATTATGTTCTTCATCTTAGTCTTCCAACTTTGGCATGCAGACGCCGGCTTGTAGACAGTGAGTGAAGTAAGCTGTCAGAGGGGTTTTTCACACATTTACAATCCCTTGGCAGCAAAATTATTTTCCTACTTGTAAATAGGTATCAAACAAATATTTAATAATATTTGCCAGAAGATTGATATTGATTTGGCAGGGAGTCACTCCAAATTAGCTTAGCAAGAGATCTTGCATCAGAAGCAGCATACTGAAATAGATATATCTAACCAGCATTAAATAATTATGGAACTATAAACCTGTAATCATTGGGAAGGACTAAAATTGCTCCTCTGCAGTCGTTATCGTTGCACTCCTGGCTACAGAGACCCACTGTAGCAGGGTTTAGCTCTTCCCTCCTGCTGCAGAGACGCAAATATTTTTGTGCTCTGATTTTCTTCTACCAGCCGGCCAAGCTTAGCAAAAGGAAAACTGCCTTTTTAATGAGATAGAGAAGACAGGAATGATTTCACAGGGTGTGACGGGGTCACGCACCCTCATTTCGTCGGGTGCCTACAGAGGAGGGGGCGGGGGGGTAGCTCATTTTTGCGCATCCCCTTCTGGCCAAGGGCACAGC
Organism: Microhierax caerulescens; assembly: GCA_035590215.1. Classification (NCBI taxonomy): domain Eukaryota; kingdom Metazoa; phylum Chordata; class Aves; order Falconiformes; family Falconidae; genus Microhierax; species Microhierax caerulescens. The sequence goes on from JAVJGJ010000037.1 coordinate 94,097,765, forward strand.
CCCGCAGTGGGATGTGAAGACCTGCCAAGTGCTGTTTTGCCCGTTTCAGCTGGAGTCAGCTGAGGACACCGGCATCCCAGGCGCCAGGGACAAAGGGAGCTGCGGCAGCACAGCTCGGTGGGGTGGCACCCGGCTGGAAACCCTTTGTGCTCCCTACTTGGGCACAATAGCATTAATGGATATACAATTTGCATGGGGCTTATTATTTTCGTGGGGGTTTTAACCCATAGAAACACATCCAATGGAACGAAGAAGTAAAGTAAATCCTGGTTAAGGCCTGTGCTAAGTAAAACACAACAAATCTGCTCTACCCAGGCAAGGATCCTCTCTGAAGGGCAAGAAGGTAGATGCTGAATACATGTTGATATATGAAAAATATCACTTAAAGTGTCTATTTCACCTCTACAATGTCTGCTTTAAATTCCATAACCATTTTTATTTTTTTAAATCAGAAATCTGGAGCACTCTAGAGAAAAACTACCAGTTGTCAGCTGCAAACAAATGAGAGGGCAAAGACAGTTTTTATTCCCCCTTCCCCTCTTCTTTCACGCCTAGCCTTATTTCCAAGGGGGAAGAAGAAAAAAGATTTCACAGCTGGAAACAAGGTGGACTGGTGCTCCACATGCTATTGAAAATCCCCAGGGGGGACTGCCCGGTGCATCCTGCTCACACAGGACTAACCTCATCACCAAATTCAGAGTCAGGAAAGAAATCCCCTCAGGTCTATTTGATGATGACTTGTGGGGTATTTTTTGTCTCTGCCTACAACCACCAGGATGGATAACCTCCCTTCGGAAATCCTCTGCTATTGCAGGCACCTAGGACACGGCGAGAAGCCCTCCATAATAGCGCATCTTACCCATCTTTATAGCTTTCAAGATGAGCATGGCACAGCATTCTCAGGACTCCATCCTTACTAGGCACTTGGAAAAGGCATTTTTCTCTGGATTAGTCATGTGCTGCCTGTGATTCTGATGCCTCATTTGATAACCCAGATGGCCCCTTCAAGTCCCCTTTCAGGGAACCCTAAGTTTTAGGCTTCCCACTAGCTATTTGCACAACAGCCAGGAGGAGTGTGTGAGGGTGTCACACCTGGTACCCCAGGCCACAAGCTCTGCTAAACATATGGAATAGGATTTGGGGTAGAAAGAGAAGGTCAGGTTAAATAACTGACAATGAAGAGAGGGTGGGTTGTTTTCAAAGCCAGTTTATGGTCAGCCCTTCCAGATAGGAAAAGAAATCAGCAGTAAATCGCAAGGTGAAAGTGATTGGTAAAGAACCATGGAAGCATTTTGGTCCGCCTTCAAAAATTCAGGCAACAGGACTATACGTGGTCCTTAGCTTTCAAAACCAGATCATTCCAGTAGCAAGTCATGCTGCTGGGGACACCCATGTTACCTGTGCATGCGTCATGGTGTGTGAACAACGCTACCATGTTTCAGCTAGCCAGGTTTCAACTTATTTTGGAAAAGCAGCCTCTAAAAGTGCTATCACAGAGCTCCTATTTTGTTCAAAAGCAAGCCAAGAATACACCCACAACTGCACAGCTCACTAGGTCTCACAAGCTACATCAGATAGACTTGAATATATCTCTTATCTTAAAAGTACAAGGTTTCTCCCCCAAAAAAGGAAACCAAAGCCAATTTTATTCCACATTTCTAGAGATCCTTCTAAAAAGAATCAACAGGCTTCTAAACTTTGGATAACCAGCACTGAGTTTGCCGGTAACCTTATCATCATACCAGCTGTTCAGTCTATTTTTTCAAAATGTTGACCAACAGGTTTATGTTGTGATTTATTCCAGAGAAAGCAAGAATGGTAAAAACTTCATTTGATATGATGCTACAGCAGTAATCGTCCTAATTGGCCTTTGTTTCTGTTTGTCATCTATAATTATTCTCTGCATCAATTATCAAGTTTGACTACAGCATTTATGATCAGTGAGTTCCTTAATATGCCATTATCAAAATCTTTACAGCCATACATATACTCAGCAAGTTGAAAATCCAGCCTGAAAGCAACACAAATTTGTATTCTCTTAGAAGTTTCTAGAACTGATGAAAAGAATAAAAAAAAACATGTTATTCCTGAAGATATCTGGACCAATTACAATCTGTACAAAATTCTATTTGCAAGAGAATTCACAGCATCCCAAAACAATTAGCCATTCCCAGCCAAATTAACCAGCCCATGCCAAACCTGGTCAACCCCTGCCCCTTCACCTCAAAATAAAGGGGAAAAAAATTCAAAATCACAACGTGAAAGTAAAATAAACGCTTTGCCAATAATGTTTTCAAATTGTTCTGATTTTTTTCAAGGCACAGGTTCTGTTATTGATACTTACTTCTCAGCCAAACCACAACCATAGCATTATTTGCATCTCTATATGGGAAAACACTTTTCTCTAAATAGGGATGAGGTTATTGATGGTAGTGGTGGTGTTTCCTGTGGACACACCAGCCCTGGGAGAGAGACATCCCACCCAGCTGTCCTTCCCAGCTAATAGAGCTGCATCAAAACCAACATGACTTTTCCAGTGTATTGTCTACTCTATTCCATCAGAAGTCTGACATGGGGTTTTATTCTATTTATAAGCCTTAATGTATTTCTGCCATCTCTGAATGCTGTTACACTTCCAAAAAACTGCTTGTACTTTTACACAATTATCTCATGTAGTTGCTATTCCAGGGATCTAGCCTCAGTTTTCTACAAGTTACCCCCCAAATACTAGTGCTTGTATCAATCTGTGTGTTTGCAGAGCGATTTAAAACAGCTGAAAGCACTTATACTTACTTTATTCCTAAAACACTATATATACAGGACAAATCTATATCTTGTGTAAGGAGTCATTCCCTTCCTAATTCCCCATTAATGGCAAACTTACTTCAGGTTTACATCAGGGAGAAAACAGAGGCTCTGCATTTGGATGGTGTGATTTAACCCTGAAATAGGAAGGCAGGCATACGCATTGCTTTCAAAATAAACATAATTTTACATTTGATCTGAGGATTTAAAAATCAGAATCAGAACTCAAGGCCAGGCTGTGTTTTCACTCTTACACCTGCATCAGTGCACTATTCATTTTGCAGCAGAGCTGCTCCAGACGCGGGGGTAAGTGACGGAGGAATCACGCCCCATCGGCACAGTTTTTCTACAAACAAAGCTCTTTAATACCCATTCTCTGAATTTCCCTACATGCTGCAGATTCTACCCAGTAAACCCTACATTTTCAAAGTCTATTCTACATTTTCTTAATTCTAATTAAACAAATCTTAATCTTGACTTTAATGGCTGCAATTATGATACTTCATTATGTTAAATGTTAGTTGCAACGTAAGAATAAATTGTATAAACAGTTTAGCTGCAATTGCATGGAGTCTAACTGTACATTACTCATTAACAAGATGTGGGTAGCGGCAATTATAACATTTCCTCCTAATGTCCCTATTTATTGAGTCTCAGCAGCAAGCCCCCTTTTCACAACACACACTGATTGACGATAGCAGCTTTTGTACTTGTGAAGAACAGGCACAGGAACCTGCTGTGTGCCTGTAACTCAGATCGATGGAAGTACACATTAGCTCTTAGCCTCACAGGCCGGAGTTCCTGAAGGTCAAAATAGCCATCAGCATCACTGTAGGGTACAGAAATCATTTCACAAATTGTGAACAAAAACAACACAACTTGCTTTGCAGTTTGATTATTGTTTATAGATACAGCAAGCCAAAAATTAAAGCATAGCCTTGAGGCAGCGTAATTATTTACAGCTGAAGACTCATATCATTATTAGCGTGCTCCTAATTGCTTGAAGTTATATCAATGTTAGCTGATTTAACACATTTTTGATAAGAGGCATGGAAATTGTTTTCCCTGCATATGGAATGTTGGATCATTTCTTTTTTTTTTTTTTTTTTAAGGTCTTCCCTCCTCCCCCTTCTTTCAAAATGTCCCTTGCTTGCCATTGAAAAAAGCCCCACACCCATAAATTCTCCTTTATCCTAGATGTCTGTAACTATCGCTGCAGTGCTTTGTTGTGTTTCTGTGGAACCATATACATGAATTCAGCTGGACTAAAACCGTGCCAGCTTTTGGCTTTCACTAACAACGGACTTGATAATTTCACATCAATATCAACTAACTGGAGAATAAATCACGCTTTTGCTTTGGGTGGCACATCCTGACCTTTCACTTCCCCCTACAGTACTTGAGCCGAAAGCCAGCTGAAGGAAAGCAGTGCCAGTCTCCTCACCAAAGGCAGCAGGGAAAACCCCATGGACTGAGGTGGCACCTGCATGGGGTGTCACATACCCCTTTTTGCAGACAGGCAAGGGTTATCTGCTGGAACATCGCTGTCTCCAGTTCCCCTGATCTGCGGAAAAGACAGATTAGGTTTGCTATTAATAAACCAGAGCAACAAACGATCTGGGAACATTTCATTTCACCCAACCTGTAATTCGTCACTCACTTTGTTCCTCTCATGCCAACCAGGGGAGCAGTCAAGCACTGACACAGGCAAAGCCTGGAGCCACTGTTGGCCAAACACCCGGAGAGGCGAGCTAATGCTGGGGAGGGGGAAGCAGGGATTCTCTGGGAGGCAGGCTGGGGATGCTGCTGATAAAAAATTCACAGCATATGGGGAAAGCTCCCCCCACCAGCACTGAGAGAAGGGTGCGTGAGTAACTACAAATTTAACTTTTCTGGAGTCAGGTGCACTTGGCTTTACGATCTTAAAAACGTTTTTTCAGCAGTGTAGATAATGCAGTACAGACTTCTCAAGGCACATCAAAATACAAATAAGATCTTACTTTCCTTCCGTAACTTGCTTCCCACCCTCTAATGACAGCACCTATGTTTTAATCGCCACGTCAGGTATTTCTAGAGTCACATTGACTGGCAGCAGAAAGAGGCTATTAATTTACAGCGGGAGCCAGGGAAAACTAGTGGGTATTGTCCACGGACCTAGAGCATTCATCTCACTCCACACAGCAGCATGGAGACCTTGCCTGAAAGAACACCTGAAGCAGGGTGAGCTCAAGGCAGGATGGAGAATGGAGAAGCAGCAGACAGCAAGAGGATCGATAGTTTTCTTTTCCTTAACCAAGTGAAGGCTGACAAGGGCAGGACTGGCATCAGGGGTGAGCAGAAAGGTAGAAAACAGGTTCATTTCATTTCTACCCACGTTACATACAGACCTCAGTCAGCTCACAGAAGTGATCCTGTGACGTGACCAGCAGGAATCCTGGGGATCCCAAACATTTCTCCATTTCCCACCTAAGCACAGGCTTAATTTTGGGTGCAGAGTTCAAAATAGTTAATCACATCCTTTGCCAAATTTTGGCTCGGCTACCTAAAGATCCATTTAATTGGGCTAATTCTTTTATAGAACTGTAAGAAAGAACAGGTCAAATAATTACAGACTGGGCTATTTTGAAATAATGGTCCAGCTGCTGCAAGTGACAGCATCTGGCTACTGAGAGGGGTGATGCTAGCTGAATTATATATCACATTTTCCAGCAAGGAAAATCTTCCATTTTTGTCTGTGAATGGGGAAATAAAAGACTGCAATAGCGTGTGAAACTGTCATAACAGCTTTTCACAGTTGAGACGCATTAAATTACCAGCAATCAATATCCCGAGAAAAACTTAAAAGAAATAGATTTGTTAGGAAGGAATAAAGAAGAGCACCCAGGTTTAACTTGGAGCTTTACTTTGCCCAGCGCTAAAGAAGTTGTAACAGCTGCATAGATTGAAGCTGAGAGAAACAGGAAAAAAGCCCAAACCTACCGACTTCACAGGGGACTTTGCCTGGGAGCAAAAAGATGCAGCTTTTAGGAATTAACTTTCATACACATGGCATGGCATTCAGAGAAATAAAAATGGAGGGAGAAGCTTATGCAGGCCAAGTAAGAGCATGTCTTGAGGCTGCAAAAGGCCAACCCTTTGCTATTCCTCTCCCATATGATTAAAAACTAAACAACTGTTGTTCCTCACTAGGTGCTTAGCACTTTTGGCATCTTATAAATGGATCTTCTGCAACCCAGCTTGATTTTCTGAGCTGACAAATCACGGATCCTGCGATGACACATGGGTTTTCTGCTGCGTGACTCGTGTGCCTAGTACTTCTTAACAGTTTTTGTTTTCCGAGTCTAGCTGGAGTTGCATGGCACTAACAGTCAAAGGGAGCTAATACAGTAAATGGAAACTGCTGTCAGTATGAACCAGATTAGTCAATCCCTATAGCACAAGTGAATTTCAGATAGCAGCTCAAGCATGACCACTATGATCACAGCCTAGTGTTTATGTATACACAGAAACAATGAAGTGGCCTGGCAATTACTGGAAATACATTCCTCAAGCTTTCAGGCTATGCCAAGCTTAAAATTGTGGTCAGCTCATGTGGGAGAAACTAGATCAACTTGGATTGCATTGCGGCAGTTGTGACTGAATTGTGTATTTTGCCTTTCTACAAAACTTTCAGTGCACAGTGCAGACAGCTTAAATGGCCACGACGTATAGGGTGTTCTGTGCCCCCCCGCCTCGCCGGTGTACAGCCGTGCCATCCCACGCGTGGCCCACCGGCACGGCCAGGCACCACGCACCACCCGGCCGCTCCGAAGCCGCAAGGGAGCCCAGAGCCAAGCCCACAGCAGCCAACGCTGGAGCCCCTGGGATTTGCTGTGACCAGTGATGGAAGAAACACAGGCTCGAGGCAGAGCCTGGCCCTGCCCCAGTCAACAGGAGCTCTGCTGTTGCCTTCAGCTGGGCTGGGGTCACAGCCTGCAAAAGTCCGCAAGCAGCTGAGAGTCTGGGGCTTAGAATGTCTACCTGCCACAGGGAAGTTTGCAAAATATGGCAAGAAATACCAGCTTTTTTTCCTCTCCTAACTAGCATGACCATTCTTTCATTGGAAGTTTTATTATTTACTTTTATTGGAAGTGCTGCCCGTTACAGCTCCATTTCTCTTTATTGCAGTATTTCAAATAATTTAGCCAAATTTTAAAAACATATATGTAGCTATTTTTATGTATGATTCATATACATATAGGAAATAATTTCCTTCTCTCACGTGTTGTGCTGACCCCATGGTTACTCTGGCTGCTGGCAAAGCTTGGCCACCCCCAGCCCATCCTCAGCACCTGGCTGGAGCCCCAGAACACTGCACTTTGCTCACCGTGCCACTCTCTCCCTCCAGCCTCCCTCAAGATGCTCCACAGCCTGGCAGACAAGGGTCTCGCCTTCACCTTCATAATATTTTAAACTTATCAGCTTCTGCTGAAAAGACCAGCTTTTACTTAATTTTCCTCCTTAACTGATATGTCAGAAGACTTCTGCAGAAATCAAGGTAGCTAAGGCTCAGTTCAAAAGCAAGTGTTCTATATAAACCAGTTTCGAACTGCATTTTTAACTCAGCACCAGTTTAGTTGGTTAAGAAACCTATCTGTGCAGCTTCCCCACCTGCTATACAGAAGGAAGGAAAAATCAGAACCAAACACCTTCTCACCTTTCCCTGACAGAGCCAAGACAAAACGCATGCACCAATGGTCCAGGAGTGCTTGCTGCATAGGAACAAACAGATTATATGATTTTTTTAAAACAAAATTACACAACTCTGGACTAACACTTCTGTGACAGGTGAAAAGAACTCCTACCTCTTCCATCCCTGTTTCCCAAAATTTCTAAGCTGTAGTATCTATTATGTCTAGCAGTTTACCCAGTTTTGCCTATCAAAGTGCCCTACCTCATTTTGCTCATTTATCATTCAGTCTTGCTTCCCAGTATTCAAGCAGCAGCATCAGACAGCAATAGCTGGGCTGGAAAAACCAAAGGGGGAAGCTATAATTTAAACAAAAAACCTACATTAATTTAAATAATCTACTGTATCAAACTAGTGTTCCTCTTAATACTTGGCTAGGTTTCTTAAATACTGGAATTCGTGTTGGGAAAGAGGGGAGCAATATACAAATGCCACTTGCTCAAGAGAACAGGGAAATATTTACCCAGACGTTTTCGAACATTCCAGAATGCTTTAGCTGGAGTAAAGCTTCCAATTAAGTAGTTCTCTTCTCTGAAAAGACATCAATATTTCTAATTACAAAGCTATGCAGGGAAGGACGTTTACATTATATACCAAACTTGAGGTGACATTTACTGGGTGAAGGGAAATGATGTTTCAAAGTTGACTTTTCTCGTACTCTATCATTTGGTCCCCAGATCAGAACAAATAAAACATTTTCACTGAAGCTGCTTCCTCCGGCCACTTTTTCTTGCAGAAATTTCTTCTAAGGCGTTTCCTGTCAGTGCTTCCCATCGTCCTCCAAAGTTTGCATTTTTTTAATATATATAAATTTTACTGTCCGTGGCAATAAATATCATTTCTGTCATCTGCAACTATCAATATGTCGCAGAGACTGCTTTTCCATCTCATGTGGTTGTGATGAGCTTTCAAATTTGGCTCCCAGCATTCAACCTTTCTTGGCTCAAGAGCAAAGTAAATCTGCAATAGCCATTAACTATTACTTTAACCAGATCTGAGGCTCTGAGTATCCTACTCCAGCCTCTTAGCTCACTGTTGCTCAAAGAACTGCAAATGCCAAAACGATGATATCATCAAATAAAAATGATATTTCCCGAAAGGTCCAGGTGTAATTGTCAAAATCCTTTCTGTGATACTGAACATTAATCTCACAGGTATAAGAACGATGCTGAAGTTATAAAAAGCAACCTAGAGATGGAACCACGTATAATACAACAGTTCACGTCCAATGGGACCCAGAGGCATTTTCCCAGCCCACAGCTGTAGGGAGATGCCCAGCTGCAGCCAGCAAGCAGAGCAGGACAGGACACAGGGTTTTGTGTACACACAAGGTGGAAAACCACAAGGACAGAGCAGAAACACAGGCAAAGCATAGCACACGTCTCGGTTTGGGCAGCAGGGTGGAGGGGCGTGCGATTTCTGTGAAACCCTTGCCTTTAAACAGTTACAAAAACACTGCTACGTAGACATTATCATAGTACTCATTTAAGAGAAGTTTTGGGTTCATGGGATTAAGCAAGTGAAAGACAGGAAAAACACCCCACAGTTTAAACCATCTCCTCTTGCATGTACCCAGTAAGGCTTTATATATATATATAACATAGACCTCTCACATTATTCAGACAATGGACTGTAATTAAAGATCAAAAAGCATTCCCACAGCTCAAGATACATACAGGCAAGGTATTCTCTGTTTTGCTTCAACTAAAAAGATCGGTTTCTCAATCACATCATAAACCAGTGCACATTTGCTAGAAACATACTATAACCAGCCCAAAGTTTCTAGCTAGAAAACTAACTCTTCTTTACCCCGTCTAAAGCAAAATTAGCTTTTACACCTATGAGAAGCCTTAACTCCAGTTTCTCTCTGAGTTGTGGAGAGCAGCTAGCTAATCAGAAGTCTGTGCCCCTCTGGTGACGTCCATGGCTTAAGACCACCAGTCTGGAACAGCGCCAAAAATCTCCTGCCTTCTTCCTGACCAAATTTTTAAGTTCCCCCATATTTTCATGCTGGCTTCACTTTGTCGAAGCGTACGACTAAGTTATTTTTGTCACAATTTTGGACGATTTCCAGAGTGCGATTTGCAGGACGCTCAGGCAGAGCCGTGCCTGCCTGCTGGCACTGCCCAGCCTGCTGCCGCAGCTGCTCCGCTCAAAACTGCGTTCTCAGCCACTGGTCCCTGCGGAGCTTTCAGAGCTCTTGCATCAGCTACTACAGCCCTTGGAAACCGGTTCCTGGGAAATCTGCGCAACAGTTGAGAAACGGAAAAGGAAAACTCCAAGCGACCATGTAAAACCCACATCTGGGGCCACAGCTTGTCGTTACGGACGCGTCTCAAAATGGGCTCAGCCTCTGCCTCCACCAGCTCAAGGAGCATAGGTAACCTCTTCCCCCACGAAGCTTATTCCAACCAGATGCTTGCATAGAAAGTAGGTAGAGACGAACGTCAGCGTCACTTAAAGTGATGCCCAAGCTTGTGTTTATTCACACTGCAGACGTCTCGCCACTGCAGCCTTGTGCCTGTCCCAAACACTTCAAAGAGGCCCTCAGAAGCCAGCGCTTTGTGTGGTGTGGTGGAGGCAGCATTGTTCTCGTTACCACCCACAGAACTCGTATCCAACCATTAAATTATATAGCTTTCATCTGTTTCTTAAGGAGACAAGGCTAATGCGATCATGCTGAGTGCATGCATGCATGTGTCCATCCCTGTATTTCCCAGCAACTTGTGAGCATCTGCCTGACTTTGATCACAGCTGGCAGAAGGTCAGAGATCTTGACAACACCAAGTTCCTGCAAGTCGTCAGGAAAATGGGCACCTGGTCTGAGGGGAGGGAGACCTAATTATGGTCCCTGAGCAGAAAAAGCTTCCCAGCTCATCCTCGGACTCCAAAGGATCCGGTATGAGTCACAACACCAAAGGAAGCCGGGCTCTGCCAGTCCTGCAGCTCGCTGAAGCAGCACAGCACAGCAGCAAGAGCCACCATGAGCTGTGGCCTCCCACAAAGTACCCCGCTCCCCCGGGTCCTGCAGCTCTGCCTTCTGCAAAGGGCTTAAACAGTCCTTGGTCAACGCAGGTGCCCCTCACAGCTTCATAAAAGAGCAATTATTCTGCACAGAGAGTGACATGACCACATTTCCCACCTGCGTCACCTCTGCGAAGTAGGACTTATCTGCTGACCTCAATGGGCAAGGCCAAGCACCGAGGGCTCACACTGTGCCTGCCACCAACCACAGGGAAACCCTAACCTTACAGAAGTCAACAGGAGCTTCTGTTTCAGAGGAAAACAGCTGTAAAAAGCACATGTGTTGGGGCTGAGCTAATAAAAAAAATTAGGGGGAAAAAAAAAAATTGTGACAGGATACTTTCCTGAGACATCACTCAAAGAAAGAAAGGAAAAGGACTATATTTCCTTGAAAGCAGCTACAAAGATAATTTAACAAATAACATTGCAGCTCCTCTGGATTCAGATTTCTAAATTCACACTGTAAATAGATTTAGATCAGGAGGGGTGGGGGGTTTATCCTCTTCCCTGCCTGGATCAATGGCAAGCTTGGGGGTCATCCCACACACACATTGTGATCCCACAGATACTGCAGAGTCTCTTCAAGTCCTCTTGCTGGTCTTAGGGTTGCATCCCGCTTCTACAGGAATGAAGAGCATTACAACTAGAAGACCAACCGGAGTGGAATTTGTCTTCCTTCCTTTTCTTGTTATTCAGCTTCAGAGGACCTATGCATCAGGATTAATCTTACCAATTAAAATATCACTCTGAAGCACTGTTTATAAACAGAACGGTAATTACATGTATATGCACGTGTGTAGATACAGACACTGCAGTGTCCCAATACAATAACTTGGTCAGTTGTTACACCTTTGCATGCCATGCATCGAGGCATTCTCGCAGCTGCCAGAAGAGTACCCTTTTGATCTACCAATTACAGATAAGCTTCAGCCATTTAAAAAAAAATATATAATAAATTCTGCTTCTGGCAAGTGCACTACAAAAGCTAATATTTAAACAACAGTAGCAATAAAAGGTATTAGTTCTATGCTGTGGAAGAGATTTACATTAAGATAAAGAAAGGTGTCTTTTTTTTTTTTTTTCTTCCTTTCCTTTAGGAAAAGATGTGGTTTAAGGAAACCACTCACACTGGTAATGGCTATGTTGTGTTTGGTGGTCTACATAGGTGCTGCTTGGGCGCATGAATAAGTCCTAGCACAAAGCAGAAAATTTTAATCCCCCCCGGCTGCATTAGCTCTTTTTTTTTTTGAATCATCTTATTAATGCACCATAAACACAAGTGAAGTATCATAGCACCCCATCACTCCAGCTGTAAGCTCTGTTTTATCCAAGCATTGAACAGAACATTTTCTTGACTGGTTTAAATGTTAATTTTAAAGTCATTTTACCTACCGGTTTCTTTTTTTTTTTTTAACATTATACATTTTAAATTATTTAATTTGTTCAATAAAATGCTAGAAGTTAAAAAAAAATACTTTTGCTCACTGTGTCTTCACAATACTGTTCCAAAGAAAAGAAAATTGCACAGAAGGATGTTTAAGTCCCAGCAAATTCCATCCACATCTTTGGTTCCTGACAAGCCAGGGCACCCTAGAGAATAGTTCCCAGCTAGTCCCCAGGTCCAGGTGCCAGCCACACTCCCTGCTACCGTACAGTTGGGGTGCTGATATTTCCATGTGCAGTTGGTGCATTTTTATGTAATTTTAGCATCTCAAGGACTGATCCAAGGTATTTCAAGCCAATGGTGTTCATCCCACCAGTTCCAAAAAGACCTGTTTAACTCTTTAGCGCAAGTCAAGGCACAATACACATACCAAATAACATCACTTTTGAAACTACCTCTACAGTATATCCCAGACTTACCCAGAAAGATTAACTCCTTTATTATAAACTTATTTGTAAATAACATTTTGAAATGCTTTGCAAAGGGCCAGGCTTGAATTTGTACTTAAATCATTCAATACTATTTTTTTAATAATTAACCCCATTGTTTAAAAAGCACCCATCAGCAATCTCTTTAGGTTGTCTCTGCGCAACTTATATAGGAAGTTATTAACGGTCCTGAAATACCACACATAACTAACAACTGAAAGGTCCTTTCCAAGCACGGATATGATGACAAAGCAATACAGATGTGGACTCTGTGTGAGTGTGAAGCTGGCAGAGATCCATTCCCGATGCCTGCACCCAGAATACCCAGCACACAGGTCTCGTAGCCCACCCAGCACGATGCTTTCCTCAACATGTACCATGCACGGCTATGCAATATTTGGCATAGGCTTGTGCATTGTCCAGACCCTCCCCTGGTTCTCCTTGCTTGGCTTTCTCTATTTATCAGGTTACCAGGGTTGGGGTCTTACTCAGATGAAGTGTCGTGCTACTCTTAAGAACAGGAGAAGTCGTAAGAAAAAGGGTTCTCCTTGGGAGCTGGTCACATGAGAGAGCAAATGGAGGGAAATGATCCATCTGGTTTAAAATGAAGAAAAATAAAGGTGAAGGGCATCAGATAGGTTTCAATGGGCATCAGAAATCTATTTAATAATTTACCAGCAAAAGCAGTGCATTGGGGGGGGGGGGGGGGGGTGTGTCTGGTT